>VZTH01018833.1:72802-105445 GCA_013397815.1 Aleadryas rufinucha
GGTTTTTTTTTTTTTTTTTTTTTTTTTTTTTTTTTTTCATTCTTCTGTATTACTAGATTCTGTGATCAAAGTGAACGTGATGAAAAGGCAAGCGTGCTGTTAAATCAGTGTAGTTTTATTTTACAGGATTTAGAAACTGTTCTAAAAGTTCAAATTCAGGGCTTTCTCATAGGAAGTGTTTGCTGGAAGGTGAATGGAAAAGTACATTAGATCAGCAAAGTGTAAATTAGATTCCAATGTACTTCCAATGCAATATTCAGAGTAGCCTATATTGAACTGTTCATTGCTTTTGCTCACAAGTCTCAAAAGTTTTTTGTTTTTTTTTTGGAGGGGCTTGGTGAGTGATCCAAGCTGTTCTAGGCTTTTGAAAGCTGAGTGTGCTTTGCATTTCTTCACCCACCTTTCCTTGTAGTTTTCCACTTCTGTGCAATCAGCTGAGGGAGAGCAACCTCCTTCTTACACAAACCCGATACATGCCTTTTTGGGCTGGGCAAGTACCATGGTCCCTGTTTTGGGAAGCATGGAGTGTCGAGGTGCATTGTGTGAATCCAGAATACAAGACATGCACTATATTCTTGCTTGAAAGAGCAAGGCAAAACACTGAATTGAATTCTTAGAAACACTTGTCCTCTTGAACATCTGGTGCTTCAGCTCCGTAGTGATTTACACCAGGGCCACAGTTTCTTCTCCAAGTTACGAGTAGGTTCACCTGCTGGTCCTAGTATTAGTAGGCATTTGGATACTCAAGAAAGTTCCTTCACTCATGAATTTTAAGGATGGGAGTGGAGTGAAACGAGCATGTAAATAGCTCCAAGTGGAGCTCAAGTTAACTTGTGGGAGGGATTTTTGGAAAACCAAAATGATGATGCTCAGTTGTTTTCTCAAAGGATGCTTCACATACCAAAGCCTGATTGGATCCTCCTGGCATTTTTGGTATACAATTTGCTAAATTAGAACTGAAGTAATGTAGCTGGTAACAGACCCAAAATAAACTCATAAACTAAACTTTATTCATGCAAGGCAACAGATAAAGAATGAACAGAAATATGTATATAAAGATTGCAGCTTTCTGGCAGTGATGGGGGAGTGAGGGGAGATTAGGCACAGTAGTGCTACTGGGGGCAAAACTAAGTGGCCTCAGAAGAAGTGACAGTCGTGTCTGCTTCTCAGCACAATTTACTTCCTGAATTTCAGCTGCAAATTAATAACTGCTAAATCCCACCATGAAGGGTGGGGGAGGCTGCTTTGTATGTGCTGGCTCTGAGATACATCACTGTTATCTATGCTGTGCTGATAGCATGTGTGAATGTGAGTCATGTGCTTTGATTCCAGCACTGCATCCACTGTGCATTCCATTTGAGCTGGTCCTGAAATCTCCACTCCTGCATCCCACGCTGTGAGTGTTCCCTTTGCCTTGGCATCACTGCTTGTGTTGCTGCCTCCTGTTCCCCCCCGAAGGCCCTTGTTACCTTTTAATGCTGCCAGTAGACATGCTTCCAGAGAAAAAAGTGCATTACCTGTCCACTGGCTGGTGCAGGGAGCCATGATATAGCTGTGTTTTGTACGAATGCTTACACTACTCTTCCCTTACATAAATGCACATGTGTTTATTCTCCACTCACCTTTGAGCAGTGTGAAGGCATCTGAGGTCATAAAATATCTGTATTGGACAATGCTAAGCTACCAGTGCCAAAATAGAAATGACATATTCCAGTACAGTGTAACTTCTCTTTCCTCTCTAGTTTGTTGTTTGTTTTTTTCATTCTCTTCTCCTCCTGTCTCTCCATGATGTCTGAATCTGAAAGGATGGTGGAGACAGTCCAGGTGGTGTTTGCCTTTCCCATCTCAGAAATATCTGTACCAGAACATCTAAAGTAGGTGCTTAGTTGGGAATAAGAACTATCTTTGGAGCTCAATGCAATAATGGCATCCTAAGGGGTTTTTTTGTTGTTGTAGTTCTTATTGTTAGTTTTGAAAGACAGTAGTGGTTGGCAGCGCGTGTGGGTGGACTGGGCTGGGGGATGTGCAGCCCCTCTGCTCTCTGCCTTTTGATTTTGCTTTGCTCACTGCCAAGCTGAGGGAGCATTTGTGGGAACTGCATTTTTTTTTCCTGTGTGATTTCTAAAGGAATTTAAAATTTCGGTTTGGATTGAGCTTTTTACACGTTAGCTGGGGCAAATGCCTCTGCGTGTCCTGGTACCAGCACAGTGGTCTGACAGATTAACACTTGTTTGCATTTTTAGGCAGCTGCACTAGTCCACCTCTGAGGACTAATCTCCTTTTCTTCTGCATTAGTTATTTTGGAATTAAGTGTGACATGGAAATATTACATATTTGAAACTTGAGGATTTATCACTTGGAGTTTTAAGGGACTTAGCACAGCTCAAGTACTCTTGGTAAACTAACATAATTTAAAATTTTAATTTAGATCAGCTTAAGGACAAGATGCTGTATCAGTGATCTGTAAATTGTATTGGCTACAATTCAAAATGCTAAAAAAATTCATTTCCAGCCATTTGCCCCTTCTCATAAGGAATTTGATAATGATAATGATTATGGATATGATAAGGAGATGCATTGCCTCTGTTCATCATACAGCCTCAGGCCAGTGCTTTCAAACGTGCGTGCCTAAAGTTAGGTGTAATCAAAGTGCATTTCAGTACCCCGTGGTGGTTTCTGAGGAAGATGTTACAGCCATTCTTTGTGTCTGAAAGTTGGATCACTTTTAAGGGCCTGATCTTTACACCAGTCAGGTCAGCAATGGTTGGCACTGTACAAAATAAGAACATATAAGGAAATGACAGTTAATTTCCTCAAATTATTTTAATGTGTTGAACTTATATATACACACATGGGCACACAGAGCAGGACACCTAAGGTAGTTAGCTCCTTTTCCAGGGGCTGGTCCATGAGCTGCCGGTTTGTACACTGGGGTGCTGGAGCTTCACGACGAGGCGGCTTCCCTCCTCTTCCCCTCACTTCTGGCAGCTGACTATTCTGCTATTTTTGTTGCTTGTCTGCTCCATCAGATGTGCACGGCCTGCACGCTGCCTCTGTCACACTCTGTATGTTTTGCATTTCTGCATTATATCCCATTTTGCTCTGCGTTCTCCCCAAGACATTTGAGGTTCCCATCTCAGGAATTCCTGCCAAGTTCTGGTCTCAGCATCTGTTCCTGACATTATCCAGATGCTCTAATTTTGGGGCCTTTAAAAACATGACTTTTCTGATCCTGTTTTTCTCTGAAACCCAAGTAATCTGAAGCACAGTTACGATCATGAAAGTGTTAATCTAATTGTTAAACAATATAGTCGTTCTGGAAAGGACACTTTTGACCACTAGAGTTTTTGCAATTGCTGGTATGTGCTGAATGTAAATTAATTCATTGTGCCTGGGATAAGGTTACTTTTGTGTAGCTGTGGCTAGATGGAGCTGTCAGAATGCGTAACGCGGTTTGATTTATGTGCAAAGGCTACACGCGTTAGACTTTCCTGATATGTGCTATTCATTTTACCTATTATGGGGCTCAATGGTGATACCCTTCTGCTGTTTTAGCATAGGTGATACAATGTTTGGTAATTATTTTGGAAAGTAGAGAAATCATTTGGGATACAACAATTAGGCGCAGACTGAAATATGGTTTGCTTTCAGTGAGGGGCATCATTATCTTGAAGCAAGGACATTTGAAACAGTAGTGAATGCATAAATGTTTCTGATTAAATGTGTATTTTTTTCTTTTAGTGTGGACAAAGTTCTTTTAATAAGTGAATGGTCTCCAGTGAGGCAGGTAATTTAAAAGTGGTCTTGCACATGAGAAAAGGTGACCCCTAATGAAAAATATAAAAACCTATTCTCTTTAGAAACTATGCTGTCTCTCATTTTCAGTCTTTGCCTTTTAATAATAATTGCTAAGATGTTTTAATTAAAAGCAGATCTGGGAGGTATTATCTGCTTCCTCTGTTTAGTCCTTTTAAATGTTAATCACTTTTGACAGCATAATTTACCCAGCTACCTGTGTTAGCCTTATGCAATGTATCTGCTTTGTGTGGCACCAAAATACAAACTGCACCCCAAAAAGGCTTTCTAAAAATTCATACAATTGCAAAGATTAAATGTGGCAGGAGAAATACAAAGAAAGAAGAATTAAATGAAGGTTTAATGAGACAGTCAGAAAAGCTATTTCAAGATGGCTGGGGCTTCCCAAGAAATGATTCTTTTGTGAGAGGTAACCAGATTGAATTCACTTCTGTTTCTGCAGAAAGACATTTAGAGAGCAGTGGAAGGTAGGAGGCAAGATTGGAGGTAGCCTTGGAGTTTGAGGACAGTTTCCATCAAGCAGGATTGTTAGGTGCACACAGAAGAACATGTAAAACAAGAGAGAAAAGAAAAAAAGATGTTGCGCCCCACCCCCCCCAAATTGCAACCCTTAACTTATAATAGTAAAAATTAAAGGAAAATATAAATTAATCAGAAGAATTTATTTGTCTGCAGGTTATAAATAAATAATCTTTTGCTACATTAGTAAAACAGCTTGTTTTGTGTGATGTTTTTGAATGGAGGCTTTGGTAATCAGATTCCACACATTCTTTAACCTTGTGCAAAATTTAATGAAAAACAGAGTTACTACTGAATATACTGTTTTGCCAGCTCAACAAAAGATGTTAAGTTGTGCATATTTTTGCATAATAAAGATGAGTGTTGACAGTGTAATGATCCATTTGGCACAGATAAAATCATGAATGATTTCAATAACCTAACAACAATATTTGAAGTCACAATGAAATACAGACACTTCAACCAGGGACAGGCCTGCTGGCCTGGTAGGAAGTGTCAGCTACTTTTATAACCCTAATTTTTCTAGGAGAGAAAAGAGGAGAAATATAGGCTAGATGAGCCCTGAGGAGATGGAGAAGCATTAGGGGACCTACGGGATGGAAGGGATCTGTTTTGAGATTTTCAGTGCAGTCCTTGTCCACAAGTTGAAGCTGATGGGTTTTGGCAATGCTTGTGTCTTCTTCCCTGGGCTGCATGATGCTTATATTATGTGTTGAAAAATGCATTTAATGGATATGGGGTGAGTCAAGGTAAAATGTAAGAATGATAGTCTGGTCCCAAGTTTGGTAGCTTGAAATGATTGTGCATACAACTGTAATTTCTCCTTTGGGTATTTTTTTGTAATGTGTTTTTTGTATTTATCCAGGTGATGTAGTTGCATTGGTTCCAGTTCCACAATGATTTAAGGAATTAATTTTCAAAATTAATCCTGAAAATAAGTCTGGAGTCTTTCACACGAAATGATTTAGGAGTATAATTCTGTCAGAAATCTCTATTAATGTTCCTGTTTCTTTGGTTATAATGCTCTAATTCTTCATCCCTGTGTAAAGAAAGCACTGCAAGGTGGTGGAGGCTTCTGCAACAAGTAGTCAAGAATCACAGACTGATGCAAAATTATTGTTAGAGTAATATCAGAGATGTGCTTTACTGGTCATTCCTGCATTTCAAAGGAAGACAAGCACTTGACTACTAGTGAATATGTTTTCAAGATGGATGTGATGATGCTAACCTGCTAGTTTCTTTCTGAGATTCTCCCTTCTTACTCTCTTATTTCTTCCTGCTGCTTTTTGTTTTCCTGGTTTTGTTCATAAGGACATAAGAGGTCAGATTTGAAAAGTTGCCAGGTGGCTTTTAAAAGCAGAGTTTCAAATATACCTGGGCATCTGATTTCTAGCAATTTTATGGGGAGAAAATACATGGGATGCCTTTTCACAAGGCATCCTTATCTGCCAAATTACTATTGAAAAAGTGGCTCCAGATCATTTTGGAAATGGTTTTGGCATTGGGAGCCCAGATTTTAGTGAATGTCCCTGGGGCTCTGCTACCAAGTTATTAAACTTGGTATTTTGTGGGAAATAAACAGAGGCACTACCTCCTCCTAGCTGGTTACAGTGTGTGGTAGATGGAAATCTACCTGGATGCGGATGAACCAAGCTTTTTGAAATTCATACAGAGATCATTGTAATCTTCTTAGCTGTAGAAAACCTAAAGGTGTTTAGGAAGATCCTCTCCTTTTCTGGACTATCAAATGTTATCTAAGGAGCATGTTTTGCTGAAGACCAGAGCTCCATGTTTGGCATAGGTTCACATAATAACTGTGGTGAGTCAAGATCCTGTGTCTGGGCATTGCCACAGGATGGGATAACCTCCATGGATCTCCTGGCATGTGTCATTTACAATCAGCCCAGCGCTATTGGACAGCTACCTTTTATTCTTAATTTTGTAAGGATAGTCCTAATGTAAGTTAAGTTGCAGTGTTTTCACTATTGTTACATGTTAAAGTAATAAAAACTGTTAGTCCCAAGGGAACAAGCAGTCATTTGCATTTAGGATGTTTTAGAACCTTATTTAAAGAAGAAAAGCAAAAATTATTGTCTAATGTGCTGGTTATTTTTGTCATTATACACAAAATGAAGAATACTGTTATTGTTGTCTTAAATGTCAGAGTTAAATGATTCTCTCTGATTTTTTTTTTAAATGTAGATAATGAAGTTAGTTTAAAAAATCACCATATCTCATTGTTTTTCAGGCCTCTGAAAAGTTTGGGGGGTGGGGAGGGGATATGTTATACAAAAGGCAAAAGGCACACAGTTTTACCTTTTGAACAGACCTTGACGTTTATTTAAAATAAGCCTAATTTAATCGGTATTGTATTGCACACTGAAGATAATTTAGGCTAGTGTCAAGGACAAGTGTTATCTATTCCTTTGTTGTAGTGAGGTATTGAAATAATGAGTGGAACAGAAGGGAATCAGAAAATGTTTGAAGTTTTTCATCTGTGTCTCTAGATGGGTATTTTTAATCACATTCTCCTGGCTTTTGCATGCAAATTACACTGAACAGCACTCACTATATAAAATGAAGAGCTGTATTTTACAAAATCTATTTTCTTGAAGTTTAATAAGCTTGAAAAGATTGTCCTGTGCTTTAACTAACTAGTTACCTTTTTGTACCTCAGCTGAAATTAAAATCTTAGAATTTAATGCTGCTGTTTTGATCCTGTAGCAGAGGAATGGAAAGCCTGGCCTTTTTTTGGACCATTGAAACCATTCCTTTCTTGGTACTCAATGACTGCAGCTCCCAATGACAGATGAGACAACTGTTAAGATTTAATACATTTTTATTTCAGCAATATATCTTGCTATGTGACACCAGCCCCTCTAATAACCCAGTGTCTGGATTACTTACTGCATAGCGTCACTGCTTAACTGCTGACCTTTGTGGCAGGAATAAAATACTGAACTCCTTTACGGTCTGTGCTTTTGACTTGGAAATCTGCAGACCTGCAGAGTCATCCCATACCCACAGGCTCAGCTGCATGAAGTACAGTCGGGGTATCCTTTTGGGCCTTGGCGTGTTAGAAAAGAAGGGAGACTTTCATAGTGTGCTCTAAAAGTGTAAAATTGCTTTGAAAGTAATATTAACATCATTGTCCTCAGTGTGGTTCGCATGTACTCATTTGTGCTGAGGAATCAAAAATGGAGGAGATGAAATTGGCTTATTCACACGCTCAGATGTGCTCCAACTACTTTCCAAGCATAGCATTCTTCTGATACCATGTTTTCTTCATGCACCACTTTAAAGCCAAGATAGATATAATTTTTTCCTATTTCTTTTCAAAATGAGCTAAGGAGATGCCGTGGTAAATCACATACTGTGGTAATTTTACAGAGTATGTCCTTAGCCGTGAAGAAGAGGAGTGTTTGTACAAAAGGATTTAGGAAGAAATCTTTTCTGTATAAATTGAGGATTTAAGAAAATAACAGAGCAGCATATACAGAAAAGTATTATATATGCTTTCAAAGGAAGAATCGGTGAAGAAACAACCCATTAAAAAAAATCCATCATAAAAACCTTGTGATTGAAAGACTTTGCTATTTAGGACAGAGATATTTTCTCTAGCTGTTCTCATAGCCCGAACAAGCATGGATTTAAGCATTTTTGTACCTGTCATATGGAGGGCTTGTAACAATTATGGGAAGAAAACTTCTCTCTAAGCATAATATCTTCCTTTTTACTGAGAAGCATAAAAGAAAAACAAGATTGTTTAAAAGAAATTAGGATGATATTCTCTCTTCTTGCACTCTTAACTGTAGTTCTGATTTTAGTTGTAAGCTCAGAAATGTCTTTACCCTATAATCTTAACCAAACCAGTTCTGCAGTGAGATGTGTCTGCAGCTTTTCTCCTTTTTTGGATTCCCGTGGCTGACTCCATCCTCTGCGAGATCAGGGTGCGGCGATGGCACTGCCCACCCTTTCAGCAGGGTTTACAGCCGCTGTGGGTACCAGTGCTGATGGATGCATTCACTGGGAAGGCTGGGATCAGTAGCTAATTGCAAGAGCTTGGGTAGCGTTCCTTAGCATGGTTACAATTAACAGCAGAAATGCAGCATCCAGAAGCGTGAGTTAAAGTAACAGACTGCAGCCTCTAGACCTGTTTCTGGCCAGCAACCCTAAAGAGTATGCCCTGCTGAAGAGAAACTCACCTCCTGGCACCAATGTCCTTCTTCCTGTTCTGTCAGCTTCATGAAATGTGGGGTTCCTGCATTTCTGGGTTGTCTGTCTGTAAGAGCTGACAAATGTGGATGGCCGTGGGAGCTAGCTGGTCATGAAAGGCCCAGATCCAGCCCTGGTGTTGGACTTGCAGTGTCCATGCAGGAGGTGTAGCCAGGTAAGCACGTCAGAAGGGCTTTGCAGGGTAATCTGTGTGTGCTCTGTGTGTCCTTGTGTCTGTCTGTCGATCTGTATGTGTGGGCTGGCAGTTCAGCTCTTGGACAGTGCATTGTATGCAGAAGTGGTGTCTGATACAGTCAAGGTGTGAGGTCTTGGAGAGCCAAATCCAGCCAACCCAGCAGGCAGCTCAGTGTCAGCTACCACTAATAGTCCTTGTAATAATTTTAACTGTTCAGTTATTGTCTTATTTCTTTGTCTAAGCCTTAGCCTGATTTACACCACAGAGGTCAAATCAAGAGCAATTCAGACAGAATATACATAAATGACTTTTGCAGGGTCCCATAGTCATGCTGCTTTTAGACTGTTGCTCAGCAATAAGGGGGAGAAGGGAAAAAATCTTTTAAATATATGTAATATTAAATTAATATTTTAAATATTTTAACATTTTAAATATATTTAAAATATTTTTAATAGTATATGAAATTACAGGATAGTACCTAAAACTGCATTTAATTCCTACTGGGAGAAGATTAGATTGCAATTTAATATTGATTCTAGAATTTCTCAGATCAAAGTGCCATGGGAAATGAATAATCTAAAGCGATGTTTTAATAAAAAGCTTGTGTATTTACTTCAGAATAATTTCTTAGATTTAAAGAATCATGAAAGCAGAAGATTTTAAAACTACCTGTAGAATTAAACTATCCTTCAAATCATTAGATGAGTTTTGATCCTGCAAATACGATTTAACTTGTTATGTTGAGCTTTGAAAGCAAGGGGTGCTTACTTAGTCAGCAGATTTGGAAATGACTTTCATTGAGAGCTATGATGTATTTTCCAGCAGTGGTTATTTTATCTCATGGGGTTCTGAGGGGGTGGATTATGTTCAGGAAAGGCAAAGTCCTGCATGTGGGCTGCAATAACCCCACTCAGCAGTATGGGCTGGGAGGCTGCTTCCTGGGTAGGGACAGACCTGGTGGAGAACGCGATGAAGGGTCAGCACTGCCCCTGTGGTAAGGTTGACCAGCTCCACCCTGGGCTGTATGAGCAAGTCTGTAGCCAGCAGCAGGTTCAGGGAAGTGATTAGGCTGGACATGAGCTGGCATTGTGCACTCACAGCCCAGAATGCCAACCATATCCTGGGCTGCATCCAAAGCATGGTGGGCAGCAGGGGAGGGAGGGGATTGTGTCCCTCTGCTCTGCTCTCGTGAGACCCACCTGGAGCACTGCATCTGGCTCTGGGATCCCAGCACAGGAAGGACATTGAGTCCAGTGGAGGCCATCAAGATGATCAGAGGGATGGAGCACCTCTGCTATGAGCAAAGGCTGAGCAAATTGGGATTGTTCAGCCTGGAAAAGAGAAGGCTTTGGGGTGACCTAATTGCAGCCTTCCAGTACCTGAAGGGAACGCATGAGAAAGATGGAGAGGGACTTTTTACAAGGATGTGAAGTGACAGGGTGAGGGGGAATGGATTCAAACTGAGAGTAGGTTTAGATTACATATTAGGAAAAAATTCTTTACTGGGAGAGTGGTGAGGCACTGGAACAGGTTGCCCAGGGAGGTTGTGTATGTTCCATCCCTGAAAGTGTTAAAGGCCAGGTTGGATGGAGCTCTAAGCAACCTGGTCTAGTGAAGGGTGTCCCTGTCCATGGCAGGATGGTTGGAACTGGATGATCTTTTAAGGTCCCTTTCAACCCAAATCATTCTGTGAGTCTGTGATTATTTCTGTCTGCTTCTGGAATATTTTGGCCTTCTCAATATGAGCAAGACGTTACAGTGCTGGCCCAGCCAGAGGCTGTCAAGGGTGAATTAGCGGGCTGGAAGCCATCACAGGGAAAGAGGGACCTTTAGGGGTGCTCTGTGACCGTGTGGCTCCCTGAGGCACAACACTCTTGATGTAACTGCTCTCTGTCAGGGATGGTGAACATGGAACTGGACTCTTCTCCGAGGTGAGGTACAACAGACACGTTGTAACAAGGAAAGTTTCGACTCGATACAGGGAAAAGAATTACTTAAAACCAAGAAGGCCAAATGCTGGGAGAGAACCTAGAGAGGTTGTGGTCTGTCTATGCTCTGGGTTATTAAAAAATGCAACTGGTTGTGGCTCTGAGCAACCTCCTCTCACTGACCCTGGTTTGAACAAGAGCTTGGACTAGTTGATCTCCAGATGTTTCTTCCAGTTCAGATTATTCTATGATTCTGTATGAGTTTACACTTCTGTATCATCCACTGAAAATTTAATACAAAGTATTAATATGATAGCAGAATGTGACCCTTTAAATGTCCTTATTTTTCCAAAAGCTGTAATACAGTAAAGTTATTGTGAAAAGTTCCTTGTTTGGCTCCCTTCCAGCTACTTTACTTTGAAAAGTTTTATGAAAAGCGAGTTCTGGTTTCATGGTTGAAGTGATTAATTAGGACAGGTAATGATTTTCTTGAAATTACAGAGGTTTGTTGTTTGTGCTACAGTTTATCCTAAATTGAAACTGTGCTTGCCCTTTTTCTCCTTTTAAAATGCAGGTGATGTCTAAGTCTGTAGAGGGGACGCTCAGGTTGCACATCCAGCGTAGATGACTCTTAGATGCTGCTATTTTGCTAATTGATTTTTTTTTTTTAAATTATCTGTGGGCAGTAGTGTATTATTTGTGAAAATACCTATTTTTTTCTGTGTTTTCTCTTACCAGCTCATTGAAACAGTAGTTATATTTAAATGGGTTTTTAATGAGCCATGTAGAAAAGTGAAGCGCAAGGAATAATAAGAATTTGGGTCTGCCATGGGGCTATTAAAGTCAGTTCAGTCATCAGAAAACCCATGAATTGATTTTGTATTTAGTTTCTTTCATTTCTAAATAATAATTGGCTACTCCCTTGCTAGAGATTTTCCTGAATTTATGTTTTTTTTCTCTCTCTTACACTCATCTGTTCATTCACAAGCAACTTGTGTTTTGGGATGTTATGGAGTCTGAGGTGCCATTAGCTGAAATTTGATTTACTACTGGGCCTTATTAAACAAATACTCCTTAGTTCTGTATTGTAACATGGACTGAGTAATGCACAGACTGCTTTGGGTGTAGGTGGTTTTTGCCAACCCTAAAGAGTTGCTAGTGAACTCTGCTTATAATATTCTCTTGCAATCTCCCTCACTTGTGCTGGTTGCAGAGGATGTGTGTAGCCAGTTCTGTTGGTGCCTTGCTAGTTCACTGTACAGGCTGGCTTGAGGCTGGAAATGCTTTTTGCTGAGGAAAGGCTGCCAGTGATGTTCATGTTTAAATTTTTTGCCAGCCTCCTCCATGTCCTCTTCCCAGCTACTGGCTGCACACGTCTGAAAGTGGCCATGCTGTGAGAGGGATTGAGATCTCCCCCGTCAGCAGCCCAGGTGGCTGTCACAGTGAGTGAGGACAGAGACCTATACAGTGGGACTGCAGGACAGGGCTGAGCTTAACCCTCTGGCATCAGGGGTTAAAGGAAATGCTTGAAGTAGCTGCTTTAGGTGAAGATATTTTCACAAGGCTAATTTAGATTTTAGAATCTCATTTGGATCATCAAATTCTATTTTCGAGGACCATAAGCCCCCTGTGAAAAAGTTCATTTATGAAGCATAAACTGAGAACTAGAATCCTTGACAGCATTGCTGCCTCACCAGAGGTGTGTGGTTGAGCTGCTCCATCACTTGGAGCTGCCTCACAAGGTCTGTGCTCTCTGTTCTCCTGGAGCCAGAAAAATGGCAGCTTGTGTGAAAGGCAGTTTTGTCCATGGTTGGACATCCTGCAGGAGAAGCTGTTCAGCATAAATGCCAGAAGACCATAGCAGCTGTGAAAGGGAAGACCACATCTGGAAGTTGTGTAGACCAGGAGGGGAAGTGCAGGGTTCAGCCAGGGGAATCCAGACACTTCTGGTTGCTCAGCAGATTAACTGCTGAACAATTGGCTACTGAACAGCCAGAACAAATTAGGAATGTTCTTGTATGAAATAACCTTGTAAGTGTCCTTCTGGTGAGAAAAAACCAGATATTTAAAATGACTCCTAATAATCTAAAAAGGTAAGTGATTTCAGTTTCACTCAGTGTTATAAAGAGTGGAAAATAAGTGCAGAGCCTCTATGAAATCCAGAGGGTATGAAAACCAGACGGTCAGTCTTTCTAGCAGGAGAATGGAGCTGTAATCCTAACTGATTTTAAAATAAATCTAAAATCATTGCTGGTGCCTACACATGAGCCAGTATCAGATTAATCAGTACGTATCACAAAAGAATTAGCAAGTTTTGAACAAATACTTAAGAATATGCAAAATTCAAGTGATCTTTTTGACAATCTTCTCATAGTGCTGGAAAAATACAGCAGAAGTTTCTAGCTTTATGAATTTCTGTGGAGTGGAGAATTCCTGATTTTGTGGTTTTGTGCTGGAGAGAGATGACCTGATCAGACCATTTGATTGTGATGAATTGTTTTATATGATGGTAGTCCTTAATGACAATGTAAACAGTCATTGCTGGTGGAAATAGTTTTTTAATCCAGTTAATTAACATTCAAGTACTTAATCTAGTCTATTAATTAAGACTGCATATGTGTTTACTAATTTTTAATTACTTTAGAATAGACGGAAATTGTAATAATTAATGTTGGAATGCAGACTGCTGCTGCTGTGTCAATATTAAAATAAATCAATCTTCTTGCCTTTTATTTCTTTAAGTAAATATAACCTGGTTAATATCATGTGTTGAGTCCCAGACAGAGCAATAGAGAAGCTCATCCTGTCTTTTAGAAAGAATAAGATTGTAATTAATTCAGTGCAACCTGGTGTTATAGAGGGCTGAATGCAGTCATAGGCTGGAATGCCTTCCTCCTATCCCAGAGCCAAAGGGGCCTCAGTAAAACTTTGCTTTGATATCTGAGGCTGTGAAATAATTTCTTTATAAGCCATTTGCTTGATGAAACTAATATATTTAGCAAAAAAAATTATGTTACTCTCCCTTCATTCTCTGTTTGCTATGGAAAGACTTTATCAGTCAAAAGAGAAGAGCATTAATTTGCTGGTTTTTAAACTGTATTCCCACATTTTTTCTGTCTTCAGAGGATAAAGATAGCAATAAAAAAACCCCACACCTCTTGAAATATACTAATGATGACATGTATGCTTTTTACAGCTGGGATAATTGTTGAATTTTACTACGGTTTTGTATTTCTAAAAAACCAAAAACTGTTGGTTAAACACTGAATGCTGTTGCTTTTTAAAATAATTGTATTTTTTGTTGATAAACCACACATGATTGCTTGTATTTCTTGCTGTGGAGTTTAGAAAGTATTTTAGTTTATGCAGTTGACTGTTTAAAGACTTACTCTAATTCCATTGCTGAAATGGGGTTAACATTTCCATAAGTTATGATCTGAACAAAGCTTCTGTCTTTATATCTGAATGTGTTAATGAATATTTGAAGGTGATTTTTTCTTGAAAAAGTTGTATATGCATACACTGGGGACCAAAATCTCACACTGTTCAAACTGATGACATTTTCTGTGCCATCTTACTGTGATAAATGATGATATTGAAAACTCTCACCTTTCTGTTGCTTTTGCCATATTACAGTAAAAAATATAAGCATGTCAATCTAAATTAAGCCTATAATTTATTACAGTTGTTTCGGGATGACAAAGTGGTTTGTTTTTGCTTGATTTTATTTCCTGTTATGCATATTTTTAGTTCAGTGATTGAAAAACGCAGATAGTCTTGTTATCTCAGGTGATTAAAACTACTGTAACCAATTAAACCATATTCTCATATCTTTGATGCATTCAAGTTGAGGTTCCATGGAATAGGGAGTGGATAAAATATATTATAATTATTATTATTATTATTTATTAACTATTGTTGATATGATATTTGGTCTTTGGTGTGGGTTTGTCTTTCACAAAGAAAAATAAAATGAAACCAATCCAAATGGCTCCAATACTCACAGATTCTTGGTGGAAGTTCTTTTAAAGAGCTGATAGTGGTCTAATACTGAACAGCTAAGCTATTTTCTTTATTAATGCATTACTATGGTTTGTTCAGTCCTTCTGCTGTTCATTTCTGCATAAGATTGGATGTTATGATGAGTTTCTTAGGTCACTGCGAATGATGAGATCTAAAACCAAAGAACAGAGAATAGGAGGCACAGCTCATTTCAGGTATTGGAAATAATGGAGTGATTCTTGAAAGGTTAAGATAACTTCAGTCATTTATTTCTTATTAAAGAAGAAAAAAATCAACATGCAAGCAGTCTCCTGACAATAAAGATGTTTCCAGAAAAGATAGTCATCTTCATTTTCTACTCTCTCTGTAAATCTGACATCTAAAGCCCAGCAAAGTACCATAGGCTTATCATTGACTTTAAGGCTGATACAAGCTGGTCTAGTAATGTGTGCTCCATTCTTTGCCAAATTAAAACCATCTCTGTGGCCTTCAAATGTGACTCACCGAGAGGCCTTTTCCCTGGCATAGAGCAGTGTTTATCTCTGTGGATTCCTGCAGCTAAAGATTCCTCGTAGCTCCAGTGACCTACTCCTCTGGTTCCTTCTACGTTGCCATGAGGTGTCTCTGAAGGTTTTTTGTTTTGTTTCTTGTTCCTGCAAGGATGGTAGTTGAGGTGTGATCCCTGTGCCTTCAGCAGTACAATTCCTTTCCTCAAATAATCTCCTTTGATTAAAGTAAATGGTGTTGGAGAAATCAGAAATAAATGCTTGATATCATAATACAGTGCAAGATATTTGGCTGTCCTTTTTTCTTGCAAGCTCATCATCTTGCAGAATGGCATACCAGGGTCTGGAAATCAAGATTGAACAGTGTTTATTTGCATTAAGTCTTCTAGTCCCAAAGACTTTCTAGCTCATTAAGAGGACTGAGTGTACCACTGTAGTGCTGTTTTACAATGAAGTTCCTAACCTGTGTTCCTAATGCTAATTAGGTTTGGAGAAAGCTAGCATGGCTTGTGTTTCTTCATGCTTAAAAAATGTTACAACTTGGTGTGCTTTTTAATGGAACTGAAGCTTTTTGAAGGTTTGATGCTGTCAAAATAGTGAATACCTGCAAAAAAAGATGAGATCAAAAGCTAAGCTGGAAATAAACATTCATTTTTAGGTGTTCTGAAGTTATAGGTTGTAGACTGTCTGAAACAGGCAAAAAGCTGGAGGCAACTTAGAGCAGGAGATAACATATAGAGATTTATATGCACATACCTTTTTGCATATATGTAATATCTATAATATACTTGCAGCTACATGCATTGAATAATATTTTTCAATCAGCCTCAAAGGAACAGAATATAATTGGGGGATTTATCTTGATACATGACATGCGAAGGACAAAAATATTTGATGTTTCATGCCTAAGATTCTTAAATGCTTTGTTTGTCTTTTGTTGTAATACGTTACAAATCATCAGTTGTGGATTAATTTATTTCCAGTTGCTAGGGATTGGTAATTAGCTTGCTATAAAACAGTAAGAGAGTTATGAGTAAAGTTTTAGAAGCATATTTTTGTAAGCATTGATATTTCACAATGTGTTAGAAAATTAAATTTCCAATACTCTTGAGCTACTGACATTTTGGTGTTGTCACATCTCTTTTGTGTGTAGATTTCTCAAGCATAAAATAATGACTTTTATGGTAAAAATGTGTTCCAGCTGTCTGCAGCTGCAGTCTGGTTTTTCTGCTGCTACCTACCTTTCAACTAGCACCGGAGAGAGCATGGGTCCTTTACCCCTTACCAGTTTCTTCTTTCTGTTTTTTGCATGCCTGAGCCTAAATTTGCGTTAGATATGGAATTATTGGCAGAAGTTTGCTGCTCTCTGTAATTTCAAAATGACTGGTTGAAAAGAGTAAATGCCTGAGAATACTTTCAAAAGCTGAATTCCCAAATGGTTTCCACTTGGGCTTAGAATTGTGGTTTTAAATTTTGTTATTGATGCTTATGTAAGTTAAATTTGAGTAAAGGGACTATTATTAAAATCTTTTGGCAAAAATGGTTGAAATTGCTTAAAAAAAAAAAAGAGAAAATGACCTCTGATGCCTTTAGGTTACATAAAGTTTTAGCTGCTGTTCTAACAGAATAAACAATTTGCAGAGACCGGCATAGGTTTAAGTTGATTTGCTCCATTTATCCTACCAATTTGGACAGAAGAATGTAATGCTTTCTTGGAAATGTCTTTCAAATATTATATTACAGATTAATTTGTAGTCTGCAGAATGCTGCTATCCATAAAACTTTTTTCTCCATCTTGAAAATTAAGTTCTAAAATGAAATGTGTGTATGAGCTGGCATTATCTCTTTCAGTATGTTACCAAAGATAAATTGGGATAAATTATTTGTTTCAAATAAATGCATAAAGTCATTTACAGTGGAAAAAAAATCTCAGGTTTATCAAAAATCACCATGATGTTTTCCTATTTTTCTTGCGGTGGTGAACACAGATTTAGTAAATCTTTATTAAATTAGTGACTTGGCAAAGTTCTAAATTAGACTTGGGATTTCAGACTTGTCTTGGAGAACAAACAAATGCAAGTATCTTGCAAACTTGCAAACAAATACAGAGTATCTCCATAAATCTGACTAAAGAACTTTTGCAAGAGAAGCCCACAAGTTAGGTCGTAATAATAGATAATAGATCAACAGATGGCAGATTAATAGATGATAACTGGTTGTGATAATAACACTTCCTTGGCTTTGCATTTTGTCTGTAGCTTTCAGTGTGTATCAACATAACTTCTTGTATGTTTTTATTCTGTAAAACTGTGGTTTTACTCATGATTTGACTCAGTAGTAATGCTGCGTACAGAGGTATTTAAACAGAGATATTAAATTCCAGTGCACAGGCATCAATGCACACACAGATAGTTTTCTGTATTTGTGGGTAAGATGAAGTGGTTTGCTGGGAAAGGTGCAACCCTTGCTTTCCTGACTCGGTGCCATTCTTTCTGTGGCTCACAGTGATGAGTTTCGTGTCCCATCAGAGCTGTTGACTCTTTGTGGCATCCAATTAATGGCTGCCTTTCCTTGGGCTGATGATGTTGTGATCTAGGCATTGATCGGAGTCTCTGCTGATAGACACTTCTTGCTCTTTGGTGGGAAGAAATGATGAAATGCTGATCTGCAATGGCACTTTGATGGTGTTGAGGTTTTTTTTTTTAACAGTAGATTAAATTGTCATTTGCAGCTCGTGGCCGTGTTTGACGAGCAGGATCCGCACCATGGGGGTGATGGCACCAGCGCCAGCTCGACAGGCACGCAAAGCCCAGAGATTTTTGGCAGTGAGCTTGGCTCCAACGTGGCATCGGCCTTTCAGCCTTACCAAGCAACAAGTGAAATTGAGGTCACCCCATCAGTCCTTCGTGCAAGTGAGTAAATGTTCTTGGTATCTCAATGTGTTCTGTCTAAATTTACAAAGATACCAAGTGCTGTTACCCATTGGTGCTGCTGGGAAAAATGATTCATTATCTGTCGTTATCGAAAGCTGATCAGAACTGAGAAACTGCATAAGTGCTTCTTGCATGCAAATAAACAAGCCTGTTCTGTTTTAATAAATGATTTATAAACTTGCTTTTAGGAGCCATAAGCTCCTTCTATCCTGCCAGTTTAAAATTGTCCTCACATTGAAAATCACAGTAAAATTTCCAAATGTAGTGGCTGCAAGGTGTAATTTTCAGTTTGCCAGTTTTGTTCCATTTAATGAACAAAATGGTAAAAAGAAACTAAAGATGGGAGCACTTTCTACTTAACCTGTCAATGTTGCTAGGTTATGCCTGTCACCTTTCCATAAAAATACCTGCTAAAAT
Organism: Aleadryas rufinucha; assembly: GCA_013397815.1. Taxonomy (NCBI): domain Eukaryota; kingdom Metazoa; phylum Chordata; class Aves; order Passeriformes; genus Aleadryas; species Aleadryas rufinucha. The sequence goes on from VZTH01018833.1 coordinate 91,335, forward strand.
GTGCATTTACTGTGCTGCAAAAATACACTTCTTTAAAGAGCAGAAACTATAGCCAGAAACATCCCTTTATTTTGTTTATTTTAATGTGGTGAACATTTGTTGGAAAACCATGTAGCATGAATTACTTATCACATTTCTTGCTCAGGCAGGTTCTTTGAATATTTGAGCTTATTAAGAAGAAAAATTATGGAATGAAATTTACTGTGTAATTTTCATTGTTGTTAAAAGTACCATGCAAACAAGACAACATGGATAAAGCATTATGTCCTTTTATCTGTAGTGTCTATCATTTTGCTCGCTGAACTTTTGAAATAGCGACTCCACTCCAGAAAATTCTTAGCAGAAGTTGGTATTATCAGTCCTTTGGTATTTTACAGACACATTGTTTTAAACAACCATGTGTAATTTCCAAGAGACTGCTTTGTGTAGGTGTTCTTTTAATGGATAAAATCTTGTGTTTAAGCAGTCAGGTAAAATGCAAATGGAAAAGTTACCACTCTGTTAAGTTTGAGGGGTTTTGTACCAGAATGTTTTCTGTAAAATTAAGGGAATAACATTTAACAATTAGCTTACATAGAGCTGAGTGTGTATCTTTTCAAGATATAACTGTGCTTCGTTGCAACACAGAATTAAATTAGGGAAGGATTAATGGCAGAATAAAGAAGTATCCTGGAATTTCAGGACCCTTCCATTTTGCTGTCACTAGAGTATGTCGCTGCTAAATGCACATCTCATTTCCATGCATAAGCCAAAAAACTGTCCTCCTTGGTTCTCAGCTTAGCAGGGGTTAGAGCAGGCAAATGCATACACATTTTCTCCTTAGTGTGATTTTCTGGGGTATTATACAATACATGAATGTTAGTGCATCAAAATCATATAGCACAGATAAAATTCAGTGATATATTGGACTGCTCACTTATCTTTGGTGTCATTCTGGAAAATACATGGAATACTTGGCTAGTTGACTGAGTGCTAAAATGACCAAAAAGGGGTTTGAGACCCTTCAATACAAAGGTCTTTAGATATACAGAAGAATTTTAAAACTGTTGGTAAGGATTATAGCTGTTTGACACTTTTTATGATGCACAAATAAAGTGTGTGAAACAATTTGTAATAAACATGTTATCAGAAATCAGAGATGTTCTCCTATCTAATTCTTTTTTTTTTAATGTTGACAGATATATTTTGGTTTTAAGTGTTCCAAACCATTGGCTTAGAATCCCAGTGCAGTAATATTATCCCATATTAAACATACCTATTTCAGGAATTTCATTTAAATATACATTGAAAATGGAAATACTATCCTTATTGTATTTCCTTTATAACTTGTGAAGTGAAGCATAGCATACAAATGGTATTCTCAGTATTTCAAATAATTATCTTCTTACTGTGTAAGTTCTATTCAGCAAATAAAACCTATCCAGTTTTGTGGTAGATGCAGATCCTGATTATTACATGTTGACAAGGTCATATATCTATTAATTGGATTGGAGATGGGATACAAAATTGCTGTAATTATTGTAATTTTCCAGCTAATTGCAGGGTTGGCGGTGAATATTTTACTTCTAACAAATGAAAAACAGTATTCCGTCTGAAATTGGTTTATAGCATTTGAGACGTTTTGTTTTACATCCCTGGTGCTTTTTGCGGGCGAGGCGGGCTCTGCTCCGCAGCGGTTCCCGCGCGGCCGCGCAGCTTTGTGCCCTTGCGCTGCCGCTCACCTGCGCCCTCTGCTCCCAGGCAGCATCTCAGTGCGTTAGGCTGGGGCTCAAGGGCCTGCTGAGATCCTCCTCTCTTTGTTCTGGTTGCCATGCTACCCCTTTTGTTTGTTTATAGATCACACCATCGTTCCTCTCCCAGCAAGGGAAAGGTTAGCTAGATCAGGTCCAGCTGGAAAAGTAATATTCATCTGGAGTCCCTCTTTTCCCATGCACAAACACAGCCTGTACTTTGCGTGTGGAGTGTGTGTGTGTGTGTGTGTGAAATTCAATTCTCCCATATAAATGTGGAAACAAAAATGAGCCTGCCCATACCCCCTGTGTTGTTTTGCACTGTGAAAACACAATTCATTGATTCAAGCAGTAGATTTATTTATGTTTCTTATCTAGCTGTTTCTTTTTTACTGCTTTTCTGTTACCCAAGTTAAACTTCTTCTTGTTGTATTTCATCACTTCAGCTGCATCTTTTTTCTAAGCCTACAGTACACAAGGCGTTTTTTGTGTTGTGCCTGCGTGCTTTCTGGGAAGAGGTTGGAAGCTCACTGCAGAAGATTGTTAAAGCAGACTGATGTTTATTCCCTGCTGAAATATAAACTGGAGGCGCAGGTGAAAATTGCCAAACCTAATGAGCAATTTGGCAGATAAGACAGGATGTCAGGCAGTGACAGTTCAGCAGCGGGTGCACTGCCTGTGAACCAAGTTGTTTGTTTCACAGTACTGCATTTAAATATTGTAAATAAAATCCCTTTCCAGCTACATGAGATATTGTGAAAAGGGTCATCTCTTTGTCTTGTTTTCCTTTTAAATTATTTAGCTTGTTCAAGAACTAAGACCACCCTTGGTTATTTGTCTTGGTGTGATTATATGTAACAAGTCTCTCTGAATATTTCAGCAGTTACAGTGAAAAAACATTTTTAATACATAACATCATTTGGAAAACATTATAAGAGAGGTAGAGAGGTTTGGAGAGCTGATGATTTTTCCCTTAAGGGGAATAAGGGGGCATGAAGATCCTCTTTTTTCTTCAGCTGCTTAATGGAAGGGTATTGAGAAAATGAAGCCGGATTGTTCTCACATAGGCACCTTATTGCTGGAGACCACAAACACAAGTTTCAACATGGAAATGCAAGTTAGAAATAAGGAAAACCATTCTGACCTGGAAAGCAAAACAAGCTGCTCAGAGAAATTGTGGCATCTCCATGTGCTTGGAGATGGACAGAACTTGACTGAACATGGCCCTGAACAGCCTGGTCCAGCTGGTCCCTTTTTAGTGTGACTGATGAAACCAAATGACCTCCAGAGATCTCCTGCAACCTTTGTAATTCTGTGATTAAAAATATAATTAATAAAATTAAAGTATTTGCTTCTCAAAGCTATTGCTTGTAAAAGTGAATGGTACCCACAGTGACATATTTAGCAGACAGATGTACAAGCATATTGTGCATGTACAGCTTCCCACCATGGTTTGTGTTGTACTGGTTTGTGCCAGTGTGACACAAATCAGCTGCCTGTGCATTTTACAAGACTGCTGCTTTTGTTGTCAGGATGTCTTGTAAGGTGCTTCAGTTCCTTAAAAATGAGCTATAGGGTAATTGTAAGCTTCTCCTAAAGGCTGGAGAGTCAGCATCTCCCAGAACACTGGCCAGAGAACCTAAGAAATTCCTAAGAGCTAGCTGGAATTGGTGCACTCCAGTGATGTATTTGCTCAGGTGATCTATGTCATAGATTTTAATAGGACTCTCAGCATCCATTTCATATTCTGGTCACAGAAGCAGGCTATGAAAAAAAAAGCTCTAGATGAGAATCTTCTGAAGTGAGTGCACAGCTGGCTATGAAGTTGTAGTAGAAGTGCAGAGAAGCAAAGAAATTGCTGCAGCTTCACATCATTGTTTACCCAGCAGCATGGCTGTTGCTTTAAGGTTCCCTGTGTGCAAGTGTGCTCTTACCCTGCAATCAGCACAAGTTCATTCCTCACAGGTAAGAGCATGCATGCAGACTTTGACTGGGAATTCATTGCTATAATGAAGTTCCTGACCTTGCTTGCCTTTGAATTTCTATCTCTTTCTCTGCTTTCTGAGCAGTTTTTAGTTGTTCACTGACAAATTAGTAGGACATATCAAGTTGTTGGGGTTTTTAAGAGTTCTCTTTTTATTTTCTTTTTCTTTTGAAAGAATTTTTTCCCCACACATGTACATTGCTGAGAGGGAGTCATTACCAAGGTACTTGAGGGAGACAAAGGACGTGGCTGGGGAGGAGCCCCGGCCAACTAGCCCCTTTTACCTAGGAAGAGGGGGTTGGGTGGGGCCCCAGCTTCACTTGTGATCTGGAGTTCAGAGGGGAAGGAGGCTGCATCGCTGTGAAGAGAATTCACCATCACCGCAGGCTTTCTACCTTCTGCCGCTTTTTTCTTCAACCGTGAGTGGAGCTTGCTCTCTCTCTGGGAGCNCTTAGTTTAAGGACTGTTCAGTATTTTAATAAATCTGAACTGGAATATAAAGTATTGCATAAAAAAAACTAAGATGGAGTTTCAGGCACAGTGTTTCAGTTCAGCGTTGACATTTGATACATTTATAAACTGTTTAGAAATCAGTGAGGTGGGCACAGCCACTGCATCTAGGAAGAAAAAGGGAATTTGCAAGGCAGTACTAATGAACAGCAAAGTCCACAATACTGTGAGAAGGATCCTGGCAATATAGTGCATTATTACAGTGCAGTTGGGCATTATGCTCTTCCACCAAAAGATCAAAAGCAAATGCTGTTGTGGGATCACTGTTGTGAGCTGGAAGGCTTTAGCTGGAGTGACCAGTTGTGGTGCCAGCTGTGGAGAAATTCTAAACAAGTTGGAGAGAGTCAAAAGAGAGCAACAAGAATGAGTTGCTTTGGGGACTATGATGAATTGGTAGGACTGGTTTATTTAGTTAAGGAGAGATAAAAACTGGTAGGCTCTGAGTCTTCAAATGTGTTGGTATTTTTCTCATTCTTCATGTCTGATAAGAGAAGGAGAATTGGCATTTCCTGAGAAAAAGCCTTTTTTTTTTGTAACCCAGAGGGCTAAAAACCACGTTTACACCTGATGTAGCAATGCAGTATTTGTGGAAATGGTTCAGAGGCAAGTTCTGCATGCTGCTGAGCACTCTCCTGTGCTGTGCTCTAAGGCAGGAGGGCTGGTGGGGGCAGTCTGTCCTGTTCTGGCTGAGCCATCAGGTTGTTTGGTGACCTCAGGTGAGCCATTTCTTGCATCCATTGTAACAATGTGTATGTCTTTGCATCTCAGATTTGAGTGTTCAGAAATTCCAGTGCTAAGCAAACCATTTAAAGATGGGAGTGCATAAATGTGTGAATTTCAAGTACTTTAAAATTGGTTTAAATATGGCACTTCACTGATTTGATACAAGTATTTATCTAGAGTCCCAAGTATATATTCTGAGAATTAATATGTAAATACTTATAAGATAAAGGCCTTGGTTTCATGGTTTGGAGCACTCCATGTTAGTGTGTTGGCAAAGAAGTGCAGAGGTGAGTTCATATTTGTTCTGGTTTAAAAAATGATGATTGTTTCAGCGCTCTTTCCCACATATGGCCATTAGAAACTTTTTCATTCTTGTTTGTGTCTCTTTGACTCCTAATTCAACTCTGAGTCATCTTTATGTATGGAAATAAAGATACTTTCAAATGTTGAAGAAGTAAGGAATCGAGAGATTAGAAAGGGAGGAAGGGAAAGATGAGTTCATCAAAACCCAGATGTTTGGAGCTTTATCAGATCAAGTTATCTCTAGGATTAAATAGCTGATTACAAAACATAGGGAAAGTCATCCACATTTATAATGAAAGATTAGGGCTTTACAGGCAGTGCTTGCTGAAGTCAGTGGGAGGTTCTCCCCTCTCTACATCGAGTCTTGGATCAGCTTAGCTTTCCACGATGTGTCTCCTCGGTCACCTTCATTGGTGTTCAGATGCCTTTCCAGTGAAGTTCCAGGAATGAAATACAAAGGATTTCCAAACCATCATTCCCACTGTTACTCCCTTGCCAGGTTCTCTTATGTTTGTTTTACTGTGTTGTATAATACAAAAACGACCTTGAGCCTTGCCCCTCAGCTGTTGGCATCTGAATAAGGAAGGTTTCTCATGCATTGGAGTTTAAGGAGAAGATTTAGCAAAGTCTGTTTCCTCACCTTCTGGTGCTCTTGCCGTTCAGGAATTCTTATCACATTTTATCCCTGTAGCTCTGTGAGGGATATGATTGTTTAAAAGTCAGAGTTATTGAATCAAAAAATCAGTACCAGGTGCCGCTTCCTTCCACGAGGCTAAATTTGATCTTTGTACAGCACAGTTCTGACTTGAGTGATCTCCAGTTGGTGTTTTCTCCAAGCGTGGTGCTCTGCTGTTAATTTGGGATTGTTAAGCAGTTTAAAAACCATGTGTTTTTGATGAGACTGTGACACGTTTGTAAAAACAAATGGATTTTAAACTGCTTAAGTTTCTAAATTAACCTTTAATATCTTCAATCTTCTCGGTATACCAGCAAGCAAAATACTGTTGCTTCTAGTAGGATTACAAAAATCCCTGAAACCAATAAAGTAAAAAAATTTTAGAACTTACTGATTCTCTAGAGGAAACCTGAGTAATTGTGGTGCATTTCAAGATGTTATTCGATATGGTGAAGACTTCTGTCTACAAGTTCTAATAATGGGAAGTAATAAAAATACAGTATTGTATCTGATACCTGGTTGTACCACAGCTAAGGAATATAGTGCAAGAGGCATAATAAGGAAGGGTTATGAAGATGTAAGTATTGAATTTGAATAGTTTAAGAAGTCAGGTTTGGATATTAGTCTAAATTTGACATCTTAAATAATTTAATGATCACTTGAACAACAAGCTATTATGGAAATCAGAGCTGCATTCTCAGAATATTTCAACACTCATATGTAGTGGTGATGGTGTTTCTGGGTTTTATTTTCCATTTCTTTAAATGAAAGGCAATTTTTTCCATTATGGAGCTCTATTTTTGTGTGTGCAAAAATATTATGCCATTTTATCCAATGAAACATTGCAGTGTAGCTGCTCAAGTCTGTCGTATAGTGGTGTCATGGGTTTAATACCACTGAGATAAAGCTATATGTTTCTTTAAAGAGTTTGTCATCACACATATCAATAAGTATTATACCAGTAAGTGTAGTAACTCTTAAAATAGATACTTTCTTGATTGCTCCTCTGTTTCTTGTAATTTCATTATAAGCAAACAAGGAGGAGCACAGTGAAGGCAAAGGAGCATGAATCTGAAATGAGTAGGGAATGCTTTCTCACAATACAGACAACCACCCTGTGAAATGTTTTACTTTATGAAGGCATACATACATATTACATTTTTTTTTGCCCAACAGTTTCTAAAAAACTTTTGCAGTATTTATAGATAGTTGTTCTGAAATGTGATAAAACAGTGTGCTTCAAGGCATCCTTAACATTCAGAGCCACTAGTCTGCAACATTAACTGGTATCCCAGTCATGTTTTGCTTTGCTTTGAGGCAACAGGAGTGGTCTTTGAAGGGGTGTGGGGGGCTGGGCAACTTACATTAATTACTCAAAAAATTTTCCAGCAGGAGAGGATGAGTTTATCAAAGGCACTTAATTACTCACTTTGTCCTAAGCAGGCTGATGTTGTGAGGTTGGTGTTTTAGGGCTAATGAAGAATGGTGTGTGCTGGGGGCTCTGTGCCATGCTGTCTGTGAGGTTACCCTGTGTTCAGTGCCTCAGCTAGTGCATGGCTGCCCGCCTCCCCCAAAAGCATGTGGGTATTTTTGATCACAAGCCCAATGTTGTAAGATATTACACTTCAAGTATATCCTTTATTAGGCTAAACTTGTACTTCAGTGTGAGAATTGTTGCTTGCTTTTGTTCATAATTCACAAGGGATCTTCTTGCTCCTTTCCTTATTACATTTACAGCACATTAACTCACTCTTTTTTTTTTTTTTTTAGATGGGGATGTATTTTGGAGATAGTCCATCTCTTTGGGTGATTAGTGGGAAAAAGTTGCTTTAAATTGTGTCTTTTGACATGTTCCTTTGAGGAGGATGAGAGAGAGAGACAGATGGCTACTAGTTGAATAGGCTTGTTTTTTAGTTGTTTTTTATTTACTCTCATGCACTGAAAAGGACTGAAACATGATATTGAAATAAAGGAGTGGGTGAGAAATAACTTTCCATTAATTTATTGTCTTATTTCATACTTGAAAAAAAGATAAAATTTGTTCTTTCTCCTACCCATCTCTTGCTGTAAATCTCAAATGAATTATGTAATTAAGATGAGTGCCAGCTTCAGAGTGCTGTGGGTTCATGTTAGGGGCAGATGAAGCATTCAGGGTAAGAATAAAGTGTATCATTTTAGAAGAACTTTTCTCTTTTTGACCCCTGGCACTGGATACCGTGGAGGTGACAAGCTTGGCTCCACCCATGGACCTGACGAGGTCTGAGCAGAGACGAGGACAAGCCCAGCACCTGCTCTCCTGCTGTCACAGCTTGGATCGGCTCGGTGTAGCTCAGTGTCCCCAACTACTCTGCAGGCAGGGCCCTTCAGCTCAGCTCCCCTTTTGTGACACTGCAGGGACTGACAGGGTCCCCCTTCGTGACACAGTTGTCACCTTGGTGGTGGGGGCTTTTACTGCCTGGGCTGATGCCACAGCTGGGCTGTTTGCGGTTGGAGCGAATGTGAACTTGGGCTGTGTTCCAGGTCTGTGTTTCTAGCTGCTGTTACAGATTTAGGTAACTAATTCTATCAATAGTTTTTGCATTATGGAAAGTAAAAATGATTGTATATGTAGACAGGGAGTTGGGGTCCATGTGGGTTTACGAACAAAAGCAAACAGTGGCGCTTAGGTTAAGTTAAAATGTTGCTACTGCTTGCATGCATATGGTAAAGGGTTGTACAAAGACAGCAAGAGCAAGCTTGCATTAGCTTCCAAAAATTGTGCATATGAGTCAGAAACTAGGCTTCTCAAAGCAAACTTTGATCAACCATTAGAACCTTATCCCGAGGGGTTGGATTTGATTCAGTTCTCTGTACAGCACGGTTCCTATTCACAACTGAAAGTAAAATTGGACTTTTTTGGCAATTGCTGGGCAACAGCTGATTCAAAGCAGACGTGATGGATGAGGTTAATACCAACAGACTTCAGATTCTGCATCTGAGCTAAATGCTCAAGGCAGCCCAGTTTCTTATTCTTGGACACCTTTAGGGTGCGTTCATCTGACCAGTTTTGCAGCTTATTTCAGGGTGAAATGGACCATTGCCTTGACAAGGTGCGCTGGCTAATCTCTGTTGATGGGAGAGAAAGGAAGTTGACCAGTTCCAAAATACATGTCTGCGAATCCCATTCTGCCTGTGATTTAACTCACACCATGAAAATAAATTCTTACATGAAAGATTAAAAAAAAAAAAAAAATTCTCATGAAGTAAGATGTTGCCTTTGTTGCCTTAAAAAAGGTCATTTGCAAATTTGGAAGAGAAAGGTTAATTTTGCATGGCCCCAGGAAGTTCCTACATGGCCTTAATTATGCCTGGGAAGTTTATTTGGGTTGTGGACAGTATGTCATGAATGCAGGAAGTCCCATGTTGGATTTTTTTCAGAGTAAAATTGGGTTTGAGACACTTGAGTGGTGTTTTATGGTTAAACCAACAGTTTCATCTGCCTTGGGTCTCACACTGGTATCTGGTCACTTTGTGATGCTACTCCCAAATGGGTAAACCTCTGCAAAGGGGCAGCTGTGCTATTTCTTGCCATGTGTTCTCAGATGCTGGAGCATCAGAGGTGCCATGTGGCCCTGAAAGCCATCCCAAATCTGGAGGAATAAGCATGATGTGGGGTTAATGAGATCTGAAGCACGTGAGTTGTCTTCACTGCTCTATGCAGTTGAGTGTCTCTGTACCGCATTCCCTCACACACTGTGCAGGGTGGTACAGCCATCCTGCCTTTCCGGATCTTCAGGGTATCCTGGCTCCCCGTGGGCTTGGGAAAGTTCTCTGTATACACGCTCAGCCTCTGAATGGCTGGCTGGGTAAAGGAGCATCCCTCAAATATAGGCTATTAAAGTAAAGGCATTTGCAAGTTTACAGACAGAATAATGATGGGCAACAACTGCTGAAACTGTTTCAAATGAAATAACATTTGAAGCAATGCTAGCAGTTCATTTTAGTAGATTATAAAGGAATAAAATTCTGTTCACCAGTTTCTAACAAGCTGGAGAATGGACACGCGTGCCTTGTTAACCAGCCTCATATAATACACAAATCAGTCTTTCAGTGTTTTTTTGTAAGTTCTGACTTGATCTCTCTGCTTTTGGGCTTTTTGGAGGTTTTCTGCATATGAAAGCTTTCTCCACCAAATATTAAAATGACGTTCGCTTCTTCTGTTCCAACCCATTTTGAGCTCTAATGTTTAAGACTTTCATTAGATGACAAAGAGATTTTAGGTCAAACACTGCCTGACTTTCACAATGATTTCCATCTGAAGGGTCTTACATAGTATCATCTCTTCATGTTTTATTTAAAATTTTAGTTGGGCTCTTGACTCATGGAAAAATAAATAAAAATGAAGGTCTTACTGCAGTAAAAAACCATAAAAATGCTGTCAAATGAACTGCATGACATTTATCCATGGGAAATATCCATTAAGTGAGTGAATAAAGCTACTGCTCTAGTTTGACATAGGAGGCAATATTTCTGTGAGTATTGTACATGTAGATGATTTACCTCTACCTCTGTTTTAAGTTCACCTTTAAAGTAATAGAAAACAAGTGGGCAAAGTCTTCCCGTAATCCTGCTTTCCCACAGCTCTTTGTTATGTTGCTTAAAACGTAACATTACAGTGTAATAAGTATTTTCAGTTCTTCCACCCATTAAGGGTAGGGGGAAAATCTGTTTGCAGTTAGTGCTGGTACTGAGATATTATTTCTGGTTTGTGCTCCGGCAGTGACCAGGGGAGCAGGGTGTGCAGCTGAAGGCTCGAGGAGGGGTCAGTGCCAGGGTGCTGCCCCAGGAGCTTGAGGAGGTGAAGCTGTGTGTAAGCTTCAATGGAGGGAAGGAGGAGAAAACTGAACTGTTTAAAAACCGATCACCCAAAAAGTGAAGGGTGAGAAAGCTTCAGTGAAACCGCAGCTGGGAATACTCATAGATGTTTGTTTACTGTAACTTGGTCTGCGTATTTCTTGTGTTAGCTGAAGAGTTTATCCCAAACTCTGTGTCTTGGCAGCTGCTGTGCAGTAGTGTGTTGTGGTGGCAGCAAATCCAGAGAGCCGTAGAAAATGGGGGTACCAAAGCAGTGCATGCTTGAGCCATGTCCTCAGTGGTGCTGGGAGCGAGCAGCTGCCCTCTGGGGGTGCAGGCTCTGGGTTTGCTGTGGGTCATCCGTGCCCAGAGCGTGCCGCAGACCCCAGGCAGGGAAGCAGCGCTCGGGACAGCGTGTGCTTGGCTGGGCTCGGACCCTTGCTGGGCTCAGGCCCCGCAGTCCCTGCTGCAGCTCACAGCTGCCGGGTACGCGCCCAGCGGAACGAGCTCCAGGAGGAGAGCTGTGCTTGGGTTTGTGATTTCACTGCTGTATGGACTTCCATAGGGTTCCCAATGTCTGTCAGTTCAGGGCAGATTGTAATGCAGCTATTTATGTGCTGTTTGCCTGGTGTGGCTGTTGCTGTAAAAGCCAGCTCCTAGGAGTCTTCATTCTGCGTTTTACCAGAATGATTTCGTGCATGTGAATTCTTTGCATGGGATTCCTATTATGGGATGAATTGAATATTAAATTACTTCTCAAACCCTGAAGGCAGTACATCAGCTTCACTCATACTGAGCAATTTGTGCTATGCTGTATGTACCATATACCAGTTTCAGTTTCTAAGTTCTCCCAGGGCTAGGATTTTGCTCCATTTGTTTCCATTTTTCTTTTTCAAAGTCGGAATGTTTTACTAAGGGTGAAAAATATTTTTAATGAAGTATTTTAATTTGCTCTAATGTTATGGACTTGTATTCCACCCTCCCCTCATCCAGGTTTTGCCAGATGTTTTAAATATCTTCTCAGTACATATGCTTTCAAGGTTTTTCTGCAAATCCAATTGTGTTTAACAGGCACGGAGTCCTTGTGAATCACTGTTGTATTTTTCTCTACTTTATGCCTCCCAGATCTGACAGATGTCTTGAGTTCTAGGACAGGAGGTTTTCAGTGTTTTCTGTATGAAAGCAGATAAGATTGGTACATAGTTATAATTTCCTCAGAAAGGAACAGAGTTTCAGACCTCTGTGGGAGGAAGGCATTTCATTGACCACGTTTTTACAGCATTTAGTAAGTTTAGTAAGTAATTAAATCCAATAATTCATCTTAGGCTGTATCAAAAGGGATGGCTTTTGTAAGGAAGGCTGTATTTGTGGTGCTTTTTCCACATTTCCTCTCTTTTTCTTTGTGCATCCTTGTATGTTTAACATTTAAATCAAGTACAGTGTTTCATTTATCTTTCCTTGGAAGAAGTTCTTAAAGTCATAATTTTAGCTAGAGGAATGGTAATTTTCACCCATAGATACATGTGGTTAATTCAATTTTATTTTCCTTTTGACCAGCCAAATGAAATACATTTGTTTCATTTTAGTCATAACTATTTTATTACTTGCACTGCAGTGTAAACTGTTTGCTCTGTGTTTCCTTCCTTGATTTTTTCCCCTCACTGTTATTTTCTGTCATTTGCTTGTGAGATACCTGAAGGGTCATTTTTAACAATGAAAAGTGAGGAAATGTCAAAGGTAGGGCTGCTGCTGAAGGCTCTTTGTGTGCTCTGTGCTTTCTGTCTGTAGTTATCAAGCTGCAGAATGTGAGATGCTCAGCACGTGTGATGGGATGAGGCTTTAACCCAAGAGAAGGTTAGCTGGTGACTTGATGCTCCTTCCTTCTGTTTCCATTTGCTGACTTCCAGATTGAGAACCCGATGCATCTGGGTTAACTTGATGCCTCATGGAAATTTTAGAAAGGAGGCAACCACTTCGTATCAGCCTGTAATCATAAACAGAAGGAGAACGGAAAAGAGAAGGCATGAAGAATAAAAGAGCAAAGATGCATGGATCAGAAAAGGGGAGGGGAGAGGGCAGGAAGAGGAGCTAGTGGCAGGGAATGCTTACCTCCCTGGGGACAAATAAAAATACATAACTGTTTCCTTGATGTTACTTTGCTGTATAAACAATTACCCTAGGACCCATGTAAATGATGTATGACTATGAAAGTGAGTAGGTTGCTCCTGCCCTCCTGCTCACCCTTTCTCTTTGCAAAACTCTCTGTAGAACCTCAGACCTCGTCCATGCCAGAGACTGAAGAAAAGAACAACAAAAAAAGTTAAAGACATGAAAAGGAAGAATAATCCCACATGATTACACTTTTGTTATTTCTCAAGTGTTAATCACAAAATGAAAAATGGTGGTGTGTAATGTTAGATTTGTATAAGTGCATGATGACATTTTGAATTACCTTTCCTGAAACACAAACTGTGGATTGTCTGACATAGAAGACATTCACTGAATTGCAGAGCTTTAAAAATGACAGTCCTGGGGCTTTGATGGATTCTCTGTCTCCTGAAGTCTTGAAATTAAAGTCAATATTTTTCTGTATTTCCAACAGAAGTTAAAAGACTAAATGCAGACATTATTGCATGGTGTACCTGGGCTTATATAAGTGTTTGACAGGATGATCGCAGGGTGTCTTCAGGATTTGAGTTATGAGTCTTGTTTGGAGTCTCGCAGTAGTGCTGCAATGTGTGTAGCAAATGATTCTTCGCATGCTTGGACCTATGCTTTTCTCATTTAAGATTATTCTGTATTTATTTTCTTAACATTTTATTTTTTTGGTGCAGTTTTTCCAGCTGCACCCTGTCTCGTTGTTTACATTGTCCATTCCAGCCAGTTCTGTAGTCTTTCCACCCTGTCTGCCACAGAAATCTGTCGCTGTGCTGCTGCAGTACCCTTTGCTCCTGCAAACCCCCCTGCAGCCAGGTTTCCCGTTCATCCATACCCTACATTTTGTTTGTACATAGAGCGTGGTGAGATTGGTTAGGTTTGTTTTGTCTTGCTTTGTTGTGTGTTTTGGGTTGTTTTAGGATAAAAAGGAGAAAATTAATTTTAAAGGGTTTTTTTTGCTTTTTTTTTTTTTTGATTCAGTTCCTCCTTGGTGCAGAGGAAGTGCGGACTAAGGAGGATGGACAGCATCTGGTTGAGTCCCCATGGCTTGGGCTGGTTGTGTTCTCCTGTGGGACTGGCTGGCAAGTCAGCTGCTACCCAGGAAACTGAGGCTGACAAAAATTCTACATTAACTTTTTGCACTTCCTTGGCCCTTTAACAGAAACTGATCTGTTTTGGCTCCGCAAAAAAAAAA
>VZTH01018833.1:110466-166378 GCA_013397815.1 Aleadryas rufinucha
TTGCAGGGGTGAAGAAGGAGAGGAAGGGGAAAAAAAGGGGGGGGGGGGGGGGGGGGAATAATTTTTTTTTTAAAAAAAGATGTTGCCAAAGTTTTTGTAAGTGTAGAAAATATTCTTAATTTCCAGAAGAGAACAATTTATGCTCCCTGTTGTTGTAGGGGACTTTGAAAAATACATGTAAAGATGCTCAACTTTGCGCATACTTCAAGCAGCCCTAGTTTCCTATTGCTCACTAAGCATGGTTTTAAACAGTAAGCCGATATCTGTTTCTAGAAAAGAAGAAGAATGAAGGATATCTGTTGGTCTGTCACCCCTTCTGGAGAACAGTAGGTGTTACATGTTATTGTCCCATTGTGGGCATTATCTGAACAATTTAACAACAGCTTCCACTGTAGTCTAAATTGTCTTACTATTTGGCTACTGGGAACACTGGAGTTTTCTGCAGAAGGTGATCTTTAACGTTGAGAGTTAATGGGAAGATTTCAGCATGTTGTGTTGAAGCTGGAGCTTCTTATTTCCCACTCTGTAGTTGGAATGACCTTGTTTGGTCACCATTAGTTTTGTGTAGTCACCAAACTTTGCAGCTTCCCAGACTGTTCTCTGACCTAGCCCAATGAAAGGTCAGGCACAACGTCACATCTGCTTGCAGAGAGCACCACTATCTGCCCTCCCGTGTCATGGTAGCTCCGCTGCCGTGCATCTCCTGTGGATGAGGAGGGTTGGTGGCATTTCATCTCATTACTTAAACACGCAAATGCTTGATTTGTCTGTGGGGATTCAGCTTGATACTTGCAACTGAATGACAGAAAATAATATTCTTGAGATCCTCATGCTCTGTGCTTTGCCTTTGAGCTGTATTAGTCCCTGCGTGCAGAAGAGCCTTCTGCTAAATATTGTTTATCTGAGCACATAGGGTGGCATGACGTGGCCTTTTCCTAGTTCTGCTTGAGATCTTTTGCTGTTCTTGGTCATCATCAGCAGATAGGAGTTCAGTGGAATGTTAACTCACAGAGGTTTGATAATGAGAGAGCATTTGATAATGAGAGCATGTTTCATGAATGTACCAACATGCTTCTAATAATCCTAGTAAATGTTTCTGTCATGGAAACAAGAGCAAGTGCCATTAAAATTGCAGAAGCTGTTGGTAATTTTTAATAGGAGTTCAGGACTATGTTCACTCTGTCTTATTATAGATGTTAGTTGTAAATTTTGTTTGCTGTGTTGGAAACTCAGTAGTGTGCATAGTCCTTCCCACATGTTCTATTTTATTTTTTTTTATTTTGTGCAGTAGCTATGCACATATAATTTCTGTCCATAAAACCCCAGCCCTTTAAGTGATTGTGTTCAAGTTTCCTTGGCTGTCATAATTATTATGCTTCAGTTAAAAATCTCTCTAAATAATTTCTGTAAGGAAGCTATTTGGATTTTGCATAACTCAGATTCAGATCCACCTCCAGGCATTGATATCTCCAAATTGCTGCCTTCTCCAGCTTGACAGTGGTCTATGATATCCAGGATTGGTTTTATATCTCAAAAAAACCTCCAGCTCAGTTTTTGATGACCCCTGAACTTTTCTGCAATGGAGTGAGGCTGGAGCCAGCCATATTCACCCCAGCCTTAAAAGGAGGGTTGCCAAGTGCCCACTCAGTGGTAAGGAACTTCTCCACACAAACATGGAGAAATAGCAGATTAACACCTCCAAAGATTGAGCATTCATCTGATGACTGGCAAAGAAATACCTCTTCCCTTACTGCTTCAAAAATAAATGAGGTAAACAACCATCATACATAACTTGTTCATTGTTCCCGTAGTTAAGACACCAGTAGGATCCCTGCTGCCTCCCTTTATTTCCCATACCCTGTGTACACACTAGACTGTTCAGTGATGGTGCCATCATGATGTTTTACTAATCCAGAAGTTCGGGGGGTTTTTTCCCATTCTAAACCTTGGTAGAAATGGTGCAGGTTTTCATTTCCTTGTGTTTGCCCCGGGCGTGGCTGGTGTTTAGGGTTTCCTTCACTGGGCAGTTCCCACAGAGGGGATGCTGATGGGCAGCCTGGAGGCTCCGCAGCCCTCTGGGCAGTGCAGGCCTTTACTTTTCTGTCAAGTCAATTTGTGATGTAATTCATGAGCCAGTGGATGAGGCATTAGGTTTTGATGAGGAGTAGGGAAGGAGAGAGATTCCAGTACCAGCTTTGTACACTACTTGTGTAGTGACAAATCTCTTGCTAATTACACATGTACCTGCTGAATTGCAATTAAGCATGTTTAACTCTTTGGCATCTGCATATGATCCACATAGGAATTCTCATTTCACATATGAGGTCATGTAGTGATGTACGAGGCTGTGTTGGCAAGAGATGTTGAAAGAAACTTTATTCTCTGATGAGTCAGAAATAGATATAGACTAACAAGGAGTACTGAACCCCTCATATCTGGTACTACAGGGTACTGCACTTCTCCCCAGCCCTCTTCCTCCTCACATAAAAGCACAGTGGTGGCCTGGGGACCAGAAGAGGGTCACCACATTGGCAACCACAGCAGGTTTTCTCTGACTGCAACTCACTGATGAAAGAACTGTACTGTGTATTATACGTGTTGTATCATTCCTTGTCTTCCCAACTGAGCTCTTCAAGTTACAATCTAAATCCTATTGCATCTATATCTCTCCTCTCCTCTCCTCTCCTCTCCTCCCCTGTTGCAAACGTCTTCCTTCCTTTCTGAGCCTACCCAAAGCATTTAGACCATAAACAATCAACAGTTTTCATAGCACTGCACTAACAGGAGGAATTTTTTCATTAAGTTTCAGGGGATTTTTCAAAGTTGTGGTAAGAAAAATATCTGCCAACCTACTTTCTGTGTCTCAGTGATGAAGTTTTATCAACTCAGAGCAGCCAGGAATTTGTTCCTGTCGCTGTAAACTCTTGCTTGGATTGCAGAATGAAGATGTGTAATACAGTGTCTTCATTATAATATAACTTAATATCAATCATAGTATTATTAGCAAGGCATGATCTTTAAAGAAAGCAAAATAACTTCAGCAGCAGCAAAGTCGATGATGTTTCTACTGTCACACAACTGTTTGAAGAAGTAAGGCACAAATTTTCGAAAAAAATTTGGCATCTGAGGGACTAGAAGTGAGTTTCTCTTGTTTGTAGCAGTAGCATGAAAATAGGTAAAGAGGTAATCCAGCATGTTTTGAGGAAATCCATGAAGAATGTACTCAAAACCCTGAGACTGTAGCTCATTAAAACATACTGAAACACAGTTTTTTGACAGAGATGAGTAGAACATTTGTAAAATCTGACATTTTTGTCTTTTCTTTTGGCATGCAATGATATTTGCATTTTAGAAAAGAGCCCAGAGAAAAGAGATGGAGAGGGTGTAGGTAATTAAATTTTAATTTCAGTTTTAAAGATCTTTCTCTAATTAGCCTTAAAAGTCAGTGTCTAAGTAAATTGAGTTTCAGGGTGCAATCATAATTTTCTTCCTGGATGTAAGTATTCAAAAGTAAGAAGAAAGAATATTAGAGAAAGAGAAAGAAGATTGTTATTTTAAAGTCCTTTCAAGATAAGGATTTAACATTACCTCATTATTAAGATATGACTGTGGCAGGTTGTTTTTTTATTTCTGAATTTCAAAGTCATTGAGCAGTCATGGTTGGGAAAATGTAAAACTTAGGTTCTATTAAAAGAAACTGAAAATTGTACTAGGAAAGTAAAGACTTTTCTTCTTTCTTCTGCTTTGTAATAAGGTTTTTTTTGGTGGCTTGCTTGCATTCTTTTCTCTGTTGTCCATTCTTCCAGAAATGATCTTGTTGTTCTATGAGTCATTTTTGATCATAGGCATGCTAACATAATGTCCTATGTTTCTTAAAGGTGTGCTAGCATGCAGTGGGCTTGTGTTTGTGTATTTTACATAGCCAAGTGTCTTCTCTCTACATTTATGTGATGGTTGGGGACACAACCTGCTGCATTCATCTGCCATCTGCCAGACCGTGCTGTGCATTTTTAGTGCTGTGGCCCAGTCTCTGCCCTGCTCCTGGTGTGGCTGCCTGCCAGAGCTCCAACTGCATGGGGCAGTGGTGGGAGGAAAACAGGCTAATGGTGACTTGTCATGATTTCATGTGCAAATGCTTATAAATGTGCCATTTTAAAACTACAGACACAAGAAAACAGAGAATATTTGATAACATTGAAAATATGTCTGTGAGAAGTACGTAAGCTGTTGTTTGACGATGAATTGCTAGAAGAACAACTGAAAACAGTTGGTTTGTACATGAAGTAGTTATAAATATCTGGAATTGTGTAAAACAATGATTTTTTTCTCTGTAAGAGCAGTGGAAGCCTTGTTATTTAACCAAGAGTTCTGAATGTAGAAAAATTAATTTCAGAAGTTGATCTTTTTAAGCATAAACATATTTTCAAGTAGAGAAATGCTAATTATCTAAACTATGTCACCTTTCTTGTAATTCTGAAAGGGAAAGACATGAATACAAAATACTTGGCATTTGCAGGTAAATGCTGTGTAATTCATGTAATATTTGCAAATGTAGAAACATTTGATAGAAATTTAAGTGTCTTGAAATGTGACCATAAACACTTCAGTATGGATTAAAGATCAGCACAGAAATCGTAAAAATTGAAGGCAATCTTAGTCTGGAGATTGTTGTCCAATAGGGTTTCATGAGGCCTCCTGTCACTTTTGGTTTTATTTAACATCTTTAAATCTGAGAGAATCAGTACTGTAAAGAGTATGTTAATTAAATTTCCAGATGTTGATAGACTGGGAAAATAGAATAGCATGAACAAAGGAAAGATACATAACCCAACAGAGATGTACTGCACAACTGAATACAGTTTGATTCAGCCTGAATAAATAGAAGATAATGTATAAGAACATTGATCTAAACTGAACTTATACTTCGATTATCAAGAGAGATGCTGGAGTGAGACTACAGAAAAAGTTTTAGGATTTCTGTGGATGTTGTGGGTTGACACCATGACAGTAAAATACCCAAATGTGATAACTGTTGACTATGTATTAGCATCAAAGTTCAAAAAAAGACAGGGAGGATTTAAACAGCACTGAAGGTATTTCATGAAAGAAATTCACAATTCTGGGTGCCTTCTGAACAAGTTAACACTGGAATAATATTTACAAAAACGAACAGCAATAGAGAAATAAAAGAGGCAAAGGTTATGTGCTGTGTAGCACTATTTAGGGGAAAATTGAGACGTATGTGACATATGAAAGGAGAATTTTTTTAGGAAAGGAGAGGTAACTAGTGACAGAAGGATAAACTTGGGGAGAATAATACAAATAAACAAATTCTGGAGATTTTGCCATTCGGAAATGCTACAAATTATTTTTTAAATAATCATTACTTAAAAGTAGAATGAATTCTAGGAGACAGAAAAATACTGCTCTGGGCCATGAGGAGAGAGTTGGTGGTATGCATATAAATATATATATATAATATATATGTATATCCTCCTGCTTTAATGTGACATTCAAAAGTATGTTTCTAAAAAGATCTGCAGCTAGTGGTAGCTTTGCAGTGCTCCTGTTTTGTGTCCCCCCCCAGCTGTCATCTCTGTATAGGGTGCCTGTTTTCTTCTTCAGGACAGGTGGTGCCTTTGTCCTGGCAGTGGTTCTTCACCTCTTGGAATGGCTTAAGGTTTCTTTTTTTTTTTCGTTTCTAATTCAAGATGCCTACATTTGATTTGCAGTGTTTGTTAATCTTGTAGAGAAGTGCTGGCTTATGTTAGCTGCTGCTAGGGTTTAATGCAGTTTGTGGATAAGTTCACAATCAGCTGGTTTTTGTCTCCAACTGTTTTTCTTCTATTCGTAGTCAAGTCTACAGCAGCCTCGGTGGTCTTTGGAAGTTACCATCACCTTTTTAGAAGTTTGCAAATATGAAAGTTGAACTGGTATGGGAATTTGAGCTTGTGAATGTCATAAGGGATGTTTGGCTCTTGCTATGTCCAGCTGAGTGGAACAAGGAGATGAACTGAACCTACTGAAATTGGAACCAGAACTCCAGGAGCTGTGCTGGAGTGTGAAACTCAAGGCTAATCTAAATATTTTGAAGAGATATTTCAGTTAAATATAGACAAAGCCTTAACTTGTAGTTTCAAGTACTTCAAACTGAAAGAAGCAGTCCTGCTTTCCTCAGCCCCAGGATGACCCTGATTCATCCTTTCTCTTGGGCTCCAGATGAGGATTTGAGCAGAATGACGAGCTGGATGGGCAGTGGAGACAGCAAAGCTATTCAGTTTCTGTCTCCCATCCCCAGACTGTTTTTTTGATGCTGACGTAGGATCTGTGTGTGTCTTGTATATACCGTGCACCCTGATGTACATTCATATCTATGGGATCACTTTCAGGAACTCTGTCTAACCTGAGCAGCTTTTTTGTTAAAAGGTACTCTTTCCCACAGAGTTTTTTGATTTTACCAATTCATCATTTTCCCAGAGATGTCTCTAGAGTATGGAGAGAAAAAAAAGTCCTCTTCCGGTCTGCTCATCTGTCATGAGCCTGATGGTCTGTGTGAGATGGCCAGAAATGACTCTGAGATCCTTTTTTCATTTCTGTGCCTTAAATCCACTGCACACCAAATTGCACGAAGTGCAGTGGCACTGGGGAGCTGAAGCATCAGTTGAAACCTTCACAGAGTAAAATTATCTTGGGCATGCTATGTAAATATAAGTATGTATTTTTCTAGTCATGCCCTCCAAGCTGACATCCAAGAGGAAATTGGTATGGGAAGGTATATATTAGCTCTGCTCTGGGGGACCACCATCCATTGTGCTGAGTGCCTGCACGCAGGACGACATACTCAGCTTTATGGATGAAATTTGCCAGATCCTCAAATGCTTTTGCTCGTGAGCGTATTTGAAAATCAGAAAAGGTGATGACCCTTTTAAAATAAAAATGGAATTGCTGGCAGGAAGGGAAGGTACAACTCCGTGTTCTTAACATTTAAAGATGGTTATAAAATGTGTATTGGCTGTTTTTATAATTTATAGTGAAACTGCTGTTGCTTTTAATAAAATGAGACTTCCAGTCAGAATTTCATGATTATGAATGCAAGCATTTTGTTATACAGCTTGGATCTATCCTACAAATAACCATTTTCTAGCGGAATTCTGGCTGTATACATAACTTAATGGGATTCTCTGTCAACATAATTCTTTCTGAAGTTGACTCTTGGTTGAATACTTCAAGTCCTTGAATGTGGCTCAAGAACTGAGTTAGTGGTAACTTTCAGGATTTTTAATTTAATTTTTCTTTATTCCTTAGACTTTTAAAACTTCCTGTAATTCATTATTAGATTTACCGTTTCAAGTGCGTATTTAAAAGGCACCTTAGCTGCAGAAGCAAATCAATATTTACAGTGCATTAGTGCCACAGAGAATTTGAAGCCTTGTGATTAGAGTTCATTGCTGTTTTATCCACTCTTCAAAGAAACGACAGACTTCAAACAGTATCAGCCATCATCCTGGAATCAGTGACATTGCATCGGTCCCATGCGTACTTCATCTTGTGGTTTAATTATTAAGTTCTTTTCCTTTGATTTTCCTTTTAATATTTCAAAGTATATACTCTTCAAATCTATAAATTCTATTCAAATTCTGTAAACTAGAGGATTGTAACCAACAATATGTAGGTTTAAAAAAAAAAATCTGTTCAATATATTCTTTTATGTTGTTGTTTTAATGGAGAGTATCAAACCCGAGTTAGAATGGTCTCTCAGAACAGAATTGAAGAGAATGCAGGAGGTTATGTTTACAGCTTGTGGTTAACATGGTGTGAACAAGATTTAGTTTTTGGATTAAGACCTATTGACCATTGCCAAGCAGCATGCATTAGAGCCGGCTCTGTGAGCCTGTCCCATTCCAGTAATAACAAAAATAATGCCATAGGTTTAAATTTCTCATTAAGTTTGGAAATACATAGATGCAACACACATAAATTTTTGTCTTCTATAATACACTTTATTGCGAAATTTGCTTAGTAAAACAAATCACTTTTCTTCATGTATGGAACCTTTTCATAAGAAGAGACTAGAGTAGATCATTTGTATCTTTATATTGACAGAATACCCTTTTTTTTTTAAAGATCTGGTGAAATGTTCAGTAAATGTCTGAAAATATCTCAATAGCTAACCTTACTAAAATGAAACTGGTCATATTAAAGGTGGCTCCTTTGTGAGAAGATTGTAAAAAAGCTTCTCCTGTTAATGTTTTCTCTGGAGCCTGTTAATGTTTGGGAATTTCATTGTATGATTGACTACCTGGATTTTGAAGAGTCTCTGCTCACCATTGGGCAAACTGTCAGGTTTCCACTACAAAGCAAAAGCCAAGGCAGAGATAATGGCTTGCTCCTCTCCAGAAATGCTGGCTTGATTTCCAGTTTCATCCTTTCTTTCTTTGTTGGCAATTTGGCTTCTCTTCTTACGGAAGTTCACCCAACTGAACTTTTGTTTTGTCAAGCAATTTGAAGAAGAAGTGTAAAAATACAAGAACATTTTGCTATCACCATGCTTATATATAGATGTACAAGCATAAGGAGCAAATGAACTCATGTTTGAAAATTGTAATTCTCTGTTGTGGGGTGGGTAGCAAAGGCAAACATGATAATATGCACGGGCTGCTGCTTGGAACAAATATAGATTGGTATTTTTCTCAAGTGGCACTACATACTACAGAGCCCCTTTTTGGCTCAGGCTGATCTAATAAAGGAATGTGTGTGTTTGGGGCTGTGTCAGCAGCACAGGCACTGCTGGGAAGGGGTCACTTCATCCTGCTTGCTGGGGCTGGCTGGGGCTGCGGCTGAGCCACCTTGTTCAGAGGTCTCCTGGGGCTTGATAGGGCACTGTTCGTGTGTTTGCTGTTGAAGGGGAAAGGAGATGCTTTGCCTTCAGCTGCTTCATGGAACCTGAAGTAGTTGAAAACAAGGCAGTCAAAGATAAACCCTCTCCTAGAGTGTATGAGTATATACTGAGAAATCAAATGCTTAGCTGACTTAACTCTGACCGTTAAGACTTTCCTACATGATTAGTGATCTTTCATGAAATACTCCTTTAATTAATTCTAGTTCCATTATACAATTATGTGTATGTGTATAAATATGTGTATATAACAAAAGGTATACGTGTATACATATTTATAAAAGAAAGCATTTTATTTGCTGGAAATTACCTTTTGTTATGAAAATTAAAAAAAAAAAAGAAATTGAAAGGAGAGAGAAATAGTACAACAGTTGTGGGGAAAAAACCCATTAATTCTTTGTTATTCGTGTTTACCAGAATGAACATGAAATAGATTGACTGTTTTGGTGTTTGGTCATGTAACACTTGTTTATGTTGCAGCAGCAGGAGTCTTAGTGGATTAAAAAAACTCCCATATTTTCATTGTGTGGCCTGACTTACTCTATTTCTCAGTGTGTTCATAATACCCTGCAAAATAAGATTCTTTAATATTATTAAATGTAACATTAACATGAAGCTATTGTCAAGATTGAGACAAGTCATTTAACAAACAACTCCTGTCACTGTGTTTTCCTGTTAGTATTGCCAGACATACACCCTCAGTTTCCTTGGGAACTGTTTCATCAAAGCATTAAAACCTGGTCCTGGTTTTTATTCTCAGCTGTTGCCCAGTGTGCCTTTCCCACTGACTCAACTGCTCATGTGCCATTACTTTCAGCTTTTTCCTTTGCACTTTGCATTCAGAGTTCCCAGTGCAGCAGTAAAGAGAAATAAAACTGATAAATCACAGCCTCTCTGTTCTGATGCTGAGTGGGAGAGTACTAAGAGGTCACAAATTCAGGCAGTGAAACTTCTGTTCGGGCAAGGAGAGGATGGATATGTGGGTATTTGTTGTAGGATAATAAATGAAATTGGAAAAAATTAAGTTGTATTTCAAAAGGAACAAACTTTAATGCGACATCAAAGTTTCCAGAATGGATGTGACCTCTACATGTATTAAGAAAACCTTATCTCTTTCCAATCAGTCTACCTGCCTGCTGCATCATTTTTTACTAATGAAATATTTTTCTCCTGTCAGTCATGCCAGCTGGAAGGCTAAGGGAATCAGGGTAAATCAGCATAGATCTTGTTTGAGCTGTCAGGAAGAGGCAACGGAAGAATGCAGAGTAGGAAACAGTCTCTTCCATAAGTTGTGAGAAAGAAATGCAGAGTGTATTTTAGAAGGCGAGGAGGCTGCCTTGGCTGGCCTGCAGCTTCTTGGCAGCAGTTGTGCTAGCAGTGCCCAGGCTGCAGCCCTGGCAGTGGGGTGGGGGACATGTTGTCATAGTCCTCCCCTTACTTTGTCACCAGGCTTTGGCTGCTTGCTCTTTAAAATATCTGTATAGCATCTTAGCCTCCTGGTTGTTCAAGTTTGTGTTGCATTTTTTTATTTTGCACGACACCCAACAGATAGGAGGGATGCTGTGTTTGTACTTGGAAAGCCACTGAGCTGTGCTAGGTTCAAAGAGTTCACTTTTCCCTTCATTTTCTCCTTGTGCGGCCAAGCAGCAAGGCTGTGGTTTTGAGGGAACAGACCTTGTCCTTGAGGAGCTATGCTGAGGCCAATAACTCCTTACTCTGTGAAACCACATTCGGTCCCAGCCACCCTTCCAGAGCTTGAAAAAATATTTTTCCTTTGTCAAAAACATTTTAAATCTAGTCAGTGTTTATTTACTGTCTGTTTTATTCTTCAGATATGCCTCTCCATGTCCGACGTAGTAGTGACCCTGCACTGATTGGCCTCTCAACCTCTNTTTACTAATGAAATATTTTTCTCCTGTCAGTCATGCCAGCTGGAAGGCTAGGGGAATCAGGGTAAATCAGCATAGATCTTGTTTGAGCTGTCAGGAAGAGGCAACGGAAGAATGCAGAGTAGGAAACAGTCTCTTCCATAAGTTGTGAGAAAGAAATGCAGAGTGTATTTTAGAAGGCGAGGAGGCTGCCTTGGCTGGCCTGCAGCTTCTTGGCAGCAGTTGTGCTAGCAGTGCCCAGGCTGCAGCCCTGGCAGTGGGGTGGGGGACATGTTGTCATAGTCCTCCCCTTACTTTGTCACCAGGCTTTGGCTGCTTGCTCTTTAAAATATCTGTATAGCATCTTAGCCTCCTGGTTGTTCAAGTTTGTGTTGCATTTTTTTATTTTGCACGACACCCAACAGATAGGAGGGATGCTGTGTTTGTACTTGGAAAGCCACTGAGCTGTGCTAGGTTCAAAGAGTTCACTTTTCCCTTCATTTTCTCCTTGTGCGGCCAAGCAGCAAGGCTGTGGTTTTGAGGGAACAGACCTTGTCCTTGAGGAGCTGTGCTGAGGCCAATAACTCCTTACTCTGTGAAACCACATTCGGTCCCAGCCACCCTTCCAGAGCTTGAAAAAATATTTTTCCTTTGTCAAAAACATTTTAAATCTAGTCAGTGTTTATTTACTGTCTGTTTTATTCTTCAGATATGCCTCTCCATGTCCGACGTAGTAGTGACCCTGCACTGATTGGCCTCTCAACCTCTGTGAGCGACACAAATTTTTCTTCAGAAGAGCCTTCGCGGAAAAACCCTACCAGGTGGTCCACAACAGCGGGCTTCCTCAAGCAGAACACCCCTGGGGTGCCCAGTGCTCATGAAAGAAAGGTATATTTCTTTCTCCCTCTTTATTAAATAAATGACAAATGTGCATGAATCTTGAATTGTGTTCTCCTTCTCTCATCTGCTCCTGGTTTAAACTTGTGTTTTCTGACGTTGTCCACCAAACCCCATCAGCAGCAGAGAAGTGTTTGAGTCATGTGTGTCCTGCCCTTCAAAGAGTCTCGGTGATGCCCACAGCAGGGACTCTAAAAACTTGATTTTTGCCATTAGCTGTAGTTGAACCTCTGATTACTCATTATTTTGCAATGTTTTTATTTTTCAGCTTTTTCTTAATGCTAATAGGCCATGTCTATAATAATTTTTACTGATCTCTGTGGAAGGCCTAATGTCAGTGAATAATCTGCATGTCCACAGCTGGTCTGGTTTGTCTTGCTAACACAGCATTTCTAATTTGTACTTTCTGAGGCTCTAGTCAAGTAATACAAAACACAAATTGCAAATGATTTCTCTCCTTGATAACAGTCTTAAAAATAGAACAGTGAAATTTAGAATGAGTATTTTTTCCTTCATTTTTTCAATATGATTTCAGTATCACTACATGAATTGCATTATTTGCTAGAGATGTCAGCAAGAAGCTCTCTTCTCAGTGCAATATTGAAAAAATTGGAAGAACCATACCCTTTTGTACAGATCCCAACATTGCCCATAATTGTGATGGTAACTTGCAGACAAACTCAAAAGGAAAAAATGTGTATTTTCTAATAGAAATGATTAATTTTAAAAGAATGTTACACTTTTGCTTGCCATTCTGACTACACAGCACGAAGTCCTCTTGGAAAATATGCAACTTATAACTTTTCTTTTTTTCTCCCTTCATTCCTATTAATTCTGTGTAGTATAAATGCAAACTAAGTCTCAGTGGTCAGGATTCACACACCCCAAATAAAGAAGTCTTTATACACTGCTAATGAACCAAACTACTTTCAGTGGGCTTTTGGTCATTTCAAAAGCATCTGTAAAAGCTCAGTGCTCCTAGGCATTGAGGTCCCCATTAATGCAGAGGTGTCAGTTTAACTTGGTATTGTTGGGCTTCTGCTTGATCGGGATTTCAGGCAGGTAATAGTATGTTTTCTGTCACTTGTACTGGTGTGGCACAGAAGTGTGTGCTGTTTTTTAAAAATGTGTTTTATACTAATCTGATTCAGAGAAGAAAAATGATAATCTAATCCATTTGAAGTATTAACATTTTCAGTTAATTTTTGTGAAATCATAATGACATGACACTTCGTTGCTCCACAAGCACAGATATGAGGGGCTATACATAGCATAATCAGATTTCTTTGAGTGTCTGAAGTTAGCAGAAATTAGAGGGAATTGAACAGCAGCTGATCTTTCACACTAGTCTTCTTGCATCATTAGTTGTTCAGCATGTACTTACTCTTGATTTTTGTGAAAATATTTCTTGTCTGCTGGAGCACGGTGACCAAACTGGAAAGGAATGCATATGATCTCATGTAGTGATGGGAAGCAAGGCACTAGAGAACATTAAATCAAGAAGATTGGAAAGAACTAAAGTTACATTAGTTAGTACAATAGGTGCTGATAATTTCTTTTATCTTTGTTGCACACTCTATATATCCATCATTTGAATAGAGCAGATCACTATTTTAAATAGATAAGATGCAGTAAACATCTGCAATTAAATAGTTGCTTATGCAATGTATGTTAAGAATTAATCCTGAGTTCATTTATGCTAGGCTGATTTTTTTCTGTTTTCGGTGTCTTGATTTCTTCATGTGAGTCAAGATTTTGTAGCCAATCCTATTTCTCTTAGGAATGGGTATTAAGAATTCTCATTTCCTTTCCCAGTATTAGCAACAATTTCATTTGTATTATTATTGTAAATGGTGCATTTTTGAAGTCCCTGTCGTCAATCTCTTACCAAAGTACTAACAATGAATTTTTACAAATGTATTTGTGTTATTTGAGCTATAACAAGTCCTCAGTACTTTTCTTATGTTAGGTTGTTTTCTTCAGCTACTTGGATAACAAAGAGATGGCTGTGCTTTGTTTCAGACTGTTTCATTGATTATAGATGACACAGACATTTTGAGAAAAGCAATGAGAACAATCTTAATTTTCTGCTCAGTGCGTTGGGCTTGAGCACCCATATATCTTTTGTGAGTGGTTGGCACTATGTAATGTTTTCACTGCAGTTCTCTCTCTTGACAGCACAAGAACATATGTTCTTGGGCTGAGATTTGCAGCACAGTTGTAGATTAGCAACTTTGCCCCAGCAGTATCTTGCAGAAACATGAAAAGGGTTTCTGGGAGAGTTGCCAAAGGCTTCATCCACCCACTGACTCTAAGAAGTGACATTACTTTCAGCCCGTCACCTCTAAAGAGAAATAATTGACAGGTAGAAACCCTGTCCAATTTTTGGAGGAATTAGCTCAGAGGAAGCTGCATGTATCTGGCAGAAGGGATTTATTTCTCGGGGACAAGCGAGAGAGGACTTCTTATTGGTGTTTGTTTCATTTTGGGTATGAAGAATTTGGAATAGCAGGAAAATGGGCAGATGCCCAAGTTGAAATGAAATGAAGGGGTGAGAGTACTGCCATGCAGAGAAGGCTGTGAGGAGCCAGGACATATGCCAGTAGTTCTGGGCAAACAGAAAGGGAAAAGGGTGCTGGGTTTGAAGGATCCTACTGACAAAACTGTAGTGCTGCCTGTAGTTACTGGGATAAATGAAATGAGGCATCAGGATCTCCTGTGTCCCTCAGGAAAGAAGAGAATGACCAGAGAGAGACAGAGTTTGCTTTGGAGGGGCCTGAGTTGGTCCTGCAAAGATTTGGATGTGTGTTGAACTTGAGACTCATTTCTGCTAGAATAAGTAGGATTTTGTGATATGAAATCCTTGCCCTAAACTGGGCGTGCATTCTCATTCATTTTCCAAATCATCTCATTGTAAAGAAACATCTTATTTATTACTAGGATATCATAATGCACTCTGTATCCTTAGAATTGAAATCTCACGTAATGTCTACTTTCTGTAAGAGCAACTGGAAACCAAGTGGTTTTTGGCCCAAGGTACTCATTTATTTGCAGAATTACTGATTATTTAAAAGTTATTGTAGTGTTGTTAGCTGTACTTAGCCAGGTAATTTCTGACCTCATCCTTCCCGTGAATGGCTTTTACCAAATGAATAGGTCTTTCCATCTCCAAAAGTATTCACAAAATTGGCTCATGATCACCTCTAGTAGGTAAATTTTCTTCTTGGGATTTATTTTTTTTTAATTGAATATAAAATCATTTTCAGATACTTTTTTGTGTGTGTGAGACATATCTGTATTACCTAGTGACTCATAGCTTGACTTAATCCTGTCTCTTGCTTCCTTGAGCCATTCTAATGAAAAAAGAAGAAATCTCTTAGTAGAAATCTTTTCTCAGAGGCCTGGAGTAATACCTGATTTGCAAGCTGTAATTTTGTTTGAATTGTATTGAACTGTACAGGTGAACAGATTGTACACAGCTGAAGCATATCATGTGTGCTTTTTTCCACTGCAGTAAGATCTTTTTTGATATTGTTGTTTTCTGAATAACTTGATTTGAATCACATTCTTAATAATTCAGTACCAAAGCCTATTGGCTTAGCTAACTGTCCTTAATAGATGTGAGCTGCATTAATGAAAATCATGTTTCTTTCCCCTTAGATGTTTGTGTTACAGTATTGGAAGAGTGTATCAACCAGTTATGTTGCATCTTATAATGACTGTGAATTAATTATCCCATATATTTTCAGTGTGGTTTTTTAAATTTACATCTCCATTTGTGTTGAGGAATGGCTTATCATTACAAATTAGTTAGCTGCTTTGATCCTGCTTTTCTGAAAGACTGAAGGCTTATCTAGTTAACCTACCTTGCTTAATGCAGGGATACACCGTGGATAACTGGCTTATGACATACTTCCCACTGTGACTTTCCTGATTTTGATTCATATGTTGCCCTGTTAGAGATAACAACATTGGTACAGCAGGAAGAATTGAAAATGTAGGTTAAAAAGGAGAGCTCAAGAGGGAGAAAAATGTTTGTGCATGGGCTTGTGTGCCTCTCGCTGTTGAGTTCACCCACCTGCAGCAAAGCAAATGGCACACAACGTGCTCTGTGGGGTGGATCGGCAACAGCAAACACATAACTCAGTGTACTTGGCACATCATTTTGTAATTGCTTTTTTCCTTCGCTTTTTGTCTTTGCTGTTTAGTCAGCAGCCAGATTTTTTGCTTATTTGTTGTTAAATGGGTTTGTCCATATATGTATTTTGTGGTGGAATATCACTGCGCCTTGTAGGAATAAAAGTAATTTTTTCTAGGCTATGCTTTCTTCTTACTTGGAATCCTAATTGTTTTGGGCTCTATAAACTGCAGAGAAAGAATTTGAAACTTCATGTGAGTGATCTAAGTCTCATCTAGTGTCAATTGCCTTACCTGCAAAGCATTGTGTTTCCCACATCTCCTCTTGCAAGTATTTTTGCTGTTCTCTATGGGTTGAGACCGATGAGTACAAATTTTCGAAATGCCGGGTTGCAGGGTTTTATATTTATGTGAAAGGTGCTATGCTTTCTAATCCTCTTTGTAAAAAGAATGAAAAAATATTTCTCTAATGAAATGTGTTTAGATAGGAGAAAAGCATGCATGCATTTTTTGGAAAGCTTCAGCAATAATGGTGTTTCAGTTTCAAAATCAAATTTAAAGTGAAAATTAATTTCATTTAGCTTGGAGTCCTTTTAAACACAGCTTTTAAGTCGGTGCTTTGTCAGTGTCACCAAAGACATGGTATTTCAATAGAATTTAAGTATAGTTCAGAGGATTGAAGAACCCTGTATTAGAAGTGTGTGTTAGTGTCATTTTATAGCCAGGATGTCTGAATGACAGAGTGTAAATCTGTTAAATTGGCTAGGGAAGACTGTGGACTAAAAGACTAGGCATCATTCTGGGAGCAAGAGACCAAAGTGTTGCTGATGCTTCTTGGGAACCTTAGTCTCTGTTTTTGACTCCTTCAAAAGGGAGGTACTGTGTACCAGATGAACAATATTGCCAAAGTGCTGTAATACAGCTGAATCCGCTCAGGAGAAGTTCAGGGTATCTGCAAAAAGCCTGGCATCTCTGTTGTGATAAGTTTTAAACCCCCACATGATGAATACAGCTTTCTGCTTTTGACATAAAAATGCAATGTTTTAAACAGAAGTTCTGAGGGATTCAATAGCCATGAATATATCTTCATCCGGGTGTATTTGAGCAGGGTTTATTTTCTTTTCAATGAGATGGTCACATTTTTTGTCATTTCAGATGTGATTTTGCATAGACTGAGAGGAAAGGAAAATGAGTGTGGGTTATCCACAGGTAATGAAATAAAGTGTTTTAATATGTAAAATGTTATAGGAGAGAGTTTAATGGAAATTCAAGAAAACGCAAGTTACATGCATCAGTTTTCTTCCTTTGTGATAGTAACTTGTTGCTGGCAGCTTGTTACATGGTGATTAAATAGTTTAGAGGAATTGTACCCAAAGAGAGTGCAATATAAAATCAACATAGTATGTGTTGTTTTTGTCCTGGGTAGCGTGTAAAGTTCATGACTTTCACAGAATCACAGAACAGCTGAAGTCGGAAGGTACCTCTGGAGATTGTCTAGTCCAGCCTGCTTGGTCAAAGCAGGGGCAACAAGAGCAGGTTACTCAGGTCTGTGTCCAGTCAGGTTTTGAGTATATACATCTCCAAGGATGGAGCCTGCACCACCTTTCTGGGCAACTTCTTCCAGTGTTCGATCATTCTCAGAATAGGAAAGTTGTTTTCTTATGTTCTGATGGAATAACTCCTATTTCTTTATGTGCCCTTTGCCTCAGGTGCTTTCTTGAATACCCTGAAGAATTGTCTGACTTTCTGTAGCAGAGTGGCTGGTGATACTTTAATGCAATAAAAACTCTATGTAAGAGCTCAAAATTCCCGACTTTCAAAATGTGAAAACACATACAATGTTTCTTACCATCACCAGCAAGCTGGGAATAAGAGACAGAATGAAAAATCCTTGCCTGGTGCACAGAGGTAACAGCCAGTGTGCATCATATGATGCTATGCTGTTCTGTTTGCTGAGGACTGTGTACATGGACAGGATTCAGCTGTTGGCTTCCAAAAGTCAGCCATGACCACATGTGTTAAGCAGGGAAAAAGCCAACAACAAAAGCAATAAATTTGAAGTGAAGGTGTAATTTTCTCCATCTCCTTTGTTGTTTTACCTCTTTTTGCTCCAAGTCATCCATTTGTGGATGCCCATCTGTCAGATCTCCTCTCTGTCCCCCTAAAGAGGCGGATTATCAGTGCAAGATCTGAGAGCTGGTGAGTTTTTTCCACTTCTGCTCTCAGGCTGAGCAGGTCTGCTAAACACACTGCCTTTGTTCTTTATCAGTAAGGTAGGAAGAATGTGTATTTGTGTCCCAGTGCTGTGCTATCCCATGTCTCACTCTGAGTTACGGGAGAGCAATGTCTGGGTGAGCAATGTCTGCTCTGTATGTGAGGGGACACGGTGCTGCATCACAGGCTGGGAGTGCCAAGGAGGGTTGGATGAGTGAGTCTCTTACTCGTGATAAAGGAGTGGTGGAATGTGCACAGGGTGTTTGTCTTTTCACTTCAGTAAATGCACTGTACAGCACCTCTCTGAGAGCCAGTGAAAGCTATACTGAAAACAGAAAGCTCTCAAGTACATGGTATAGGATAATTGAAGACTTTTCCTCTGCCGTTCTTCTGAGTGAGTGTGTACTTTGTAAATTCCCATGTTTAACTGTTCATCTCTCTTGGTTTTAATTTTTTATGTTTTTGCAGCTGTCCCTGGGTTTGAGGGTGAAAGACTGGGCCTGAAAGAGTAGGTTGATAAAAGACTGAGTAAGTTTAAAAAAAAAAAGTCAGATGTTCAGGTTTAGTGGATTTTTTTATTTCCAAAGGTTAGAAGCACATATGTATTTCTTGGTAATACTTGGATCTGCGTTTTGACTTGCGTTCATCTGTTTAGTTGTAACCTACAACCATGCAACCATATACACTTGTGGTTCAAGAGCTTCTGCAGATTAAAATATTTGTCTGTCTTGTTTTCTGATTATCAAGGTTGTGTATTGATGCAAAGCATGTTTGGATTTTGGCTGAATGTGTAGCTAGCAAGAAAAATAAGTTTAGAGTACAATTCAGGTTGCAGGCGGTGCTTCCCGACAGTATTCAGATGTGAACCTGCATGTTTTAAACAGTGAATACTTCAGCATTTTTTGCTAAATTTGTTGCATTTTTAAATTCACTTATCTCATCTTGCAATGAATAAAGACAAGACAACCAAGCAGTGTCGGAATAAAATTCACTCATATGTGGAACTAATCAGTGCAAAGGAGTAGTAAGGCTGGGGAGGAGATGTTAAGCTTTAGTTAGTGAGGAAAATCAGCTCCAGTAAATGCAGGAATTCCTAGTCACCTTCTGGACTTACTTCTGTTACATCTAATTTTGAGGCTGAAACAGAGGTCACTTAACCTGGCTTTGTTTCACAGTGTGACAGGATGGTCATTGTGTGCTGCCATCCAGTTTTATTGTCCTTTTTTTAAGAAGCTCTTCAGCTCTTATGTATAGATGTCCAACTTAAGAGCATTGCCTGCTGAGCACATGTAGTAAATGAAATGTGGACAGAAGCTAAAACCATAAGATGAAGAAAGATGGGAAGCGGTTCAGTGTGAAGAAGACCAATGACACTGCAAGGAACCGAGGGGGTCTGTGCTGCTGTAAACTCAGATAAAAGAGAAACTGCTACAAGCTCCTGGCCTGGGCTTGGTTCCTCTCTGGGCCTTTCTCCACGGACTTCCATGGGAGGAATTCTGGCTGAGGTTTGAAATGAATTGGCAAGCTGGATGAGGTGATGGATGCTTTGCTGAGAGCCCTGTGAAGTTCCTGGTCCATATAATTCGATACAGAGGAGGGCAGTGGTGTGAGTGACAGTGAGGAAGAGTGGCTGGCTCGGTGTGTGCGAAGGTACTGGAGGCTTGGGGCATTGCCTTTGTGCTTCTGACCTTGAACACCTGCTCTTCTCCATGCTGGCCAATGCAATGAAGAAAGAGGGGAAAATCAGTTCCATTAGTCAGAGAAGACAGACTGGTTACTTCATATCCCAGCCTCCTTTCTTCATTTCAGAACATCAGATGCAAGTTTCTAGGCATACAAACATCCAGTTGCAGCATTTTAGTGGTGTGGCCAACTAAAAACATTTACTCGACCTTTAAAAGGCTACTGCTGGTGGTTTATAAGATATTCTTCATTTCAAGATCTAAATATAAGCTCCTTGTGAAGTTTCCTATACCCCTTGTTTCCTGATTTTCTTAGCTTCTCAAATATATATAATATTGGCATTCTATTTGTTAAATCCCATTTTCAGAGCCTGCTTTGAAATTAATTCATCAGCAGCTTTTTTTTTCCTTTATTTTCTTGGATCTCCCAAGGAATCAAATTAATCATGTCAACACTTGAAATAAACAAATGACTACAAATTATATTTTTTCTAAATCCAAATTGGCATAAAACATTGTATAAATTTGGGTATGAAAGCAAATACTTGGTGAAAATGGCAGGATTGTGCATAATTTTATTATTGCATTTAAACAGATACCCATATAGGTTCATGTATAGGTGGATATACATAAAAACTCTTTAGATGCCTTTAAAGTGGCACAGCAAAGGAGAATATTCACTTGAATGAAAAACTATAGAAGGGGAAATGGTTTTCTAAGTATAATATGTAGAAGAATCAGAACTGTAGCTCCGTGACACTTTAACTTAACCGGTTCATTTATTTTCCTCTGAAATGGAACCATGGAAAGCCATGTATTTTTAGTTAAGCTTACAGAAATAAAATCCAGTTTCTGAATTATAATTACTGAATATAAACTATTATATGTTATTTGAGTTATTTTGCATTATCCCTTGTGGGGTTTATTAGGAGATTAATAAGCAAAGAGTGAATGGAAGAAGCAGCTTCTTTCCTG
This sequence comes from Aleadryas rufinucha, assembly GCA_013397815.1. Taxonomy (NCBI): domain Eukaryota; kingdom Metazoa; phylum Chordata; class Aves; order Passeriformes; genus Aleadryas; species Aleadryas rufinucha. Next base: position 131,136 of record VZTH01018833.1, read on the forward strand.
TCCTTCTATCTGAGAAATAACAGTGCACACTGTTTGGAAACTTCTGGCTTTGTATGTGTATGTGCAGAGATCATGACATTTTTCATTTTTGTGTTGTAAACAAGAGAGATCAACAGAATGTTTTGGATAGGCAGTATCGTGTTTTTTCATTTACTCTTAATTTAGCCCATATTCTCTGGCACTAAGTGTTTACATATAACAGCACTTGCACAGAAAACTGTCTGTTCATCATGGCCCGTAGTTATTGCTTTTTTTAAGGTCAGGTCTTGCTTGTCAGTCAAAGGATAACATGGAATATATAAATTGGAATAGAACAACTGTGGAAATTTCTGAGTGTAAGGTGATAGAACTTAAGCAGAACACTGGCTTTTCAATTATTTTTTTCCTTGTTGGCATCTAATGAGCTCTTCTTGAAACACAATACATTAATTCCTTTCATGGAGCTATACAGAGGGTCATTTCTGAGACAAGTCTTTCCGAAAATATCCAAATAAATGTAGAATGGTCATTCTTCTCATCTATTTTCACCATAAATAGGGCATGCAAGTTCTTCATTAGACTATTATAGTTGTATCTTCTGCAAATCAGTTTTTACCAGTTGGAAATGGCCTGTATTCTGGGTCAGAGCTGATAGGAGGCACGAAGCTGTGGTAATTCTTTAATGTGGGAGTTCTCTTTTTCTTTACTCCTTGGAGAATGGCCTGAGATCAAAGGTTCCTGGTACTGGGTGGCTGTAACTCCCTTCTTCTATACACTAAATGGCTGGGCTGTATCTGGATTATTGCAGCTTCTGGGGTCATGTTCTTCAGTATACATCAGAAAAAGAGCAGCCTTGGAAAACTGAATCTACTGGAAGCAAAAGGAAGCTCACCCAAGTAGTAGTGTCAGTCTCTTAAAATATATGGATAGTTATAGGAGGTGACTGGTACAATTAGTTTGGAGGTAAACTACTGACATTTGGGAGAAATTGTTGTCAAAAGATGCTGTGTTAATAGAGAGAATAGTTCCAAATCTAACATCTATGTAAGTAGGGTTTGGTGTTTTTTTTTTCTTTTGTTTTTTTTTTTTTTTTTTATGGAATTTTTTTTTCTTGCAAAACATTTTTTGGTTTTTNNAATGGAATTTCTGTTCATGCAATACATCTCTTGGTTTAATTAATTTTCCATATGTAATGTATTTTCCACGTAAAACAGACATTATTTGTGCGGTCTTCTTTGGTTTTTGGTTTTGTTTTTTTTAGAAATGGGAATCCATTTAGTCTTATCCCATATTTGTTTGTCTAAAATTCAGTTAAAAAGCCACCACAAAACCTCAACCAAATAAAAAACTCCAGGAATCTGTTTGCTAGACCATCAGACAGAATGGAAAATGGGTCTATGTGTATATTTTTGCATTTATAAGCAGATGTTCTCATCAGACAGAGTTACTTACATGAACTATGTGAATGTTTTGGTAATTACAGCTTTTAGCATCCTGTCTGAGAGTGACACTAAATTGTTCAGGGTCTGACATGGTCATAGTGGAGCGTTAAAAGAAAGAAGAACAACCTTTATTGCCTTTATAGTGATTCAACAACAATAATTGCCCTTGCAGACATGCATTTGCCCAAAGTCTTTCAAGTGAAATTGTAACCTCAAAAGACTAAATGAAGTCTCATCTCTCATCACAAATCCTATCCCAGTCTGAGGCCATCACAAGGAGTTAAACCCAAACAAACAAGCAGCCTTTTCCTTAGTGCGTAGGATACAAGGAAAAAGACTGGATAGCAAAAAATGATCAGTGCCCAAAACAGTCTCTTAGTGACTGTCCTAAAGGAGACATGGGCTATTTGCTTTAGAAATAATTAAAGTGAAAACTTGGTTTGCATTTTTAAATTGTCTTTCAGAGAATTACTTTTGAAGAGGTCTTCAATCTATTTTACCCCTGTTGTAATGCTGTCTAGTGCAGTTTTTTTTAAAATAGGCAACAAAAATTTGCCTATTTTTTAAATTTTAAAATTTTTTTAAAATAGGCAACAAATTTGAATGGCTAAAGTGACCACACTTTAGCCATTCAGGAGGTGAAACAAGGAATTTCTTCACTCTTTGGAAAGTGGCAAATGAGTTAGGAGACATGGAACTGTCACCATACTGTGTGGAGAATGTTCTGGTTGGGTTGTGATGCAGGGCTACAACTGCAGGTTGAAATCACAAGTGAGTTTATGCACTAACAGTCAGTAATTGAAGTATACAGATCATTCTAATGTATCATTTAGTCTACAAGCTGCAGAATCTTTGATGAGGCTCTTGTTATATATTGCAAATCATCTGAAATTAAAAGTATACAAAATTGCTTCATTTTTCCTGTCCCCTTTCACCCAATCCTCCAACAAAGCCCCACAGGGACACAATGCTGAACTAAATCTTAAAGTGTTAGATTATGTGTCCTCATTAAAATTACTCAAAAATACTGCAGTTAATTTTAGTGGTGGTATTATGACTTGGCAGTTTTAGTATTATATTGATCAATTTCCATTTCAAACATGATAAAGCTGACATGGCCCATGGTCCCCAAAGATGTTTGGGAAAGAAACTTCTTTTTAAAAAAATTAGGGCATTTAGTTGTAACTAATCATGCATATCAGCCCTGGTCCCAGGAGGGCTTACAGCTGCATTTCCAGAAGAAATGAGAATTCCCTGTGTGACCCTGATGGCTTCTGTACCATGAAATCTTCTCCTTTATGGTGCCGTAGCTAAAAGTCACACACACCTTTTTCAGCCAGATGTTGGGAGCATGTATACTAAAGCTAGATCACGCTGAAGGCAAGTACAGCTTTCTGGATTAGCAACTGAATATTTTACACAAAAAATCCCCAAACAATATATATTAAATAGCAGACAGCATCCCAGCTGGCTCAGTAAATCCCAATGTCTAAGCTGCAGTTATGTTTTTCGCCTGCATCTCTATAATTTTTCAGCACAGTTACCTTTGAATTAGCTCTGGCAGTAGCAGTAAAGGAAACCTCTGCACAGATGGGGTTACAGGTAGCCAGGAGCACCTTCAGGCTGTGTGGTGTCGGTGTCTGTGAGAAGGATGGTGTGTGGCAGTGCTGAGAGTGCTGATCCCTCTGCTCCTCCTCTAGCTTGGTGCTTGTCCCGGTGCTGTCACTCGTGGGCTACAGGGAGAGCTGTCTGCCAAAAAGCAATGACAAAGAAAGGAGTGGAGAGCTTGTCTGGGGCTGGTTGAGCTTCTATGTTTCACTGTTTGGCTAACACCAACATGACTGTGTGTGTGATTGCAGCACTGGTATTTTATTCCAGTCTGATGATAGCACTATTTTGAGCCTCTGAAGAAAGGTGAGAGGTGAAAGTGCTGAGAAACAAAAAAAGTTACAGAAACCACGTCTCTCTACCATTCCAGCATTTATTTCTGCTGTCAGATAAAATTGCTGAGTGTCTTGGATGCTTCTGTATAAAATGAGCTGATTTAAGTCTTAGCAGGAGAAAGGCAATCTTCTACAAAAGTGGGCTACAAGCAGAAATATTTTGGTAGGTGGGATGAATGTACTCTTCCTGTCAGCACAGATACTGTTAGGCATAAACTCTGCAAAATTCTTGTCATTAGTATAGATACACCAAACAGAGGCCTAATTTAACTCTCTTAGCTTAGATAATTTCACTTACATTGTGTACTGTGACACTTGAGACTTCTTACAGCACTAATTTCTGATATAAAATTTGTGCAGTCTGACTGTCCTGAGACCTGGTGACTGAATGATTGAAGAACAACACATCCCTAGATGAGCATCTTTCCTTCCCTCTTGCTCTTGCCAAACACTCCTGTGCAGGCATAATGGATGCTTGTGTGGAGAGTGGTCTTTGTGTTTTATAAATAAAAATGTCTTTCTAAAAAGTTTCTATTGAACATTGTAAATGTGAATCAATAAAAAGTGGAATTATCTATAAAGTACAGAAATACAGAAAACATCTTGTTACATAGGAAGAAATTTCTGTTCATTCAGACTAGGTGATGGGCTGTCAGACAGTGGGTTATTGTTAGGTGACAATAACACATGCACCAGCTGTATGGGTGGCTTTGTGCGTAAAATGATTTTTCGTTATTTCTTTGTCAGATTATGATTTTGTTGTTACATCTGCCCACCACTTTGAACAAGAGAAATTGTTGTTTTGGCTTATATGAACTGTGCCACCCCTGTCACCTCAAGAGAAGAACTGAATAAGAGAAGCAACAGGAAAAAAATCAATTTGAACACACCATTCCCTGGCTTTTATGGCTTTGCTAAGGGACAGTTGTACAAAGCTGACTTCTACTTCCCCTTTCTAAGCAAGACACTGAGCAAGTTTCTAGTTTGCTGTGTGGTTAACCAGCACTGGAAAACTGAATTGTTTTTAGTTGCTGAAAGACACAAAGTTTTTACTCATTTGTGGCAGGGTAAAGTAATTTATGCTGGTTATATGTTAGGCTGGTTACCCGTGCAAACATATTTTTAAAAGGTTATCTTGTGCTGGTTGAATTTAAGCTTTAATGTCTTGAAATGGAAGACTTATTTTATACTACAAAGTCTTTTAAGAAAAGAAGTTGTCTACAATTAAGAAAGCTTAAGTTTGATATGTCTGGGAAAGGATTGGTCTTGCACAGGAAGCTTTTGAAAACTGCTGTATTTCACAGTTATACTAAGACATAAATTTCTTATCAAAGCCTGTCATATATTTACAAGAAACAAAGTTGTGAAGGACAATTGTAAGGGAACTGATGCTTCATCTAGAATATTGGACTAATATTGTTCCAGACCAGTGAAATATCAGTATGGCAAACAGGGAAAGGAAATACTCATGCTGATGGAATGAAGTATTGATTTAAAAAGGGGTCAAAAATATGTGTGCTATAAATAAAGAAAGTAGTAACTTTTAGCTGCAAATGTGCACTTGTGTTTGTTTATTATTTCAGAGGTTTTTGAGATTCCTAAAAGTGGCAGTATTGCAAAATATGTAAGACTACAATCCTGTTTTAAAAATGGATTCTCTCTCTAAATTATCTGATTTGGCATGAAGATAGACAAACATTGACTGGAAAAAATACTCTGCTTCTGAAGGAACGATACTTCTGTATATTACAGTATATTTATAATCCTCTTCTGAAAAGCTAAGCAGAATTTCAGCTCCATGTATTATTTCAGTTGGAAGGAACTAAGCTATGTAAGCTATCAGTAACACTGACTTTAGGCTAAAGGTAACTCCCATCATTAAGAATCTGCCTCTGTGCTTTTGTTGGCTTTTAGTGATCAGACTGGGTAAGGACTAATAACCTTTAGAAGCTGAAGAATTTGTACAGCTTGTAGAAAAGATGTGCAGACAAATTCATCAATTAAAAAGAAAGAGAAAAATTATCTGTCTCAGTAGGATCAATGTATCTCTGTCAGCACAATCTCCATCTGCTGCTGTTCTACAAATGTGACTGTATTTGTATACCTTCAGGCAAACCAGGCAAAGCATTATTATGTGGAATAATAAATTCAAGTTTTGAACTCTACAGTATGCTATTCTGGTCTAAAGAACAGTACCTGGAGCAGTGAGACTGCTTTGATTGTAAAATTGATTACATACAGAGACTTGGGAAAATTATGTGGTGGCCGTAGCTGTCACTGAATGGGCTCATTTGGTACATCTGCTCTCAGTGAGAACGAATCTGAGGAGCATAATGCTCTGAAAGCCTTGCTGAGTATGTGCTTGGGAATCTGTGCGCTAGAGGTTTGAGGCTGGAAAAAGAGGAAGGGAAGCATGAGTGGGTGCAAGATCTACACCAAGGCTTTAGTGGGGCATCCCTGGCTTTAAGGAAAGGGAGCTCTTGCCATTGAGTGGCCGAGCAACTGCGCTGTCCGTGGGTCCAGCCCTTGGGTCCAGTCTTCCTTTTGTATTCGTTTAATAACCAGCTGCATTGTTAATGTGCAAGGACTGGTTGTTTTTTATAAGACACTTTTTTGTTTCTTTTAAACTAGAAAGATGAAAACTACAGAAGCCTACCACGAGATACTAGTAGCTGGTCTAACCAGTTTCAGAGAGACAATGCTCGTTCATCGTTAAGTGCCAGTCATCCCATGGTGGACAAGTGGCTGGAGAGGCAAGAACAGGTAATATATATGTGTATATATATATTACTTTATCAATCTAATCTTTATGCTACTCCAAGCTATTACAAAGAAGTGTATTCTTACCTGACACAGGCTCTCTAAGCATGCTAGAAGCACCTGCAGTATGCTGACTAAATTTGTATGGAATTCCTTCTGCTTCCAGAAAACCTGCATTAAGACTGAAATGGACACCTGAAAATGATTTAATTTTTGATTTCATAAACACATTCATAGAGTATATGGAGTGCTGCTGTTCTTCACAACTGATACCAACAGGGTTGTTTTAATTAGTAGTATTTTGATAAACACTCTGCCATTGAAATCTAATAATAATACTACATAATAGCCAAATGTGGGTCGGTTTTGGCACTGCGCTTTTAAATGCTTGTTGTTCTTAGCACCATAAAATATATTAATTAAAAATTTGAAGACAGTGTTTTATTTATTTAGTGCATATTAATATTGCTTTTTACCTTAGGCTTTTTTGAGACACTTAATAGTTTCAATTTGTGGTTGTTTTTTATTTATTTATTAATTTATTAAGCTGGAAGTCACAGAGGTTTAAAGGTCTGAAATTCAAATTACCTAGCAGTCACTTCATGTCTTTGTATGTGCCTGAAATTTTCAAAGAACTGTCTTCAAATGTATACAGAAAATGCATCTTTAATATGGAAATTGGAAATACAACAGCAAGCTCATATGTAGGGTAGTGCATATGTAGGATTATTACCTCATTTTTCTTCTTTATGCAATGTGACATGAAAATACTGAATTTCTGCACTGAACAAAAATGTACAAATTTTCTGTTTTACAGCAATAGGGCATAAACCCAGAATTTGCTTTATACAGGAGAGCTTCAAAATGAAATTTGCTATTTGACACAGCCCAGGCTTTGTTACAGTGTAGCGTGTGAATGGAGGGGAAGGTTTACAATCCAACACTGGGCTGATGTCCTGGGACTGCTCTCCTTCACCCACAAATCCCTTACTGATATGTGACGTCCAGCATTGCCAAATCATGTCGTACTCCAAACATTCTTTATTCAACCCCATTCTTAATTTAAAAAGATCTTAAATAGTATCACAGAATATTAAAAAAATCCCTAAACACCCTCCCAAATGTGAGCTATTAACTATTTTTATGTCTTGTAATTATCTGCAAATTAATTACATATTCTATGAGAGAAAAAAAAAATCTGTCCTTGGTCCTTCTGTTCTTTCCTCTGCACATTTAATGCCAGTGTTCCTTTCTGCAAGAAGATACAGTGTTAGGTTGGATGAAGTGAGCTGCTGTCTCTGTATCAGCCTGTGTTGAAATGGAATCGGTGCCCAGATTTGAAGGCACCTCCTGTGTCGGTTCTGCTTGTTTGATGTTTTCGAGGCATATTTCCATGCATCATTAGATTTGCACTATAGCAGTTAATGAAACTGTTGTCTCAGCAAAAGGAGTTGGATTAGAAATCTTAATAGTGATCATCTTGTAAAATGTTGGATACATGAAGTTTTAATATATGATGTTTCATGCTAAGCTTTGTGTTGATTTTAGTCTCTGAACAGCTTGACTAGTTCAATTTGTTCACCAGTTAGGTAAATAATTTGCCAGTAGTAGTAGACTGGAAGCATATTTGTTATCAGAGTTAACTGTTTGCAGTTTGAAATTGTAAATATGGTGTTTCTTTAGGACAAGTTTTCTGCTTTTTGTTTTTGTTTGTTTGTAGTGGTGTGTGGGTTTTTTTGCTTTTTTTTTTTTAAGAGAGGTTTTACTCTTTGAATATGTTAGTGAGCCTGCACGTACCTGGTAGATCAGGATCCTTTTGCAATTTTGTATCAGCAGGGTAATTAATTAGACTGAAACATGCCTAGCAGGGTACATACAGAAGAAAGTCTGTTGGGAGAGTGGGATGCACAATAGGGAAGAAAGGAAGGGCCTGGTAGGGAATGGAGTAGCTGCAGAGAGAGATATTCTTCCACACCTTTTGGCATTTTTAATATCTTCACTATCCTCTGTGGGATTTGGTTTTGCACTGGTTAAACCTTCACTTCTGAGAAGAGGAAGCTCAAGCAATAAGGTTGCCATCTGGCATAATCAATTAATTTAGCAACTTCCAGTTGCGTTCCTGTGTGCTCGGCGGAGCTGTGGAGGGGCTGGAGTGCTCTGTGCAGCCTGCCAGGACGCGCATAAAGAGTAGCAGACAGCAGGTCTGGCACCAAGGGTAAGGCAGCAACCCTGCCAAGAAACACGTAGGGCAGAGCCCATTACAGATACCAGGGGTATTAATAGTCCTGATCTAACCTGCCTTTATGGCTCTTTAGAGAAGGTGGTAGAAAACATTGGGTTCATCTTGCAGACTCCAGAGTCTTGTTGAATGAAGGCTCTTCTGACTGGGCTCAAATTACTTCTTTCAAAGCTTGCCTCATCTCTTCCTTTTGAATATAAGGCAAAAAAGAATTCCAGGGTGATCTTTGTCACCTTCTAGCATAAATGAACATTCACTGGAATTACGTTTTGAAGGTGTGATGTGCCAAAGAAATACAATTATTTTTCTGTGGACAACACCTCATTTCCTATAAACAGCACTAGGGAGCAAACTGTAATTCTGTAGCATCTCAGCTCATTCTGAAGATGAAATGACAAGAGACATTGTTTCTAGGAAACCACTATAAACTACCGTAGCAGCGATTAATAAGGGCATAGAATTAGATATGTTCAAGTAGGTGTTAGAGAAGTACTTCTGTAATCTTATCTGGGTTTTAGAGCCTAAAAATGGAGGAATGTATGAAACCCGTTAAAATTCCTGGCAGTAATTGCTTTTGCTCATATCTTTTGAGTTTTACTCGGGCTCTAGTAAATTAGAGTGATACATCAAATAAATGGAAAAGATTGTCTGCTTTACGAGTCCTTTAAGGTCTTCTGGTTGTATGTGCTGGTTAGCTACATCTGCCTAGATAATTGTTCCCAGTTAGTTCCAGAGCCCTCTGGTTGTCCACAGGGCAAAGGATCCATGTGTTTCTCAGCAACTTTTGGTATTTCTCAAGCCCATGAGATATGTTATGTGAAACTCTGTACCAAGGAATCATTTCACTAGTATGAAGCCGAAAATGCAAATTCAGTTTCAGAATGCATTTAGAAAGGTAAGGATTTTTAAGGGACTTTTTATAAGAGCAGGTAGTGATAGGACAAGGGGGAATGGCTTTAAACTGTCAGAGAAAAGGTTTAGATTAAATATAAGGAAGAAATTTTTCACTAGGCGGGCAGTGAGGCACTGAAACAAGTTGCTCCAAGAAGTTGTGGGTGCCCCATCCCATCAAAGCCAGGTTGGATGGGGCTCTGAGCAACCTTGTCTAGTGAAAGGTACCTCTGTCCATGGCAGGGGGGTTGGAAATATAGGTGATCTTTAAGGTCTCTTCCAACCCAAACCATTGTGTGATTCAGTGATTTTATTTTTTACTCTTTCACTCAATTAATTTTTTCTTACAGATTGTCAAGTTCTAGGGGAAAAAAAGGTGCAATCTTTAATTTGATTCTGAAATATCTTAAAAAAGGAAAAAGTTGGTTTTTATTCTTCACCTTGCCCTCCACAACACCTTCCTTTTCCCCACAGCAACCAAACTTTAAAGAATAGTTGAAAAATCTTATTTTCTCTGAAATTTATTCATATATATGGTAATGTCACTTTTATTTGAGAGCTCTTTTTCCCCTCAGTTCACCTCAAGACTTGCTTGGGCCCTGATCAAATCTGGCCTCATGCTGTTTCATACCAAGGAGACATGAAAGGGAATGCATGAAAGAGTTAAAAGTTTCTACCAATTCCTTAAGTTTAGGTACACAGAAACTTTTTCTCAGGTGGTCATTTTTGTTTTATTAGTCAAATATTGAAATTGACAGCAAACGACACCTTGAACTGAAACAGTGTATTCCTTGCTCAGCTGGTTGGGAATGGGTGCAAGAACAGCAGGAGAGGAAATCATAAAACACTTAAATATGAAGCAGTTGATCAGATTTGCAAATACAAGAAGTTTGGTCCAGTTAAAACTATAAGTAAAAAAAAAATAATATATATATATATATACACACACATTTATGTATTTGGTGTATATCTGTATTTATCAGTGAATGAAAACAAGATAGGAGATGGAGCAAAATTTCATCGTTACTGCTGAAGAACGTGTCTGATTCTTAAGTGCCCTGTAGCTTTTTGGTATCCAGTAAAAGCCAGAGACTAGAGCAACTCAGATGCATTCTGAAATGGCAAGAGAAGCCGGTTACTACTGCTGTCTTCTTCTACAGAAATGTGCTGTATGGAACATTTCCCTAAATTATTTTTGTTCATGACATCTGTCCAGAGTAATCTGGTACAGTTTCTCGGGTTCCTGTTGCAGCAGGATCAGATGTGGAAGTAGCATATGGGTCTTGTATCTCCAGCTGTAGAGTACCTGCCTTCAGCTTGTATTTTCAGCAAAATAGTGCCTGCTTTTAATAGGATTGAATATGCTGTCTTCAAACATTTGGATACTATAAATTAATGCGTTTCAGCACTGTCAGTTGAAAAAAAAAATCAAAGCTTCAGAGGTAGGTTGGTGAATTTAAACCACTAATTTCATGTGGATTTGTCAAATTTTCATTTAACAACAAAAAACCTGTTTCTATTTCATGCCTTAAGAAAAAGGTAGCAATGCAGCTCATTTATTTTGTTTGTTTCTAAATGTTTCATAGTATTATGGCTAATGTATATATTTTTGTTTTCAGTAGTGTACCTCTTTTGTGCTTCTGCTTGTCTTGACAGGTGTATTTTGGCTTTTTCCCCCTAGGTTTTACTTTTTTAATATGACTGTAACTGCAGTGGAAGAGTCTGTGAATTCTGTTTCGTGGCCTGAAGATGGGGAGGCTCAGGGATGGAGGCTCTTACCTCAAACTCCTCTCAGGCAGAGGTTGAAACTGCAGTAAAAATTATTGTTGCTATAAGGAGTTGGGCTTTAATATTTGGAAAAAGGAATATCTAGGCATAAGTTGGAGGAATAATTTCTAACTGGTTATCCTTTACTCTGTAAAATGTCAGGGTAGAGTCTATTGCTTTCCTCTCTCTTCAAGGGCCATGCACTTCATAATTTGTCTCTTGTAATAACAACCTTAATGAACATAGAACCATGGCAGCGTATACATTATAAAATACAAAGATGGTTTTAAAGCTTATCATAGTCCCTATGAAGGATTTCTGTCACAAAGATAGAGAAATGCATGTGTTCAGAGCTCTAGGCACAATGCAGAGAGCTGTCTTTTTGGGGGATCATCAGTGGAGGTCCCGTATGAAAGGCGGGGGATGTGTGTGTGTAACCATGAGGCTGCCCAGGGTTTGTGAAACGAGGCAAGAACACTCTGAGGCTGATCATGGGACGAGTAAATGTCACCAAATGTCATGTGTTTGCTTGTTTCTGGCTTGGTACATGATTTAACGTTGAGTAATTTGGCATAGTTGTAACCAAGGGCAGGTAGAAGAAGTGACCAGTGCACTGGTGGAGGATTCACTTAAGGTTTATGTTAATCAAAGAGTTGGTTGGAAGACCTCAAGGTGCCCCTGCAAGAGTTCAAAGTCTCCCCAGTCCCATATCCACTTGCAAATAAAGGTTTTTTACTACTTGAGATGGGTTCTTGGCCCTGTGATCACACTGGCTTTACTCTGATAGGGCTGTCAACATCCCAAGTGCTGCAGCAGTTGTTTCTTCTGGATTTTGTACTATGAAGATGGTGAAAAGCTTGTTTTGGCCCAAGAATGTTTTCTCTTAGCTGGTGCTTCTACAGGTAATTAGGTATTGACTGCTCCCTTTATTTCTTTATATTGGCAAGATGTGGATTATTTCAGCATAGGAGCTCAAATGCTCTGATGAAATGTAAGCTATCAGGTGCTGGCTTCTCAGCCTCCACTCAGCATGAAGAGGGCCAATTACAGCTCAGCAAGGGCAGTGGTCTGAGACAGCCAAATGCCCTGTCTGTCTGCCAGAAGAGCACCCTGACATCTTGGAGCTGTTACTAAATACACGTGTAATAATGTTTTCTTTATTTTTTTCTCCTTTTTTCTTTGACTAATCACCCCTATGGAATATTTTGTATATGTAATATGGTCAAAATTCGTACACAATTTCTAATAGTATTTGACTTGCCATGAGGCTATTGTGGTATCACTGATCTGTATAGGACCAAAATTAAATAATTATTCTCTAGATTTGTTTCAGTGTTGTCCCTCTGTTGCATTTATTAGATAGGAAAAAAATGCTATGCATAGTGAGCTCCAAAATGAGAAACCTGTATTTCAGTGATTATAATGTGAGTATCTACAAAAAACTGTCCAGACTCCTGTTGTTTACCACTGGAGTATAGATCTGCATCAAGCTGAGGCGTGCATGAGCTCAGCTGGTCGCTTCCAGGCTGGACCTGCTGAGCTGCTTCCAGCAGCTGAGGCTGTGGGGCTGGTGAAGGGCCCAGTTCTCACAGACACATCTCCATCTGAGAGAGTGCTGGAGCTGGTTCTGTGTTACATGTCAGAATGCTTAAAAAGGGGCAGGGAAAGGGAAAGCAAGCTCTTACGATGGGCATGGAAGTTCTCCATGGTTTCTGCTTTTATGGTTATTTATGGTTTCTGCTTTTAAGGTTAAAGTTTTCACCATGTTTTTCTGTGGTGAGAATCAGAATCACAGGTCTGTTCTAGGTATAAATCTGATTTTGGATCTAACTTGATTCAGATCCACATTTCTAAATCTAGCCGTAATTTCCATATTTAAAAGCCATTTGATTTTTAAGTCCTATCTTGATCTTTTTCTGATTTGTATGTAGACTTATAATTCCTACACCCATAGAAGAGTTTTCATGTCTTCTGAATTCAAAAAAATATCCATTTTTTCCTGTATAAACCTTAGATGTGAATATATTAATACAGATATTTGTTAAATATTATCTGAATGTTTGTGTATAACCACAGAAACAAAGAAGCCTTAAAAAGAAAGACTTATTTTTATGCTGAATGCATCAGTATGTACAGAGATAGAATCAAATTTCAAGATAGAACCAATGCAGTATGTATTAGTGTTAAGAAAATATTAATGTGGAATTTATAAGTCTGTGCACTTTCATAGAAAATTGACATTTCTGGACATGACCATAATTGTATATTTTGGAGAGAGAAGACTCTTCTTATTTGTCTTGGAGTCATGAACAGAATTGAAGTTGTTTTTCAGTGCTGAAGATTTCAGTTTATATGAGGTAGGAGGTTGGAATAAACAGCTTTATTGCTTGGGGACAGCTGTAGTGGTGATGCTTTTATAAACACTGTTTCATGCTGGCATCTATCTTGTTCTCCTTTCAAAAATAATATGTCATTTCATACTGTGTATTAAATAGGTGAGACAGTTGGGGGCTACAGTCTACTTTCAGTTATATGCTGCTGTGTAGATACGAATTCAGTGGCAGAATGTAACTCCATATGCGTCCACGTTAAAAAAAAAAAAAAAAAAAAGCCAAACCAAAGCCAGAAATGGTAATTTTACAAAAAATACTCATGGTTTTTAATTATTATAGAAAGAGATGTGCATCATGTTCAGGTGTGTATATACACTCACTCTCAAAGATGTTTAAGTATAAGCAGGCAGATGATGGACTGGTCTGAAATTAAAAGAATCAACAGCCCATGGTGGAAGACACCTGGCCACCTGGTCCAACTTTTTGTGGGAAGGAGAGCTTAGGTGAGACTACCTGAACATGGGGATTCTATCATGTTTTTAGGGAGATTATTCCAGTGGTTGATTGTTCTGATTATAACAAAACTCCCAAAAAACCGAAACTAAACCAAAACAAAAAACCACCACCACCAAATCTTTCTTGTATTAAGATGAAATCTTTCCTGATGCAACTTGTACCTGTAGCCCCTGTGTGTCCCTGTGAAGAGAGGGCCTCTGTCCTCTCTGTAGCTACCCTTTAAGTACTTGAATAATGTGATGAGGTCCCCCTGAGCCTTCTCTTCTCCAGGGAGAAAAGATGTAACTTCCTCAGTCCTTCTTCACAGTGCAGGCTTTCCAATCTTTTAATCATCTTCATGGGCCTCCTCTGAACCCTCTCCAGTGCATTCTTGTCTTACATGAGCTGTGGCAGCCAGAACTTGCCACAGTTCTGCAGGTGCAGCCTGACAAGTGCTGAATGGAGTGAGATATCACAATTATGTCTCTGCTACTGTCTGCTATAAGACCCACTCTGTTTTGCATAAACTTTTTGAAAAGTGTTGTCACACATGAAAGGCATTTTCTGACTTGCTAGTAACTATGCACTGCTATTTTTCTGCCCTTTTGGACCGAGCTATTTAAATAATCCTGTTGTTATGGTAATTTATGGTAATGAATTTACCATACCAGCAATATAAATAATACTCTCTAAAATTGCAGAGAGATGCTGTAGGAAGCTTTAAATTAATTATTGCTGTTAGTTTTTTGACTGTTTTCTAAATATTTTGTGGAACAATATTATCTCGTTCTTTGTAGACTTCTGTCTGTCCATGGCAGCAGGTCAGATAAGGACATCTGAAAATCCATTAATGGCCCTGAAAAGCATTTTGTCAAAAGGATATTTCCAGTGTTTTTTTTCTTCTTTGTTTTCTTTCTTCATGCTGTGAAAAAAGTTTATCTTCTCATATGTTTACTTTCTAGTCCAGGTGTACATAATGTATCTTCACTACTTGTTTATAACAAAAATGGTCTCTGTTTTTATAAGGTGCCTGTTGCTGCTACTGTGCTGTGTCCTCAGTAGTCCTGATGGGAATGTGACAGGAGTTAGTCATGTTCAGCCCAGCTTGGGCTGGTGGTGGTCAGTGGTGCCACAGCTTCCCCCCTGCACTGCCCTGCCTGCCTGGGAGAGAGCGGGAGAGGTGGCCCCGAGATGGCAGAGTGAGCAGCACTGAGCAGGAGCTGCAATTACACAGTGCCAAAGTAATGCAGAACTGAAATACATTAGTAAAATTAAAATTTGTCCTCATTCCCTTGGTGGGTAATACAGTTAATGAAAATAGATCTAACCAAATTAAGATAATTTATTTCATTAGTTTGCGGCACTGTAAAACTTTTCAGGGTAGTACAGCCCTTTGGTACAAACCTGAAATAGATGCAGTTCCACTGTTCACTTCAAAGACCACAAAGGTTAAAACTTTTAAGTGTATTAAAGCAATTCTGTTAATTGTGTCTATAGAGGATTCTCCCTTGCCCTTCTTGGTAAAGTATTCTTAATTTAAAATTCACATTATGCTTGTTCTGCATTCTAGACTTTTAACCAAAGTGTAAATATGCAATTGCTTGTATCTTTGAGGCTTAAAAAGAAATGATGCATTTTTGTTTCAGAAGGTGGTACTGGTAGTACATGGTATTTATATTTTACCTTTTTTCCCCCTTTTCATTTTGTATTCTTACTTTCTCTGCTGTACCTTTCCCTTCTTCCTATGTACCTGCTTAATGGTTTGTAATACAAGTTGCTATGGGGCAAGAGCCCATTCCTTGGAAGGAAAGAGGTGCCATCTCTACACTCCATTTCCCTAAATCCCTTTTCTGTTTTATTCTGTGGAGTCTTGATGCCGTTCTTTTCTATGTTCTGTCAGAAGGACACCATTCAAAATTAGGTGGTTATCCCAGATGCTGTGGGTTTCTTTTTTTTTCACAGAATCACAGAAAGATCGGGCTTGGAAGGGACCTCTGCAGATCATGTAGTCCAACCACCTGCTAAAGCAGGTTCACCTAGAGCAGGCTGTGCATGATCATATCCAGGCAGGTTTTGAATATCTCCAGAGAAGGAGACTCCACAAAGCCTCTTGGACAGCCTTTTCCAGTCCTCTGTCACCCTCAAAG
Organism: Aleadryas rufinucha; assembly: GCA_013397815.1. Lineage (NCBI taxonomy): Eukaryota > Metazoa > Chordata > Aves > Passeriformes > Aleadryas > Aleadryas rufinucha. The sequence goes on from VZTH01018833.1 coordinate 147,132, forward strand.
CAAAGAATTATTTTCTTGTCCCTTTCAAATTATAAGAAACCCCAAGACTGATAATTTGCTTGGTTTTATTGTCAAACCAAGCTTTTGTAAGTCTGCATTAGGAGCCAGACTGGTCTTAGCTTAAACTTCACATTAACTTAATTTTCAGTTCACCTAATTCACATTGTAGAATTTTCTTGACCTTAAATGGGAAAATAAGTGCCTTTTTGGGTTTTTTTAATACTCTGATTTTCTTCCTGATACAATTTTTCTTCTAAATGGCTTATGTTACTTATTTTAAAGTAATATTTATATTATTAATTTGTAGTGGAAATTTTAGTCTTTCCTACACTAACATAAAAACACTTCCTACACTAAAATAAACTCATCTGGACTGGAATATGAATGTGAGAGCTCTTGGCTTCTCCTTATAGTTTTTAGGGGAGGTTCAGGTAAATCACTGCTGAGACCTGCAAGTCAGTTAACTCCAAGCAGAACAGAAATGAAGACAAAGTGGTTATTTTTGGCAAGGGAAAAACGCAAATTTTATCTGAATGAGAAACCTATCTTTATCTAATTTATTGAATAATAGCAGGATGATTTTCATATTTTTTCTTTCTATGGATTACTAATTGTGAGGAAGGTGCTTTCAGAAAAGGGCCAAGTTTGTCCTTTTTGTTGTGGAAGTGATAGTTAATTTATCTTGCATTGATAGAAATAGGAAAGGTGCTTATTCTTTAAAATCCTGTGTGGACAGGGCATTTTAATTACATGGTTACACTTTGCTGTAAATGGGAATGATACTGTGTAACTTAGAGTTAATAATTGAGTTATGTGGAAGTAATTTGTCTGGGTTTTTGTTTTATTTTGGGTTTTAAATTTAATCTTGATTTTATAGCTTAAGTATGAGCATTTCATTATTGAATGTAGTACTCTCTGGCTGTATTAAGTGGTTACTGTAATTTATAGGATACTTTGAGAAATGTCATGATTCTCATGAAGCGACACAGCAAGATTTAGAGAGTGCAGCAACTGAGTGAATGGAATTACGTAATATGACCTAGTTGATGGGAGATACCATAAGATTTTAATTTATTTCCTCAGTATAACTGGGTGAGAAAAGAAGATAATAGGCCAGCCCTGCCAGTTCATTCAATGGCTGATTTGAAAATAAGTCCATTCTAAATTGATCTTGAAACTACTTGGAGTTGCATATGAAACGGTCAACTTTGTATCCAGGGCCAGGGAAGGGGCAAGCAGGGACAACAGGAGCTTAGCTGGTTAGGAAATTGGGATGTACGAAGTAGTTACTTACTTCTACATATGTCACATACAAAACAGAAAAAGCAATAATACCTCTCTTTCTTTTTTTAATACCTTTATTTGATCTGATTTAATAAATAATTAAAAATCTTTTCAAAACACCCAAGAACTGACTGCCAGCTGGCTTGTGGCACTGGTGAGGCATTTTTCTGAAACCCTGTGCCAAAGAGCGAGCACCAATGTGTAACTGATGCAGTTACCCTGGATGAGGGAGGTTCCATACTCAGGATACACAGAATTAAAGCAAATACAGCACAACTAGTGTTTCCTTGAAGAAGCAATCAGTTGGATGAACTAAGGAGTTTCTGTAATAAACTGCTGTAAAGATTTTACTTTTCAAACAAGTACTACTTTTAATGTTGATCTCTTGAATGTGATATTTTAAGAATAAGAATCATTGCCCAGTTTCCATATTAAGGTATTACTTTCATGCCATCTGCATGTGATTACTTTAACTTCATTTGGATTGAAATTTTTTATGCTTCTTTTTCCAGCCAAGAGATGACTGTTTATGAATTTGAGAAAAATCAGTTGGCTATTATTATTTTAGCACATTTGCCATTGAAAATATTGCTTGTTTTCCAGTTTAAAAATCACTGTTAGGGACGGTATACATATAAAACTATTTCTAAAATGGGAGGGGAAAAAATTACCCTTTGGTTTGTATACTGCAGACATTTTTACAGACCATGGAATAAACATGTGAGGAGTGAGGTACCCATTATGATCAAACTCTCTGGTTCTCTTACTATTTCTTCAAAATACTAGGCAGGAAGCCAGTTTGAAACACTTTGTATCAAAGCTTAATTTCCTCTTCCTTTTGGATGCCCTCATTTGTCTTCAAAAATCTTTACTTTTATGATGTGTAGGAATTCATGATCGCTTATAATTTCAACTCATTTATCCAAAGCACAGACTAAATTAAATGTCCCAAAAGAAAGTGGCCATATCTGTGAGCATCTCTGTTTAAAATTATTGAAAGTTGCATTGAGTATTCCATCATGCCATTTTTATTTATCTTGGTTTTCTAGGCAGTAATTGTTACAACAAAGCACAGATTTCATAAAGCAGACCCATCAGTAGTTCTTCCTTGTAGTTACACTTCACCACTATAAATAGCTTTCTCTTCATGAAAACTCTTTTAACTCATCCTCTTATCAGAACTGATGGATTTTGCTGCTGACTTGAAGGTCTTTAAAATTGTTCTCTATGCAAAAGACATAATATTATATTTCAGTAGGATAGTGTGTATTGTAGCATTATGGGTAGGTGAAATTAATGTAGCTCAAGGACTCTGACAATTTTTTTCTCTAAATTAACAAATGTCAGTCTTACTGAGAAACTGAAGATTGGGTAGGAGGCACTTCAGCTCCATACTGGTGTGTCAGATGACAGCAGAAAATACTGGGATGTAGGCTGGGAAATACGTAGGAAAAAAAAAAGTTAATATATCAGAATCAGTGTGAACCCACATATCTGCCTACACCATTGCAACACAGCTCACTAATGATTGTTTAATTTGATGGCTTCTTGTGTTTGAGACACTTTGTGCATCTAAAATAAAAGGAGGCACAGTTGAAGTGTTGTGCCCTCCCATGGTGGCCCCTGGGGGTTTGAGCACGTTGGTGTCAGGCACGCTTTGACTTGTCTCACTCCAAAGCCAAACCTCAGAAACCTTGGGTGAAACCAGAGCAGTGTTTGCATCTACTGAGTGCAGCTGAGACTGTTTTGGGTGGTGGGAGTCACTTCGAAACTGCCCCTGGGGCTGTTTCAGCAGAGCAAACAGCAGCTGCTGGGGCTCGCTCTAGCTGGGTGTTCTGATGAGAAGTGGTACCTCTCTGGGTCATCTCAGCCAGGAGACTCTACAAAAGATAATGTTCATTTGATTCGTGACACTATCCTTGTTTGCCAGTTAGCACACAGCAAACCTTCACAGTCATTTTTATAGTTCAGCTTTTTTACTGCTCATCAGTATAAACATTAGAGTTAAATGAAGTACACGTCTATACTTGTTTGTATACTAGAAATACAGAGCAATTCATTAACTGCTCATTTTTAGGAACACTATTTTAAAATGTTGTCACTGATTACATGCATATATATACATATATATGAGCATCTGTATGTTTAAATGTGTCTGTGTATAACTTCTAAAACTTTCAGACAAAGCTTTTTCTTGGAAATTTTTTTTTAGAAAATACATTCGTGTTGCTGAGTTTTCAATCATTTTCCTTATATTGTGATTATCTTGATAGCATCAGTAATTGTTTTAGATAAGGAAGTGCCCAGTGTAAACTTCTGCATAATGGAAGAGGTAGTAAATAAATATAATTTGTTTTTTCTTTTTTAAATTGACTCTGGTTTTTAGCCCTGCAAAAAGCAGTGGTCTTTGTTGTTATGTCTACAGCTAGCCTGAAATTACAGTGATGACATAGGATGCTGGGTTTGTTCAGTCACGCAGACCAGCATCAACTGAATTCATTTAACAGTCTGGAAAATTGGTCTTACATCATGTGTTTTAAAAAACTAATACTAATAATTATTCAAGTTTAGATTTTAAGAAGATCTTTTAGGAAAGGCTGAACTTCAAGCATATAGGTATTACACATCAGTTTCTCGATTTTCAAATCCTGGATTATTTTTCTTTCCCTGTTTTAATACCAGTAGTCTAAACTGGGATAGCTTTTAGGTAATTGTGGTGATTATAATCTAGGAGACCCTAAATAAGACTGGGGGTCAGCAAAGCTATTAGTGGGGCAGTGTTTAACAACACGGCATCTGGGAAGCCCAGTCCTCCTTGCATCTGGAGCAAGAAGCTTGAATATCGTTTCAAGAAGGAATGTTTCAGAAATGCTCAAATAACCAGTTCATGCTCAGTTCTGTAGTATTATAAATCAGTAAATGGATTCTGCAAGTCACCTCTCTAATCTCAGTGACAAAGTTAACTTATTTTTTTCTCCCTGAAGACATTAATTTCACAGTGTGGGATAGTTTAACTTGCTTCCCTTCTGTTTTAGTAGACTGGCAGAGCAGATATCACCGTCTCTGACACATCATTTTTTCTCCATACAGTACAGTGTACTTTGGGGCTCTAGCGCAGCAGTAGACTGGCCCAGGAATCACAATCTGGGATTATTGTCTTTGTGTATCCTCAAGGAGTAATATTTTAAAGTCACTGCATCTGTTGGTACTTAAGAGCATGATTTTTACGTTTAATTTTTGCCAGTTTTCACCATCTGTGTGTCTGTTTTTTGGCTCCTCGCTTTAATTTTTCAGTTTAATTTCTCAGTTGCACTGGGATTGCTTTCTCTTTCTCACACATGCTCTTTTTGAGTCATCCATGAACTTATATATTAAAAAAAAAAGAAATTATTTACAGCCGTTGCATAATAAAATTCTTGGCCTTCACGTTTTGGTTTTTTTTAATGATCTCTTTATATTGAGTCTCCTAGTAAACGCACGTCATTTTTGGAAGTGAAATAACTTATTAGACTTTGTTTAAGTTTTAAAAAATTAGTTTTGGATTAAATTGAAGCATTTTGGTGGGAAAAGCTAGCTTGATCACATTCAACACATTCTAGTCTTTCATACTCATTTAGTTTTTAATGCCCAGGAGGGAATAATTTTCTTGAGAAATCTGTGTTATAATCATAAACAGACATAATTCAGTAATTTTCTCATGAAACATTGGCTGAAGTTTTGGCACTAATGACTTGAAGCTCACACAAGCGGGAAGGTTTTTGTTTGAATTCCAAGAAAAATACTAATGAAATACATTAAAATAGAAACAAAATATACATGCAGTGTGTTACGGGCTGTTTTCAATAAAAATGATGTCTCTTCATCAATTGAATAAATGTCTCACGAATTCAGGCATGTTCTAGCATTTCAAGAATGTTCTGATAGTACTTGAGTAATTTTCTCTGCTTATCCCTGATAAGTTTTTTACAAAAAATTACATTGTGTAAATAAATTTTTAATGAACAAGGGTAACTGTATAGCACATCTATCAAATGTTTTGCTTCTGTATGCATTTGTGAGTATTGAAAACTCCACTGCTGCTCTGATCTTTTTCTTGACTTATGTATTTTGCTTCTCACTTAAAATATAATACATTCCTTAAGGTCAAATTTAGTGGCTTTTTAAAAGCGTGCTGGTTTCTTTTTAGCCCCTTTTAAATATTTGTAACTGAGGATTTTAGAGTTTGTATTTACCTCCTGGTGTACTTGCTTGCTCATAGTTGATTTTCAAACCAGAATATGGACTTGCTTCCCTTTAGATCTTCTCCCCCCTTGGTTTCTAATGAATATTTTGTGTAATGCTGCACAAAACACTGAGTAAGGATTACATTAAAATGCCAGCACTAGCAGGTAAAAACATGTTCCTTTTTGAATATGTGCCTCCTATAACCTGTAGTGCCCCCTCTCTTTGTGTGGGCTGCTTTGCATTATTAACAATACTGTAGATTATCAAAAGACCAAAAAAGTAATACTTTGTTCGCTTGAGAAACTTCTTTTGAAAGGAAGCCTTGCTGTGAATATCCAAGGAGCAGAATAAGATGTCTTCTCCTCTGTCTGCATATGCCTGCATTTTTTCCTAAAAACACTGTAACCACCTTTTATTGTGTTACGAAACTGGAAGGTCATGGTGATTTTTCCTCTAGGTATTTGAGCTTTCATTCCCACTCAATTCTTGTTGTGTCTTGCTGTAAACCTTTTTGTTGTTGTTGTTTTGGAGGAAGAGGACTGTTAGTGCTTATTTTAAGTTATCAGTTGTTATTAAAAATGTAGTGATATTTTCCATATTTACCAGTAGAGATTCAAACTGTATTTCAGTGGTACCAGGATGATTTAAATAACATTTTTCAAAATTTGAATTCCAATATTTTCCCCAGGTCTAAGGATTTTATTACTGCCAAGTTTAAATTCCCAATTTCCTGACAAATACGCTGTTACTGTAAGTAAAGAAGAAAGCTGAGGGAGCAAAGTGGTATCCATTTTCCAGTGTACTGAGAGATGTGCATGTTTTTACTACTCTGTAATAACGTGGAGTTGATTTAGAGTTGATAATATGTAATCAAGAGACTGCTGATCATTTGTTTTTCTGGGGCTTTACTCTTAAAAATTCATATGTTTTCAGTTGCGAGTATAAATTAAGAATAAGAAGTAGGATGCTATATTTTGTTAGAAAGTGCCAGTCACCTCTGCTGTCTTTTTTTCTTGCCTTTTACATGGAAAGCAAGTTGTCTCATGTTCTCATGAGATGGAGCTGTAATACCATGGGAACAAAACCATGCATGCATTGGTCTTTCCATAGTGTCAGTTTACTTTGGGCTGAGAGAATTCAAGTAGTATTAAGTATTCCAAGTGCAATGATGAGAGCAATCCATCTCTTTCCAGCAGCATCCCCTCTGAACTGGAGCCTTGCTCTTACCTTGAATTTTAACTAACTGTGTAAATCTAAGGATAACCTATATTTGAATGCCAGACACTCAGCTGTACTTTACTGTATATTTTAAAAGGCTTGTGGGAAGCTTGGCGTAAACTTTCGTCTTAGGTAGTTTCCCAGCTGATTGGTATGTTGAATTAATTGAGAATAGGAAGGGCTGGTTCAATTCATTTCCATCCCTTGTATCTCAGTCATTTTCTGCAACGATGCATAAGGATTGATTGCCATAGCAACAGTGTTTTAGCTTGTACTACTGTGAATGTGGTTAATGATAATAGAATTATCTACTCATTTTAAATCCTGTTATATTATTAGGTCATCTGAGCCATCCTCTTGCTATGTATTGAGTTATTCCCTGTAGCCTATCTTGTAGTTCTTTGTCCATGCTGCTTTTACATGTGTTGAGCAGTGGGGATTCTGCTTCTTCCCTTGGGAGACTTGCGAAATCTGATATATCACCCCATTAAGGATTTTTTTCCTGATATTTAGCCTCATTTTACCTTCTTTCTTCCAGCTACATGGATTTGTGCCACATGGAAGTTCTGTTCTTATCTTTTTCCCTATCCAGCATTTAATCCTTCTTATTTACCTGTGTCAGAGTATAACAGCTCAGTATTTGTGTATTTCTTGTAGGATTTTCTTATAGAAAAAAGCAGGTTTATAAATACATAATTTCTTCTACTTTACTACCTGATTTTGACAGGAAACTCCCTAGTACTCAGTTACTATTTAGATTACCTGAACTGCATAGACAAAAAGCTTCCAACTTTCCAGTGTTTAACTATGTTTGCTTCAGCATGTACACCACTGGATGGATGGTGTATATGCATCTTGTGTGTGCATCTGTGCTTCGCTCTGTCTGATGTTCACAGTGGTCTGTGGTGAGTGGGAAAATGTAGTTTTTCCTCATAAAGCCAGAGAGAGGTTCCTTCATCCTTGCTACAAGTCAGCAGAAGTCATCTCTCTGTCTGTCCTTCCTGTATGTCCAGGCTAGCTGTGGATGAGCGTTGGTATCTCTGCTCCACTCCACATCCACAGGTTGCACACTTTACGCCCTGGAAATGAACTGGGTTTCTAAATCCTTTCTTCCTACATTGTTTTTTCACTGTAAAGAGAAATATTTTCCAATCATGTCCAAAGAAACATACAAGTGGAAATGAAGTTGTCTGCTCCACTTCAGGCATTTCAAACTCTCTGCTATGTGTAGATTAGGTAGACCAGGAATTAGTTTAAAACAAATAAAATATAATACTTTTCCATACAGTGGGACTGTGGGTTAACTGCCTGTATATTGTGTCATTGGCTCACTCTATGTCTGCTCTCTCCAGTGTTGTTGTGGAGCTGATAAATAAGACAGAGGAGTAATGCCATCTTTCCAGTAATCTGTTGTTCTCACTGCTACTTATGCTTTTTGACTAATTTTCTTCATTAATATTTGATGTTATACCATTGCCCATTTTCTTTTGTTTTATTCATCTGCAGTATAAATAAGTACTTATTACATTAATATTCATCCATACTACCCCAAGAGGGCAAAAGACTGGGAACTGCTGTTTGAAATTACTTTTAGAGCTAAATTTGCTGCGAAATTATTTCATGCTGCAGTTAAAACCAGATATATTAAATATACCTCAGTGTTATCACAGACTAATTATTTAATGTATGGTTATTTTTGCTGGGTTTTTTGGTGGTTTGTTGGTTTGGGTTTTAGTTTTTGAGAGGTGCTACTTTTTCCAGGATTCTTCCCTTTGAAGCTTGGCTAGGTTGCATTTTTCAGAATTCAGTATCTTGCATTTATTCGTGTTTCAATTTCCTCAGTCACCATGATTCTCAGTCCACCAGTGTAATATAGTGAAGTCTCACAAAACTCATTGATCATGTATTAGAAGATTGTTTTAAACCTAAGTTGTATTTCACTGGAAAAATTAATCACTTTGTTTTTAACTTACTCTTCCACTGTTTAGAATACATGTGTGCAAGATAATTTAGGTTTTGTTGTTTGTTTTTGTTCTAATCAAACTGCAGAAAGATTCCAAGTTTAATACTAAGGAATCATTCTGAGCCTGTAAATAGCTGAGGATAGACCACAAAAAAGAAAAGAATGAGTAATCTGCTGATTATATTAAATGAAAATTCATAGGTTTTGAACTAATCTGTTTTGTTTCTCCCCGTTTTTTCTTCAAATCATATAATCTCATGAGAACACCATGAGCTTTATTAATTTCAGTGAGGACCCTTTGAGCCTTTGTCACAGAATTTTCTGATTTTTTTTTCTAAATTGGTTTTGCCTTTATAGTAAATCAGTTTTAATATAAGATACAGCGGCCTTTACCTTGTTTCAAAGGTTCGCTCTCCGGTTCACTCTTCTAGTTCTGTAATGATAAAGCAGGTAATTTTCTATTTCCCATCTAGTCAGCATTGGTGGGTCGGTATTGTCCTTGTACTAGACTCTGCAAGAGCCAGAGCTGGGCATAGTAGGGTGCCAGCCAAGCCCATCTAAATGGTCTGAAACTTGATGTATTCTGTGACACTGGAAGGTGGAAGTGGCCGAAGATCTTGCCCAGGTGTGTAGAGAAAGAAGTTCTCAGTGCAGCTTGATTTCTAAAGTCACTTCTTAATGAAATCCCAGCATTTGCTTGTTCTTCAGGTTTCTTCAAGCTTTCTTTTCATAGTTGAAGAAAAAAGCTTCAGAGTGGGAATCTATTAGGGCTTGCTTCCATCTGGTTTCATAGAAGTATTTTGTTTTGCAGGTTCAGAAAATAGATGTGAAGAGTTAAAACAAAATAAACATTTTTTTCAAGGAAGTCTTAGACTGGACTAGCTTCATTGATTGGCTCATCTGGGATTCAAATGCGATTTATGGGAAATTGACAGCAAGTTCCTGTACATTTTAAAACCTTCAACCTGGCTTTAGCTAGTTTGTAACTGATTAAGTGACAGCTAAGAAAACCTTGTGTCAAAATCAGAATGTTTAAATGTGGGGTTTAACAGTGTCCGTGCTTTTTAATCCTAATCCACAAAAGTTGTTCTGGTTCCTTACTGAATTTTGGTCCCCAAATGCTATTGTTCACCTTAAAAGAGTGTTTATGCAGACATCTACGCATAAAGTGCTATGACTCTGATGAGAAATACTCAGGTACATGCTTCTCTAATATGTCTGTGACTTCTTTGTCTTCACCTTTTCTGGGGGTGGGATGGATGAAGAGGAATTCAACCACAAGACGTGTTTTTTTTTCCCCTTCTGTTTATGCATCTTAACTTTTAATACATTCAAGAAGTAGCATTTAAAAGCATAGTTGTGCCTCTGTCTTAATTTGGTTTCCTCTAAGGAAGATGGTGGAATTTGAGTAATTCATATGAAGTTGTTTAGTAACTGCTTATGTGGTGACAAATGAAGTTCTGCTGTAGATTAGAAACTGGCAGGGGAAAAAAAAATTACGGAAAATAGGTCAGCAGTATGCAAGGGCAAGAGGGATTTATTCCTGGAAAGCCAGCTCATTTTGAAAGAGTGGGAGTTGCTGATATAGCAACTTCAGTGAACAAGACACAATTATTTAGATTAGTTGAAAATAGGTAGGATTTTGAAGGAGGTAATAAAAGAGGGATGATATTAAAAGAGAGATGGACAGAGTGCGAATTACTGAATGCTGAAATGAGTGCCTTGAGCTGTTCCTGGGACTGCAGATGAGCAGTATCCTTTCAAACAACAGTCTGAGGCCACAGCGGTAGAGACATTTTCAGTCGTCTCTGCTGCTGAAAGAAGCAGTCTTGGCCATGCTTTGCTTCCTCCCTTGTGCCTCCCTAAGCTTTTATGAGGCTGTTAATTAGACTGAACTGGACCAGCCTGGGAAATGTAACCAATTAAAATTGTTTTTATTAAACATTAATTTTAATTTAGATCTTTTGTATAATGATACAAATGCTTGAATAAACTGAAAGGAGAAGGTGGACAGAGGAATCCAGTGCCAGACATGACCATCTTGGGGGGGGGAAAAGAGGAGACTGCTGCTTTCAACAGCTCACATCTGTGGTTTGTGCTGGCCTTGCAGGATAATGAAATGCCAGGGTGAAGTGTTGTTATGGGCTGCAGGGTGGAAATACAATTGCTTGGAAATACTGTACCACCATCACATGCTGAATTCAGTCCAAACTGCTCTGACGTGGTGTGGAAAAGGAAGGGAAAGAGTCACAAATGGAAATAAGGTCTCTGAGAAGAAGTTTGAAAAGAATTAATTTTATTGGGGAGCTGGGATCTCTTCTGCTGCAACAAATGGCACTAAATGAGTTATTTCTTGAAATGCCCTCCCTTTTGTAACAGTTTGCAGAGTGCCTCTGGAGCTGTGGTTGTAGCAGTTGTGTGATGTCCTGTACTCTGTTCCTTGGTACATTTTAGACAAAGAGGTTGTCTTTGGTGGTCTCTGGGTAGCTTAGTGAGGTGGTGATGATGAAGTTTGGCTGTTGATCATATTTCATCACATGCTGTGTAAGAGCTTTGCATGGCAGTGAGCATTGCACACGTGCTGGTGCAGGCCCAAACTGCTCCAAGGAGTTGGTGCTTTTCCCAGCCTTTCTCCAGCAACCATCCTCCAAGAGGTGATGGGACCTGTGGTGCTGTCTGCTGCCTTTTTGGTTTAAGTTCAGGGGTGCATGTGAATATTTTACATTTTTCTCAGAGTAAGGCTCTGCCTATCTCAGAGACATCACCCAACACTGAAAGCATCTAAGGCTGGAGATGAACCTCAAAAATAGGGAAAGAAATCTTTGGTGCCTCAGTTTCCTCAAAGAAATAATTTTCTAATCTTCTAATTCCTCTAATCTTCTTCCTGAGGGTGCAGTGAAGCTAAAGTCATTATTGTCCATGAAGTGCTTTTGCCGTACTATGCTGGAAGGCACTACAGAAGTACTGAGTAGTATTTATTTTAAATTTGATTGAATGCTTTTGATTAAAAAATGAATAAAATTGTCATAGACCAGATTGTAACCCTGTAGGCACTTGGAATGGAGCATTTGTAAATGAAGCATTTACTGAGAAGTTTGAAATTGTTTTTCATGTTGGTTTCAACAAAACAAATTGAGCAAAGAACAATGAAAAATGCTATAGCATTTTCTGTTATTAAAATGGTGAATTTGTTTGGTGCCTAAGGTAAAATCCATGTTGTGCAAAAGACCAAAAAAGAAAATTCTACAGCATAACAGGGAAACTCAATTGAAGCAATTTTAGTGGACTTTCTCAGTGGAATGAGGTGGAAAAAAAAGTGAAATGCATCTGTGTGATTCAGCAAAAGAGAAGTAAAAGATAAAACTGCAAAATGGTGAAATCTCATCGCTCAAAATTTCAGAGGAGCTGAGTGCAGGCTGGGGTACCTCAGCCCTCTGCATCAAGGCCAGGTGTCGTGCATCACCATCACAGTGCTGGGGCTCCCTTCCGGGTCTTTCTCCTCTGGGACTTGGGGCCAGAACCTTGCCTGGTTTTGTTCTTTTAGGGAAGGAGGGCCTGAAACAGTAAGACTTACTGTTAAGATAAGTTAGGGCTCCTTTAGCCCAGGTGTCTTTGGCCAACTAGGTGGTGTGTAACACAGAAGACCTTTTGAAACTGATCTGTAGGTGTTCTTACTTTTAATCACTATGAATATAAATTTAAAAAGTCATGAACTAAAGCTACATATTAGCAAATCCTAGCAAATGAGAAGTGGAGATAAATCACTGTCTAAATGAGAGGAAACTCATGGATTTTTCTTTAAGCAAGATGATAAAATACTAAAATATCAGTGGAATTGAGGGCACCCTTGTTAGGTTTGCTGATGACACTGAGCTGTGTGGTGTAGTCGACACACTGGAGGGAAGGGATGCTGTCCAGAGGGACCTGGAGAAGCTGGGGAGGTGGGCACATTCAAACCTCGTCAAGTTCGAAAAGGGCAAGTGCAGGATCCTGAAGCTGGATTGGAGCAATTCTAGGCACAAAATACAGGCTGGGTGAAGAATGGTTTGAGAGCAGCCCTGAGGAGAAGGACTTGGGGGTGTTGGTTGAGGAGGTGCTGGATATGACCTGAAAATGTTCACTTGCAGCCCAGAAAGCCAAACATGTCCTGGGCTGCATCCAAAGCACTGCGGGCAGCAGTGAGAGGGAAGTTCTGCCTCTCTGCTCTGGTGAGATCTCACCTGGAGTACTGCATCACCTCTGAGGCCCCCCATCTTAAGAAAGATACAGACCTGGTGGGGTGAGTCCAGAGAACACTGTGAACATGACCAGAGAGCTGGAGCACCTCTGCTATGAAGATGGGCCAAGAGAGTTGGGGGTGTTCACCCTGGGGAAGAGCAGGCTCTGGGGAAACCTTACAGCACCTTCTTGTACTTAAGGGAGGCTCACAGGAAAGCTGGTGAGGGACTTTCTACAAAGGCCGGTAGTATGGGACAAGGGGGAATTATTTCAGACTGAAGACGTTAGGTTAGATATTAGAAGGAAATTCTTTACTCTCAGAGTGGTGAGGCACTGGCACAGGTTGCCCAGAGAAGTGGATGCCCCATCCCTGGAAGTGCTCAAGGCCAGGCTGGATGGGGCTCTGAGCAGCCTGATCTAGTGAAATGTGTTCCTGCCCATGCAGGGGATTTTAACTAGATGAACTTTAAGGACCATTTCAAACAAAACCATTCCACTATTTTTATGGTTCTTTGGGTGAAATTAACAGGGGGATTGTTAGTAATACAAAAACAAAAGCTTTGAAAGTTGCATTTTTTTAAATGAGACAGAACTCAAAGAATATGTCCTAAGTTTAAACTCCCACCAATGTACAGACTTTTGCCTTATTGGAAAACAGATATTTTAATCAAATTTTTGAAAAGCCAAGTCTTCAGTGAGCTTTCTGATGTAATTTCTGAACAGTGCTAAGCCATGCTGAGAAAAATATCCAGAATTGAATTTTGGTATTAAGATGCCTGTGTGAGTAAAATGATGTTTTGTGTGACAGGGAGCAGAGTGCTATACTTTTACCTTGCTTCTAAATTGACTCTTATGTTCAGTGCTCCAGGGGATTGAACTGTTCTGTACTTGGCTGAAGCTAGTGAAATCCTTGCATGCTGATACAGATCTGCAAATCAAGCAACAAGGGACCATTTCAGATTAAAAAAGAAAAAAAGGAATGAATAAGGATAAAAGAGCTGTGAGACCTGTTTGAAAATTGCCTAATGACAAATTCAAGTTGCTAAATAAGAAATGCTTTTTGTATCTTAAAAAAAAATCCTCAGAAGGATGAAAATCACGGTCTTTGAAAAGGTAAGGTGAATAATAATATATTCAGGAGTGTTACAGGGAAAATGTGAAGTGATTAATACAGAATTGTCTCCTTCCTTTGTCTTGATATCAAGGGGAAACTATGTGACTTATCTATAATACATCTCTGCAGAAGTCTTTCAGATCTCTAAACTTAGAGGTGGAGGCATGTACACTTGGTTTTCTGCAGGGAAAGTGTGTCCCAATTTCATGTTTCCATTGTCTTTTTTTTTTGGCTTTTAAAAATCATACAGGACTTAATGACTTTTTTTTTTCCTGGTGTCTATATACAGAGTAAACTAACTTGTCAGAAAAGAAGGGAAAAGTATTTAAAATTCTGTTGCTCTACATTAGTTACAAGCAGGTGAATTCAGTGTGGATCTATTTATAGGAGAGCTAATGGATGTGCCTAACTTGACCTATTTTAGAGTACTCAACAGAAAAAAACAAACACAATGTAGTTGTACCACTGCCAGGTAATCTGTTTTTTTCCTACCTTAAGAACAAAATAATGTCATTGTTGTTGTGGCCTTCTAAATACATATGTCTATTTAGAAGCATATCTGTATCTATATCTATCTATATAATCTCTCTCTCTCTCTATATATATGTCTGTGTATATATTTATTTCCTGGATGCCACAGTAACAATCCATGTTAAGAGTATATTGTGGGGTTTTTTTAGTTCCATAAACATCAACTTCTCCATATCAAATGAATGTTGCTGGTCCTGAAATCCCAGAACTGTATTCCCTGTCATTGTGGAGTGGGGAAAACTCAAGTTCTATAAGAAAAGTAGACTTCATTTTGGAAAAATCGCTCCTGTTGTGAAAAAATTCAAGTAAAGCACCTTCTACCAAAGCAGGGGCAGTTTTCTTGCTGTGTGCAGGTGTTACATGAATTAGCAAGAGGTGGTGTATAGGAGCAATGTATGTATCAGTTACCACAATGAAAGGGAAAATAAATAGTGTATGAAGACATCAACCAGAGTGTGTTTGTTACATGCCAAGTGCTACACTTATGTTGGTTCTCCATGTGGGGATGTCTCTGTAATTGAGGTAATTCCTGCATTATGCAAGGTAGATGATAACCAGGCCTGGCCTTTGGGCTAAACTTTGCAGGGGAATTAGATTATACATTGACCTATAATTGTAGCCTTGTTTCAAGTAAAGCTGATAACTATTTCCTTTAAAGATACTTCCCATGATTCTGACAATAAAGTAAGACTTTGAATCTGTATTTAATATGAACCCTAATATTTGTTTTACACTGGCAGATCTTGGGGGTCTGTAGCTCAGTCTGTGAGTCATATGAGAAGAGTATAAAATTTCAGAGATTTGAACATGGAAATATTCTGTAGATAAGCCTTATTTAAAACAAAGAACAGACTTACACCTGTGAAACAGATATGTTTTGAATCCTGAGGAAAAACAGAAAGCAGGATAAAGACTGTAACTAGGCAGTTACACAAAATGAACTCATTTTTACGGCAACAATCAATTTGAGGTGATTTGGTATAGTTGTACATGGGTCTATGAGAGAGTTACTTCTCTTTGTAACACGATGGACATATGTATAATTTGTTATTGATCAGATCTTCAGAAAGCTCTTTAGATGCTTCACTCATCACTAAAAGTGTGACAATCCATGCTTTATATATTTCAAATGTGTAGCACACGAGAGGTTAGTGCTTTATTGTTGCATCTAATATTTTGGTTGATTTTATCATTACGTTTGGTCTTAAGGATTAATTTTATTGGGCTCCCCAACAGGCAGCATTATAAGTGCTGGGAAGCCTTGTCTGGTCCTGCCAAATCTTTTCTGGCTATTCCTGTTCGCTGCGGTTGGTTTTACTTACAGGTTGCTCTTTAAGTGAACTGTCTGACAAATTCATTATGTGATGAAATGCCTTGAGTTTTGTAGTTCTTCATATAATTGGCATCCCATAAAATGTTTAAAAAACAGGTTATGCACTGCAGGTGTTACTAGGTGCTAGGAAAAGGGAGAGATGAAGCTCATCTGGTGTCTTTGAGCAAGAAGCGTTTTGTGGCTTAGCATCCTAATCTGCTGCTGAGACATTTGAGATCCATTTTAATATTTCTGCTTTTCGAAGTGTCAGATCCAAGATTATTATATCCAAAAGTCTTTGCCTTTGCAAACATGTAGTATTATCCCCAACATGTTTATAGGAAAATGCACTTTTGAGTGATTTTTGCCACTGTCATATAGCAAGTCAGTGTAGGAAATTAGAAAGGACCCAATATTGACTTCATTTTAAGTCTCTCTGTAATATAATAAATATATCATCAAGATAGTTTTTAAGGTTCAATTTGGCAACACTTTACCCATCTGTCAGTGAACAGAAACTTAGGGCACACATCATTATATTATTTTGTAATGTGCTATGAGTGTTATAGTGGTGCATATTATATGTGGACTTAAAGCTGTTGCAAAATGACCACAAAAATAGTTTTGTGCTCCAGTAATACTTGAGTCTTCTTTGAAATATCTCTTAAATATGATCTGGTGGGAACAGCTACATATTTTTGTTATCCATTTGATACTTGCCATCTGTATAGGAACCTAGATGTATGGATTTGTTTTGGTAGCTATCACTTTGCAGCACATCTCCTCCCTCTTGACTCCCACCCTGAACTCTCAGTGGTCCTGGAGAAGTCATGGAAGCAATCCAGAGTGGGATGACCTCAGTCTGGGGAAAACAAACACTGTAGTTTTCGATCAAACAGCAAATGCAGTCTGTGAAATACAATTACAATACACACTGTGAAATGCTTGAGAATTGGTGGTGCTTTCGACATTACTGTGGGCTTTTTCTCTGTCAGATCCTATTTTGTGCTGTTTTCCTTGTATGGGGTTGCCAAGTTGCATGAGTGTTTGCAGTTTTTGGCTAATAATTTTTTCCCTTTTCTTCAATATTCTTTTCTCTGCTGGTAGGCATAGACTATTCAGATGCATTAATTAAGAAGCACGTTCTATCAACAACAAAAAAACCTCTTGACTTTTAATGCATTTCTTTATGTTTGTTGATAAGCTACCACTGTAAGGACATGCTCAAGATTTTCTTTACTGTGAAGAAGCAGAAGCAGCAAAATGTCTCAAGTTAAATTCACTAGCAGGAAAACCTTTTGCCTAACCTACTAAAGCTCATAAAAGGCTCTCGTACTTTTCAGTGCAGTCTGCAGTGCCTACTGTAAAAAGAATTAACTGCAGCATAATCTAGTAAAAATCTTAGTGGAAGCTCTGCTACATGGCCAAGCAGTATTTGTGTTGTGCTCCTGCCACCAGCCTGGCTTGCTGTGTGGTAGAGGTGTGTGCCACCAAATCATTACACAACATACGTGTGTCATTTCGGTGATACATCACAGGCTGTTGAGCCCCTGAAGACCACCTACTTCAGTGAAGCTCTAAACTGATTCACACTACAAAATAACTGGGATATTGCAGGATTGTTCAGCTGTTATTAGTATTGCAAGGTTTTTAATACATGTTTTAAGAAGAGTCATTATGAAGGAAAAAATGCTAGTTATTAAAAATTGAATGAATTGTCACATAGGTTTGCCAAAGGAAGGTTGTAACAAATTCATCTCTCTTGAAATCTGTAAAAACATTTCCTTTTAAGGCACTTCACAACAGAAATAGTGCCATCATGAAGCCAACCAGGTTTAAGGCTCAGCTTGATCAGTTTAATAAATGGGAAATAAGAGATGATTGCCTGCGATAGCAGGGAATGAATTTGATATTCATCAGAGACCTGAGAAATCCCTTCCATTCTGCACTCCTCTGTGTCTATATGATATCTATTCACTGATTTGACTGAGCAAGGCAAATTTCATTTTAGACTAGTGAGGCATATAAAAACTATGTGAATATTGTCATTTCCAATTGCAGGGTGACCATCCTGCAGAAGGACGTGAATAACATAGAGATTATTGAGATGTAAAGAGAATATTAACTTGTATATTTGTATATATATATATAAAAGATTTAATAATTTTTTTGCATGCTTTTTTTTTGTGTTTAAGTGGATGATGACTTAATGTAAGTTTTTTCTCTCCTTGGATTACTGATAATAGTAGTGTACCAAGTACAGGGCTGTTCTGAATTACACAATGCTCTTGCCTAATTATTTGTGCATATATATGTATGTTCAAGAGGGAACATAGCCTATTTTTTGTATTCAATATTTTTNAAAAGATTTAATAATTTTTTTGCATGCTTTTTTTTTGTGTTTAAGTGGATGATGACTTAATGTAAGTTTTTTCTCTCCTTGGATTACTGATAATAGTAGTGTACCAAGTACAGGGCTGTTCTGAATTACACAATGCTCTTGCCTAATTATTTGTGCATATATATGTATGTTCAAGAGGGAACATAGCCTATTTTTTGTATTCAATATTTTTTGGGTTTTCCCCACGTTGTCTTAGTAACTGCTCTTCAGATTTGATTGAAAATTGCCATTCTCTGGAGATTTGGCCGGTTAATCAAGAAGTGAGAACATTAGCACAAAAGCCTGATGCTGGTGTATTTGTGCTAGTTAAGACACAGGAAAATAGGTCCCTTAGGAGCTGTTTCCTATCAAGTCTGATCATACAGAGAGAGAGAGAACCTACTTTATGTTGCAAGAACCAAACAAACATTTATGAAGCACAGCTGCCAGGAGACTAATAGTGAATATGTCTCTTCTTCCATAATCATTACAGAGAAGTACAAGAGACTAAAAGGGGAAGTATGAAGGGAAGAGTGTATTTTAATAGCATAAGCTTTATTTTATTTGTGTCTTGGCTGAGGAAAAAAATATTGTCAGGAGCTTGTCATTATTGATAATCTGTCCTTTTCTACAGCAAATGCTAAAGCACCTGTTGGTTGTTTTGTACTGATCCTTTCAGTTTGGTATTTACAGGACTTATACTCACTGTGCTAAAACTTTAAAAAATTAAATGCTAGAAAACAAACAACCCAGTGTCTGATGCTCCATGGGAAAGTGACTCTCACCTGTGATGCTCACTGAGGTGGTGCTGTCTCCAGCTGGGTCTCAGGCCACACAGCCATTACTGAGGGACAGAGCTGACTGAATACCAAACTCATATATGGTATTAATACAAGATACAGAAATAATGTTATCACATCATATCCATATTATATCAGCTCAATCATATCTAAAATTTAAATTAGTCATATTCTTGAAGAAGGAACTAGGAGGAATTGCAAAA
>VZTH01018834.1:0-123766 GCA_013397815.1 Aleadryas rufinucha
CCGGCGGCGGGGCGGGAGCCCTGGAGGGACGTGCGGTGCCGGGCGGAGTTGTAGGGGCGGCCCGGGGAAGGGTTTAGCCCAGGCCGGCAGCCGGCGGGGAGGTGCCGCTCCGGGGGGCGTGCGAGGGCAGCGCCTCCCTCCTGCCTCGGTCCGGGGCGGCGCGGCCGGGACGGGACGGGCTCCCGCTCGTTCCCGGTCAGGGCCACCACCCCGGGTTTCCTGAGTGGCTGTTGCCGCTGCCGCCCGCCGGGACGCCCTCCCTCTCTCCTCCCTCACACCCAGGGGTGCGCAGAAGTGGCGCCAGCCTGGTGCACTCGACACCTCTGCCATCACCTTGCTTGTGTCCAAGCTGGAGAGTTAGCCGGTTTCAAACCGAATGTTGCCTTCTCTTCGTTACGATTAGCCTCAGACAGCCGGGAATCGCTGGGGAAAGTTTGGAGTAAACTGTAGTTTATTTCCAGAGCGGGAGCTCATGTGCAGTAGGCCTTAGCTTTTGTGATACGGCTGCTTTCTCTCTTTTCAAAGCAGGCGTAAACTCCGTGGAGTTGATTTAAAGTTGCCGGATTGGCTTGATTGCCGGCATGAAATTACTGCGTAGCGTATCTTTTTCGGTCACAGCCTTCTTACTTGGGTTACCTTCAAAGAGATTTGTCCCTCGAGAGTGGAAAGGAGATTGCTCTAAAGGAACAGCATCGATCAGCTGTTGTGTTATTAATATCTCTCAGATACTTTGACTCCTGCTCCATGCATTGCTTCCAATTCACAGCAAGCAGCTGATGTTGGAATCAAGCCAACAAAAATAAAATTCTCAAGGAGATCAGTTAAGAAAAGCCCCAAAAGTTCTCTTTGAATTAAGATACCTCTTTCCTCTACTTTTGGATGTTTACGCGAGATTTGTGATACCTAGCTAATTGGTGGGTCTGAACCTTTTAGAAATGGTCCAGCTTCCCAACGAAGTATGAAATCCTCTTAGCTTGTGCCTCACGTGTCCGACCCGCCGGGGTCTCCAAACTCGGGGCTGGCTGACAGGACAGGACAGGACGGGAGCTGTGTGTGCTGTGCCTGCTGCGTTGCTCCCTGGAGCTCGTACTTACCCTGCCAGGCACATGAAGTGAGCACCGGGCTCTTGGTGAGGCCAGGCGAGAGCTGGTGTTCCCCCTTTGCCCTGGCCTTCTCCAGTGTCAGAAGTGTCCTGACTCTTCAAAGGGTAAAAACTCAGCAAAGGGTAACAACTCTGTGGCTCAGGAATCCTGCCAAGTGTTTGTGCTTTCCAATTCAGAACTTAATTCTCTTAGATATGGTTTTGCTCCAGGATTTGGCAGACTCTCTTTCCTTTCCTTTGCAAATAACAAAGATGAGGGGTTATATGTAATACACTGAATTAAGATGGCTATTTTTGAGAGATTAGATGTGGCTGTATCAGTCCAAACACGGTGCAAACTCCTTTAACCCCACAGAATTGAGCTCAAATGTAGAACTGTGGATCCCTGTGGACGGGATAGTTGGCAATAGGACCAACTTGTCATCACGGGAAGGGGGTAGAAAGCTGTATTTCTCAGCTTGTTTTTTGCACTGTCTTGTACAGTCAATTAAATTATTGGTTTTTTCTTCTGTCTCTATTTTTTGAACTAATCAAACACATTAGGAAAGTGGGCAGAATATTTGGCAAAGAGTAATGTGGAACTTCAAAATGTCAAAAATTGGTATGAGATTGAATGTGTAATATCCAAGCTTGACTTTTATTTAATGGCTGGACTTCAAATTGGATTTTTTCCTTTTTCTTTTTCCCAGGTTGACACAGTTCATTAGTCATTTTGTAATCAATATCTTTAAACATGCTACTTGTAACCAAACTTTCTGAAATAAAATTGTGGAAGATAAATGACCTAAGGGGAAGCACCACTTAAATGTGATGGTTTGAAAAAGGAAAGAGAAAGACTTACCCTATGAGATGTATTTCTGCATTAAAATTCAGATAGAGAATTCTGAATTTATAGAGTTACTCTGTAAATTTTCCCTGCTGATTTTTAGATTAATTTAACTTAGTAAAAAATCCAAACTTCCACTTAAAAAATTCATATATGATGATAATTAGCAGCTCTTCTAAAAAAATATATAAAAAATTTTGACATTGATGAATATGGTTCTGGCAGCTTTTTAGATTATGTATGCTTCTTGATGGAGCTATGCAAAAGAAATGCTTCTCTGGTTTGAAATATCCTTACATTAAGTCTTCACTTGCTCTTGGGCATGCTTTTCTTAAATGGACTGACTGCTGTGGAGACACCCAAACTGGGATGTGTTAGGGCATGAAACTGGGGAAGGTGGTCCACAGGACCATATTGTTTTCATAGTGTTTGCAGGGACAAGTTGGTTGTTGGGCAGAGAAGTCCTGGGGCTGACAGTGGGCTAAAGAATAAAGTGCTCATTGCCAGCTGAGTGCATCCCCTCAGGTTTTACAAGGTGGAAAACTGTGCAGAGAGCAATGTTGGCTGTTCCCTGCATGTTAGTGGTTGTCTGTACCTCTTTCCTGAGACTGGAATTTGAAGTGCAGGTCAGTGTTCTGACCTTGTCCTCCTCCCCTCTGCTCCATTTGGGGAAAGGCAGATCTGCATCTTGCTGACTGCAGTGGGGATCTGGATCCAGAACTTCCAGAGGACTGACTCAACTCATCTTTTTAAGCTTACATTCATATTTAGGAAGTATTTTTTGTAACTGTAGGATTGGGTTACAAACCCTGATTATGTACATAAATGAAGCTCTTAGCGGATGTTTTCAGCAGTTAAACCTCTGTGTTATTAATCTTGGTTAAATTCTAGTGCTGAATCAATGTATTAGCATTGTAATTTCCGTGCTGTGCTGTCAGTGTTAGGGACTAAACTTACTGGGTTTGGTTTCTGGTTTGATTTTATTCTCCCTACTGTTTTTTCATGGTTCTTGTCCGTGCCAGTGCCCTTATTTTATATTGTCTTTTTTAGAAAAGCATTATAAAAATGCGGTTTATTGAATTTGGGTCCACCAACTTGCACTGCTTTTTCTGTTTCTTCTTTTAGAAATTGGCATGTTTATTTTAAAAGGCTTTTACCAGGCTCAGTTTCATGACTTTGAAAGGTTACAGTTTGTGTATTTTCTTTCTTTATATTTTTCCTTTTTTTTGGTGTACTTTTCTGACTGGCTGAGTAGATGGTGAAGTTTCTAGTTTACAGACGGACCGCTGAACTCAGGAGAGTAAAGGAACAGCTTGTTTTTCTGGTTGTAAAGGCACAGAAGACTAATTACAGAGGTATAAAAGGTCATCAGGCTCAAGTCAGCTTTGAATTTGTGCAAAATGTCAGTAAATTTGGCCTGCAGAAATGTAGGCGAATCTGACAATTAGGTCAGTCTTTGTGGGTTGTGGGCACTATCTTGTTTGTCATCAATTGCAGCATGATGAGCTTTCTGACCTTGTCTGTAATGAAGTAGACTTGATTAAATACTATGAGAAAGGAAAATATGATATGCCTTTTGAGGGATTTGAGAAGCAGGGATGATCCTTTGCAACTACATTTCTTTTTTCTTTATTCTGAAAATATAAATGGAGGAAATTGTTTCTAATGTTTGGTCATCAAAAAAGACTTAAAGAAAAAAAAGAATGGTGTCTCTGTTAGCTGGTACTCAAATAAAATGAAGCTTTGTTGGTGAAGTTCAGGAAGGTGCTAAAGTTCTGTTTTCTGTTGATCTCGTGTGGGAACTGATTTTTGTAATGTGCTCTTCAGTGTTATGCAGTAAAGTCTGTACAGCAAAATCTAGTTTTGTGTCACTGTATAATATGGAGAAAAGAACTTTCTCAAGCCATGAAATCTGGATACTGAGGCTTACAGGAGAAGATTTTTTGTACAATACATGTTTGTTACTAGGCATGAGGAAAACTGGAGGGTTGGGTGGTATTTTGGTGTGAGGCAGGGATGGTGTTTGCAGAAAATGTTTTCTTTTCCAGGTTACAAATTGGGTGTAGTGGTAAAATCACACTGGAAGGTGGGAGGCTGTGTCTCTGAGACACTACTTCCTTTACTGGTAATGCCTTGCCTATGCTCTGCTCTGGTGCTTACCATTAAAATCAGGTTTTTGGCTACCTTGGCATCAGCACTGGAGGTTGCTGACCCATGGCACAAGATTTATCAAATGAGTAGCAATGTTAACAATGACTTCAATCCTCATTTCCCTCCAAATATGCTGTCTTGGGGTGGGGTAAAAGTAATGGTTTGGACCTTGCAGAGTGACTGCATTTGCCACAGTGGAAGTATGTTAAGAAACTATTACAGTCCCATTTGATGTATGATCCTGCTGTCTTGTAAGGCTCTCTAAGTTTCAAGTTCTCTCCCTCGTTAGGGGTAACACAGAAGTGAAAAGTCCAAGCTGTGCAACCAAAGGGGACCTTCCCTTCCTCCCCTAGGTACAGGTCTCCCCAGAGCATCTATTTCTATAACACAAGGTATTTAGGTGTATAATACACAAAGTATTACAGAAATGCAGTAGCAGATAATGTGTCACATGGACAGTTTTATCTGAGGAAAAGCTGTGACTTTCTGGACAGAGATACCAGTATCAAGTCATCCTTGTTTGAAACAACTGTGTTTGAGTGCAGGCACTGTGCTCTGGATACATAGGGAATATGGGATCACTGCCTCAGGGACAAGCTACTTGGGCACCTGGGTTGTCTCACACAAAACATTGCTAGGGAAGAACACACATTTTTGTGGGTCAAAAGATGGCTTACTGGTAAACTGGAAATCCTAGCAGTAATAGGAGGGAGTTGGTATTGTTGGATGCTTCCTTTTCTGATCGGGGGCTCCTGTTTCTGCTGGCCACCACTGGCCTTTCTGCATCTTTCACACCTGATTATTGCAGTCCCAGTAGTTTGATCGCTGGTCACTAATAACACTGACGACTGCATCTCCTTAATCAAGGGCCCTTATTCTCCGTCACCTGCACCACAGGCATGGGTCAAGAAGACATTTGTCAGTGTGTTGCAACAGCACAAAGGGTCTATCTGCTCAGTAACCCGAGTGCATTTAATTGGCTCTTTCTGAGCCACATCGGGCATTTTTCTGTTGGTTACGCTCTTTCAAATAATTTATTTCTGTGCCTGGATTAAGAACTTGAGCTGCAGATGTTATATGTTCACTCTTTCAATCTCTGAGTGTTATTTCTGGACGTGTCCCAGCCTCTGTCTCTCCACTGAACAATACCAAAGGTGTTGCATGGGGACCTTTGCTAGCCCAGCAATGGAGCACTGGCAGGCTGCTCATTAGTCTTTCATGTCTCTCCTTATCAGTTTTACTGAGAAACTCCCTATCGCTTTGGTTGCACATGTTAGAATAATTAGGCTTCCTGTTCAGCAGGTTTATATGGCATTGATTTTGGCCTGAAAGTTCAGGGGAGGGGAAGGATACCATCAAATTATGTGAAATGGCAAGTATGTCTTCCATAGTTGTCTTTTTCCATTATTATTTGGGTTTAAAACAAGCTCTTGCACAAAGAGAGGCAGAAATCCCAAGCAGACTCTAATGCTACTTAAAAAGCAGGTGTTCTCCCTTGCATTAATAAATAAGTGAAAATAAATCTTAAATTTCTAAGAGGAAAAGAGGATGTAATGATCTCACTGTTCAGTTGGAAGAGGGCTTCACATAATTCAGAGACTCTGGGATCACAGCAGGTATCAGACAGACTTGAAGCATTTCCCTGGCCACCCTGGTCTTCCTACAATTATGGGAAGGGAGGATGGGATGGTGTTTGGGGATTAAGTATTTTTTTTTCTGTCCATCTCTCTCGTATTTCCAATTATTCTGGAGTTTGCTGCTGCTTGTGGCTTACCATCAAAGTGAACTTAATTTGATTTGGTTTTATTTTGTTAATTCTCTGCAGTCTTACGATTGCAATAACAGTGATTACAACTGAGAAGTCTCTGGCCAGCTATTGCTGTGGTGTATAATAGCAGTGTCTTTTTCAGATTAAGGAAAAGTAGGATTTGTTTAGTTTGTTCTGCCTGAGGTTATTTTCTCAAACATCCAGGCTAAAAAGGAAGGTAAAGCTCTTGTAAAAGTAAGAATTTGCAGAAATGGTGTTGTTTTTTTCTTTTTTTTTTTTTTCTCAGGAGTTTCCTATTTTCCAGGGAATTGTTAGTATTCAGGCTCTTAAAAATACAGAAAATACTAAAGGGAGAAATGGGAAGGGGGTATTCAGTTGCTGTACCTTTTAGAGAATGAAGAGTGTATGCAATTTTATGAGCCAAATAGTCTCAGTGCATTTTAGAAGTTAAACTTACTTTGTATGAATCTGTAAGATTAGCCTCCTTGGCTAATTTTCAGTCTTTTTCAATTTGAAGACCTCAGCTCCTATCTTATCATGGTGGGAATTCCTCCTGAAAAAATCCCTGATTTACGTTGTAAGACCTAAAGCCATTGTGTTTGCCTTTAACACATTAAACATTCAGTAGTGCTTTTTAAACAGAGGCATCAGTTTGTGCATGTGGGAAGATCAGTTGTATGGTTATGCCATTGTAACCTGTGTTGTTCATTAGCCATTTTGGCTGAACTAATTGTTGTAATGTGGAAAATAACATTGTTTAATGTTTTGGTGCAGAGTGCCATTTTTTTCCCTCCCGTGTCCTTCAAAATATTGAGCATAATCTCCAGTACTATGAAAGAGAAAATACTAGGAACCATTAAAAGAAACACAAAATAAGTAAGAAGGAAATTGTACCTAAAATGTGTGGTCAATAAATATTAAACTTGAAGCTAGCAGAAAATATGCTCAAAATGCCTCAATATAATAAATAAATAAATATAAGACAAAGCAGATGGTATGATAGTATTGCAGTGGAGAGAAGGGCAACTTGACTCTGCCATTTGAATGCAAAAAAAGGTTTTAAAAGGCATTCTAATTAAGTGCTGCTCACAGCTCTGCTTTTACTAGTAATATTTGAATATTGGGATAAGTCACAAATGGCACAATTCCAAGGGTACAGGATCCATTTGCCTAAAACATGTGAGTCGGAAGCAAACCTCTAAGAGAAGAATTTCTAAACAGACCTGTGGGGAGCAGAAGGTGTTGGTGGTAACTTTATGGGGCAGGCTTTTCCATCTCAACATTTTTTTTCGTATTGCTTACAATTAAGGCTTGAATGGCAGTGCTGCGCCTGTGTTTCTGAGTGTCCTCTGTCTGCACCTCAGTGAACTGGTAGGCAACTTCAGCCATGCTAGGCAAACAGTGAAGCTTAATTGAAAACTAAGTGGTGGGTAGAGGAGAGACTCAGATCACTGCAGCTGTTGCTGGAGGTCATCTGTATTGCCCGTCCGCTGTCCCTGCGGCGCGTGTGTGGCTGGGTGGTCACACAGGTACTGCTCGCAGCAAATGCAGCCTCCTGCCATCTAATTAGCAGGGACTAAATAGGACAGTGTCAGGAGAGGGGTCGGGCAGTCTGGTAGGACAGGGGGTGTGTGGTGGAGCCAGCCACGCTGGCTTTTCACTGTGCAGGGGCTGAGGGAAGAGTATCACTTGGATGGAAGCCAATTTTTACTGGCTCTGTTGGTCACCACACGTGAGCACCTTTACATGGTGGCTCTCGGGGGGAGGAAATAAATGTGGCACTAACTAAGCCTGTTCAGAAGGTGAGATGTTTATCAAAAACCTTGCCCATACTGACAGCAAGCGCAATTTCCCACAGTTATCTGGGAATGCTTCCTGGAGCCATGAAGTAGTGTGCCTTTATCTAATGAGGTACCGAAGTGGCGATGCAAGAGCAGGATATCTGCATGATTTTTGACTCCAGCTGTCCAGCTTTTTAAATGCAAATCAAGGACTATTTCAGATTCTGAACCAAGGAATTATCCATTGGGCAATGCCCTAGACTCAAGCATTTCTCCCTTAATTTTGTGTGCAGTGTCTGCACACTGAGGCACCAGAGGAATCACTGGAGCAGTTTCTAGTTGTAATAACGCTTCAAGGATCATTTGAAGCAATGGACAAGCAAATGACACTTGATGGTAGCTCTCTGCTTGAGAAAACCCAACACAGGGAAGCCATTCCTGTCTTCCTGAATGAAGAGAAAGTACATGGTGGAGGCGAGCTAGGGACTAATAGCATGACTGAAAAATTAGATCACTGTTGTGATGGATAGAGTGTGTGTATGTTTTTCTACATCTGATGAGAAGAGGGAGCTCAGAAGAATTTCTTTTTCTGGAACCAGGATATGTAGACTTTTCATTTTCTCTGCTTTAAAAAAACCCTAACAAACCCAACAGTCTATATATTCAGGAAAATTCTGACATGTATCTGAAAGCATTAAAACTGAAGGCAATATTGTTCTTAATTGGGTGTTTGCTAGGGTTGCTTTGACTCCCTTGAATCTGTTGGTGGAATTTCTTCAGGCAGTACATAAAACTATGAAATTTTCTTTCAAAGTTCTTTTCCTTAAAATTGAGAATAATATTTGAACATATGTGCGTTATGTTATGATTTGAGATATTTAAAGCAGAAAATAGGTGATATAACGGGAACAGCTAATATACAGAGAAGGAATAACCTATTAAAAGCTGGACTAGTTAGCTGTAGAGATGGTGAACTGGTTGAGTGTGTGCCACAATAGGTGGATATAAGTAACAGAACTACATTTTTCCCTTCCTGTGTCATGTAAAGAAAATAACTGAGAGAGCTAGGTATGCATCTTCATCTTTGTATTTGAATTTCTGCAAGATCAGTGTGATATGAGGATATTTATAGCTGCAGAGTGAGATAATGTCTGTCCTTCAAGAAAGCTCAAAAAATTTTAATTCTGGTGTAAACATAATTCAGTAGAAAAAATCCTGAGGAAGGGTCTGTGTTGTATTTTTCTGCCTGCTTTTGTCAAAACAAAATGCTTCCTCTAACCTGAACAAAGTTCTTTCCACTTAAAAGCACCCCAGGATTGCAACTGAGGCTTGGATATATGCCATGAAGGGAGAGTGGTAGCTATATATCTAAAAAATGTCTACAGAAAATTGTAAAATGTGTCTAGAAGTTTCAAAGCCTTGTATCTGTGGCAGTTTTGGGCTAACCTCAGAGAAGAAAGAATTTCAGAAAAAAGGTGATCTGAGAATGGTTCCAGCTTGGCAAGGAAAATGTGATTTGGAGACATGGAAGAGAAAATTAATCAGAATAATAGCTCTAGCTCTTACAAGGAGATCCAGTCTATTAATGAAATTAATATCTGAAAATTAATTATAATACCAACCTAAAGATATATGTATATTTCAGGACCTAAGAGAATGTTTTAAAATCTGCAGGTAACTGCAGGATTTTTCTGCAGAGGAGTTTCCAGGAGTGGAATAAGAATATCTGGTTTTGTTTTCTCATGGAATATTTGTATCACAGTAAGCAAACCCACTTCACTTGTGTGCATATGTTTCCTGTTGCAATCAAGTGACAGTTTGGCTCAACTCAGAAAAGGCTGAAATGCCCGAGAGCTGGATTGTACTGAATCAGCTGGGTAAAAGTTTCCTAAAGTCTTTTGGCAGTGTCTGCCTTTTGTGAAATAAAATATGCTGCAGCAATTTCTCGTTTGTATGTATGTATGTATGTTAACCAGCGAGTGAGTTTATTCTAAGCATTAGCTTGCTTGTTTATGGCAATCCCTGGAATAGCATCTTTTTTTCACTAAACTTCCAGGTTAAATTTAATTGGAATTTTGTCAGGAGGACAAGCTAGTCTGGCTGTTTTTGAATGTGTTTAAAGAAAGTTTCATAACTCCTTCTTTGGTATTCTTCCAGCAAGGCCTGATCCTTTTTTTTTTATCTACAAAGTTTAAAGCTTGAGGGAACAATAAAGACTCAAATCAATTGGAAGTAATTGCAACTAGATCATCAGCATAGTTTTGTTTAATTTACAGTGTTTATTTAGTGCTCTCCTGTTGAGGAAGTTTAATCAAATTGCTCGTGCTCTAGAGGACTGCAGGGAGCAATAGCAACAGCCCAGGTGCTTCTTTTGAGGGCCCTATCTTATGCATATATATACACACACACACACACACACACACACATATGTATATTTGTGTTTGAGAAACAAAGATTTTTAATATGTGGTTCAGTGGCTGGAGTGGTTCCTCTGTAGCTGAGCATGGGGACACAGGGGTCCCACTTGGCTGTGTGCTTTCCCAGTGGTGCCAGTCCTGTTTTCCATGGATGCTCTTAAAACACCAAGAGAGAGGAGCTCTGCTTTTAAATTAAAGTTACACAACAGCATAGGTGAAAAAGTACTTTAAATACAGTGAATAAGATTGTGTTAGTAGCATGTCTCTGCTATTTTGGAACAGACTTTGGAAGAGCCTTTGGAAGCTCTTGGCTCTGTGTTTATTGTTTGTACTTCTTGTTTAATTGTGCTGTGTGCTCATCTGCCCTCCTTGAGAGCTGTGGTGTGCCTGGTGCAATATTTCAGTGTGCAGGGCTAGAATCCTTAACCCTAGTGTTTTAGAGTGTCTGTGCTATAGGACAGCTTCAGACTCTTTTCTTCGGGGAATAACATGTGATGGGGACAGTTGAAAAGCAAAAGTCTTGACCTTTGACCGCATGGAATGTCATGGGAGATTATCCTTACCCAGGATGCAATTAGTTCGTGTTAGAGGGAAAAACAGTAACCCATTTCTTTCTGCCAGTTCCTTTTGTCCACCTTTTATTTCCCCTTCTTCTCCCTCCATGAAATCCCCATATGGCTAGACTCTTAGTGTTTTAGCAGTATTTATGGGATTTTTTTCTGATTCATTAATAAGGCTGAATTTCTTTCAGGATAAAAGAAAAACATGATGTAAACTGAAGTTCTGTGGTTCTGTTTTTGTATGCCATGTGTGCTACTGTTGGCTTACCTGGGAAGAACAATTCCTCTCGTCTTAGTTTTAACAACAGTGTATTAAAAGAACCCAGCCAAAACCAACCATACTGTTGCCATTGCAAGGCTGATTAGGGGAAATGTATTTGATAACTATAAATTAATGAACCTATGGCTTTTCTACTACAAACAGAGGGAGAAGAGTCTGCCATCTGAATAATTCCTTTAGTGAAGGTGGGATGTTACTGATGCTACTTTTTTCAGGTAGTAAGGATTATTTGGTGTTCTCCAAACCTGGCTATATTAATCATTTATTCAGTATTTACTTGTTTTCCTTCTTGAATTCTATTCATGTTTTTATTTCTCAACTCCTTTTTTAAAATGCAGTTACTCTCTGTGACAGCATTCCATCATATTTATCCGTAATATCCACAGTATTCATCTTTTCAATTCATAAGGTAGATGTAATGGAAGGACACACCGTGTATGTTTTTTAAGTTTCAGTAAGCTTATAGCCAAAACTTCTCCTGGCATAAAGTTCTGGAACTTGTTAGCTGTTTGTTTATATCTTCAACAAAAGTGTAAGGATGTAAGTTTTGAGTAATACTCTTTTTCCATTAGTCCTACAGCTTTCCTAACAGTAAGGAAGGAATGCACATCCTTGGAGGCTCATCTGGCATTATGATGGCCCAATAAAACGTCAGGTTTTTTGGCACAAAGCCTTTAAATGTAACAGATCTTATATGTGATTGGTATGATTTAGACTGCAAATGGCAAGCCCAGATTTGGACAGTTATCTTAGTGGATGTTTTAAAGGCTTTTTTTTCTCCCCTGTGGCTGAATACAGTTAGTTAAAAATGTTCTTTGTGATCATCACAAGATTCCAGTTTAATTTTTTTAAAAAATTGTGTTCTTTGTTGTGTAAATTCTACATACATTTTGTTCTGTACGTATGATAAAAAAATGCACTGATTTTGAGACAGTTATCAACTATTAAAAGAGTATGACTATTAATGATCTGATTTATTTAGATATATATTTTGTTCAGTAGTTTTTCCATAGAGAGAAATAACTTCTTTTTTTTCCCCCCCCATGGATTTACAACTCAGTATCTTTTTCTGTCATTTTACTGATCAAAGTGTGTCATATATTAACACTTACCCTTTACTCTATACTGGATAGGCCCTCACATTCTGACTGGCAATTACCCTCGATATCACCTGCTTAATTTTTTTTCAGTGATTTTTAGGATGAGCTTCCTGTTGTTTCCATTGCCTGCAGAGCTGTGCTTTCAGTGACTGACTAAAGGACAAGTTTTAGGTAACTGCAGGCTTGAGCCAGTGTTAGTAAGAATCTTGGCAATGGGCTTTTCTGTATCCATAATCTAGTTCAAGGGTGCTCCCTATAAGGACTCAAGTTTTTGTTCAGGCATCTTTCAGATGTCTGAAATACCACTACTTCCATTAAAAGGAAGAGAAAAATCTGCTTCATGGTTTGTGATCTGACTGTTGGGGATCTTTTCCTGCTGGTAAACCGGTCAGTTTAAAACTGCTCTGGTTCTTCCTAAATCTTTAAACTTCCCATTCAACTTGCAGACCACATCCCTTACACGCTCCCACACTTCATTACTCTGCAGATAGTTTGCTCTCTTGCTGCTCAGCTGTGTCAGTCTCCTCTGTTCCCTGGGAAGCTTTTTCTCTGCCCTGGGTTGTCCATTTCTAGAGCACGGAGTTGTTACCTGTGGGACAGAGCACTTCAGGAGGACTCACAGTGTAGGAGTTTGTCTTCCTGGGAGCTGGCTTTCCAGAAAGATCATGAGTAACCTACTTACTGGGCCACTGGCATTAGATCTGTCTGTCTCTCTTCTGAATTTTAATAATTTTTAACTAACCACTGTCTTCCATGATACAGGAGATATAAAATTCATTTGTTTTCTAGAAGTGTAATTACTCATTATTTTTATGCCAAGCTGAAGCAGTTTGTGATTAATAACTTCAAGGTTCCCTTTTGTTGCCATATGCTTAGTCATTTTATCTGTGCTAGTAAGGCATGATGACCTATTTTGGTTAGTATGTCTGGCTTTTGAGCTGCAGGATGATAGCAGGAGCATATCTTGGAATTTCTTGGGTATGCTAGAGACAAAATAGAGGAGTAAAATACCAAAAATGTTAATTGAGCATGGATTCTGTTCTGTAAGATGTTAGAGGCCTGTTAGACTATGAAAGCTTTAAAGTGTCACCCTTGTTTTTAAAAATTGTCTGTAATAAGGAGTTCATTTATGTACTTCAGATCATTCTAAGACCCTTGAAGCAAGCCTGACTTTACTGCTGGAATTCAGTAAGGTGTCACTGTTCCTTATATCCATTAACAGAGGTTCTCTGCTTCCTGGCATTACTGAGACAGCCACTAATCTCTTTTTTTATTTCATGAATGCAACGTTGAAGGCTCCTTACTGAATGAATCCATTAGAAGGGCTGCCTAAAGGGTATCTTATTTTTGCGGAACATGCAAAAAGTCAGAGTCACTTTGCAAGCTGAGGGTTGTGGTAACATACTATTTATTTCCCTTAAAGCAATATTGCATTTGGCTGCTCTGCTGGTTCTTCATGCTTAGAATTTACTAATTGGGAAGAAAAGACTTTAAAAGGATTGAATAATCATACCCATAGGTTTTTTTTCCATTGCATTGTCTTCCATTTAAAAAAAAAAAAAAAACCTATGTTTCTTCCTTAACTCACAAGACCTAATGGCTTCATAGGTAGTTTTTTTTTATCTATTTCCCCATCTTAGGCACTTCAGAGAGATGAGAACAGAGCCATAAGCCTCCTAAATTGTACACATAGTATTCCCTAACTGACTACTAACTAGTCCTAGTAATTGCAAGACTCACACTTCATTGTAAGAGGGATGAAAATGTCAAGTTCATGACTGTGTGCCTGCTTTGTTTAGTAGCAACCTTAGTGCTTTTTCTGGAAGTTTTGTTGAAAACTGACTTGGTGGAGAAAGAAATGTGATTCACTTAGAGGCTGAACTTTGTGAGGCAGTGAAACAGGAAAAAACTGTATGGGTTTGGTAAATTGGGATGAAACCCAGGATCCATCAGAACAAGCCCAGGAGATAATGTGGGTGGTGGAACTGCAGGGTTTGGCCTTGAACACAACTGACAGTTGTGACAGGGCAGGAGCAGTTTATCTTCTGTCCACGGGATGCTCCTGCTGACCTTGCTACATTCCATATGCTGAGACTAGTGTGGTTTTCCTAAGCATGCCAGAGGAGATCCAGGGAAATCTTTCTGAGAAAATGGGAGAATTAGGGCTTGTGAGACACCAGCACATAGTGTTCATGTGGCATTTTTCTTTACATTTTTATTTCTTGCCTATATCCATCGTCCCTTACTGCAAGGATGAAGTGTGTTGGTAGTTTTTCAGTACTGTTGTACAGTTACTGAGCAAAAGGAGTTCTAGTTCTGTAATCTCTTAGCACCAAGTAGAGCTTGTCAAAGTCATTGCAAGGCTTGAAAACAGTCTGGTTTGTATTTAGTGTCTGTTTTAATACAGTGAGGTCTTCAGGTCCTTTCTGGTGTGAACCTTTTATTCTGCATATGAGCTGCTGTGTGCAGCTTGGCTGCTTGCACACCTTCCAGGGATTGCTCACACTTCCCCTGAAGAGTCTGCCTGAACTGGTCAGTTCAGACTTGCAGTTGGTACCACAATCATTGCTTCCTCTTTGGTACTGTTCCATAAATACTTAAAAAGTTGACATGAGTTGCATCTGTACAGCCTTCCCTTGATTTCCCTGAAACATCACTTTTTCCAGGCAGAAATACTCCAGGTGGCATTTCTTAGAGGGGTGTGAGGAAGAGCTTCCATGCCTCTCATTAGGTAAATGGGCTCTCTTCCAACACCTGCTACTTCTGTGCTTTATTCCTAGATGATCATCTCCATGTTCCAGCATTCTTACAGGATATTTTTGCAGAGTTGGCAGAAAATTAGGATTATGTGCATTAAAGCTTGAAGCACACAAAGAATTTCAGGTATCTAACTGAAGACATCACATAAATTAGGTATCTCACAAGCTTAGTGGCTTTGAGATAATTAAGGAACTTCTTGATATTTCAGTAAATTTGAATATTAGTGAATTGAAAAATTAATTATGGTCCTGAAACCTAATCTCTCTATTGTGTAATCAATCATTTTGTTTTAAATAGCAGTCTAGTTTGTGGTAAAGTTTTGTGGTTTGTTTTTTTTTCCTGATGCGTTCTTAGAGTTGACTTTTAAGGCATCTTAGTGATTTAAGTTTAGTTCCTTTCAAGTGCTGTAGTAAAATTGACATTTTGGTATAAAGAAACAAGTCCTCTGCTAATTTCTAAGACAAAAGGTTTAAGGGCAGTACATGTAAACAAGACAATATAACACTAAAAAAGTGTGTAGATGTTGTTTAACCTAGTGGTTGCGGAAAAAGAGATATCAAAGTAAAGGTAAACACAGTATCTAATTGCAAATGAATATTTGAGATTTATCTCATTTCCACTGATGGAAATGGACTTCTACAGGAAAATGGCAACAGCAGTTTTAATGTAAGGTTTTGTTCCTACCTAATGTGTTTTGTTTTCAGTAATGACTTAAGTCCTCTGTTTATCTTTCTTTTATTTGAACCAAAAAAATTATCTAAAAATAATTTAAAAAATAATCTTGTGCTATCTTTTTTTAATTTTTTTTTCCTTGACCAAGTTTCATGTCCTGCTAGTAGAATATGTATTAAGTCATGGGGAGAACGGGAAAGGAACACTGCCAAGGCACAGACTACAACATAAAGTTATCTTTCTTAAATGATG
Organism: Aleadryas rufinucha; assembly: GCA_013397815.1. Taxonomy (NCBI): domain Eukaryota; kingdom Metazoa; phylum Chordata; class Aves; order Passeriformes; genus Aleadryas; species Aleadryas rufinucha. Next base: position 15,670 of record VZTH01018834.1, read on the forward strand.
AAGGACACATGCATAAAAAGTTTGGCTTTTGGGGAATTTTTTTGGTTTGTTTTGGTGGAGTGTTTTTGTTTGTTTGGGTTTGGGGTTCTTTTGTTATTACATGTGCTTTGCTGCAGAAAAATAACCGGCTCTTTCCAAGTGAGGCTCATGATGCTACTGCTACTAATCCTGGTCTGGAAAATTCAACATCTTATGAGATGTATGTTGCACTTTCACTGTGCTTGTCTCTGAGAGATTTTCACCTCATTTTCCCCTGCAGGCTGCTTTGTGCATGACTGGTTGTGTATTCAGAAGAGACTTGTCCCCTACACATGGGAACTTAAATTTCCTGCCATTTCACATGTTGGGGGGAAAATGAAATAAACTACAAGCAGATTCTCCTCCCATCCACAATTCCTGGAAACTGTATGCTGTTGTGGGCATGTTTATTTTCTACTTTTCTTCCTTGCTGTCATAATCTCAGCCTTTTGAGGAAGGGAGCAGACAGTTTATTTAAAAACCTGTTAGAGCAAAATGTCATTTACATAAGCAACAGTAGATGCCTTCATGCTTCTGAACTCTCTTTTCCTTTGCAGAGACTAAGAAGATTTTTTTATGAGTCTAATCAAAGGATACCCTGTAATGTTAGAGATACTTCTTCAGAAAGGCGAGACTGAAAACTCAAACATTCTCATATATGCTTAAAGGAGGGCTGTACCTGAGCTTTCCTTTTCAAAGTGATCGGGAGCTCAGTCCAGTGCTCAGATGCCACTTTTGTTTGTAGTCAAAGGCTGTTTTGCCTTCAGATCTTAGTGAAGTTGGAGGATAAAGAAATGTTCTTGGTGATGTGATGGGCCTTTGCAGTGTTTTTTCATGCCCTTCTTCTCCCTTCACCCAGCTGCTTCCCTTGTGGTTACATCCAGGCCTTATCTTTACCTTATTGAGACCATTTTAGTTTTTGTTTGGATATTACTTGATACGTGTTTCCATTTCTTTGTAGGGTTTGTTTGAAAAATGCAAGGATCATAAGCTGCTGAAACTGGAAACATGAAAGCACTTTTAGGTGGTGAAAAAAACCAAGATGGATGAATATATCCTAACAATAGCTACAAAGGATTTGTAATACAGAGGAAGTTGTTAAGGCTGATTTCTAACTATATGTTCTGTACAGAAGGAGAAGAGTTACTGCTGTAAGCATGAGAACATGGAACAAGGTAATAGTGGCCTGAGAGGGAAAAGCTGGCATCTTCCTTTTGTAACACAGTTTTCAAATATCTTCTATTTGGACTAAACAGTTGACCATACTAATGAGGTCTGGTGGTTTTCCTGAAGGTGTTTTGTTTGCCATAAAAGCCCCAGGTGGTGGTGCATGACTGAATCAGTGTGATTCTGGGTGTGTATAGGAAAGTACAGGTCACACATTTTAATGGCCTGTTTCTGTCCTGTTTGACTGGTTGCCTAAAAGTGGCTCCAGAATAAAATTTACCTGCTACTACATAAACTATCTGGAGTCATTTATTCTGATCTGTATCTAGCACTGGTAACTTAGAGAGTAGTACCAGTGAAACATTCATTCATGGAGACATGCCTCATTTGGTTTATTGGAAAACAAAGCAATGCTGCTTTTATTTAAGAAATAGTCTCAGAATTACTGGTAGTTCAGAGTATTACAAAGAGTAATGGGGTACAAAGAGCTAGACTAGAGCTGTAGCCCAAACACTTTTATGGTTTTGCATAATCTCTAGATAAGTCAGAGTGTCGTGGGAACACAGTGTCACCAGAAGAAGCAGGGGAGCAGTTGTGTGATGTTGGTGCTCTGGATGGAGCTGTACTTTGGTAAGTGGCACTGTTTTGAAATCACAGTGGAGAAGTAGGGATGAGTCACTGAATCAGTCATTTTAGTACCAGTATTGAAATTTTTGGGATAATCACTGAGTGGAGACAAGTAGGCCCAAGAACATGATAAAATAAGAAGTAACAGATTTACTGTCATCTGACAAGTGATGCTGATATCTCAATGAAGAGTTGACCTCTTTGCACAGCAGCATAAGGCATATCGGTGACTGAGCTTTGTTGTTTAACAAGCAGCTCAGATGTATTCCATATCGAGCCTGAGTTATTGTTAGTGTTATCTTTGGTGCAGGAGGGAAAATGTGGGCAGCTGTTCCATTGTAAGCCTATCATTGGAGCCAATAGAAACGAGCTGTGGTTTCATGGGGTTCACATAATCAGGCTGTACAGCTGAGAGTCTGGACCGTGGATGAAGGGGATCTCGAGTCCCCCTGGCTTCAAATGGTTTGTGCAGAACAGGAAAGCCACCACGCACTGTAGAACTTATGGGGCAGCTCAAATGGCAACCCAATAGTGTTGGAACAGATTGGTTTATTTGTTGAGGTTTGATTTTTTTTTTTTTTTTTAAAGTTCTGTGTGCCTGCATGCGGAACATAAAAGTAGAAGAGGCAGTGTGTGAAGCAGAGCAAGAATGCACAAAGCAAGAGAGAGCTTGTTGATTAGCCTGCCATCTGAAAAGAGATTTCAAGTTGGGAATTTCTGCATGATTGATTCCTCCTTCCCAAGGGAAGGATTTTCTCTAGGTTTCAGCTCAATCAGTTTCTCCTGAGAGAAATAACATACATAGAGTCTAAATATTTTCTAGTTATTTGAGCTAAAAATGGGTGGTGATACTGAAAAATGCAAATTCTCTTCTCACTGGAAGCTCACTTTCTGTAAGGAAACCATAATTTATATACTTTTTTAAAGGCACTTTAAGCATGTTTTTATCAACAGGTGAGAAATGCAATAGGGCAGCTGCTCTGCATGAACTATAATTGTATTTATAATGTGGTGGTGGGGCTGTGCAAGTGGGCATCTCATCTTATGAGTGGATCATAAATCTGTTAGTGCCTCATAAATCTCATCAAGAGGTCATTTCCTTGACATCTCCCAGATTCATAGTTTGCCTGACAGCTGTTTTAGGGAGGAGAGCTACAGGCATGGCAGGGGACATGAAGGTAGAACAAGCTTTAATGCTGTTTTGTAGTGCCTTCACTTTCTGAATCCCTGCCAAAGTAGAGTGGCCTCTTTCTTCTTCCTCCTTTATCTTCCTCATCCCCTTCTGCTACTGACTTTTGGGAACCATGCAACTTCTCAAATGACTTTCAAATTTACCAGCACAGCACCGTAATTGAGCTCAGCCTCCTGAAATGGGGGACAGAAGCTCCTCTTGTATAATTCAGCCCTAATAAGGTTTTTAGTACCAGGCCACAAAACAGAAGTAGGTGAATCTGATTGTTCGATGTAGGCAAAATTACAGACCTTCTACAGCTAACCCAGTCCAGAAACATGTAGCATAGCTGTGTTCGTGTAAGAGGAACATGTCAAAACAAGCACAGCTCTCCAATAGGAAGCAAATCTTTGACTTGTGGCTTCAGCAGGTGCTGCTTATGCATGTTCCTTCTCAAAAGACGGGGTTTTCCAGCAATGCAATGATTTAGCCCTGATATTTCCAGGCAGAGATCTGGCTTAGCCCAGCATTCCACCTCTTGTGGGGAAAAGTGTTAGTAATAACAGTGATCCCTCCCAGCTTTTGGCAGGCTGTAGTTCAAGGACTTTGAGCAAGAAAGTTGTGTCTGCTCCTTTGTTTAACAATCCTTGACAGAATTTCTTTTGTGAATACATCTAACTATTTATTAATCTATTTTAAATTTTTGCCTTCATAACATCCTGTGACAATGCCATTAATTGTGGTATGGAAAAAGTACCTCCTTTTCCTCTTGTTTTTAAACAAACTGCCTGATAAACTTCACATTATACTGCCTAATTAATTTATTCCGAGACATGATTTCCTATTTTCTTTCTTTGTAATACCATTTTATGTAACACCATTTTATGTCTGTCTTTTTATCCATCTTTCCTCCTAGTCTAAATGCATTTGTTTGCTTAGTTCTCCTTAGGTTAAAGTTGCTCGAGACCTCCCATCATTGTCACTCTTTGACTCTTTTCTTGCTCTGCAGATGCTTCTCTGAAAATTGCTTGGTGCAACAGCTGTAGGTACAGAGCTACTGTGGTGTTCCCTGTCAGGTATCCCTGAGCTGCTCACTCCTGGTGCTCGCTTTGCTCTCCCAACCAGCACTCAACTTTGTAATCTGTGAGGGTGTCATTCCTGACTTTAATTAAATTGCAGTGACTCCAAGATTTCCATTCACTATATTGGCTGTGATTTTGTGGTGTGTGTGAATAAATATCCGACAAATCTATCTGCAGCTCAACACAGTTAGCTGACTTCAAAATCTTGCTGCTTGCTCCATTTTTCTCATAAATAATGAATATACTGAGTAGCAAAAATGCAAAACCAGAGCTCTTATGAAAACTGGCTGTATACTCCTGTGCTGTTACTTTTAATCTAACCAATTGTTAGTTCACTGGAGGACCTTCCATTTTATCCCATGACAGTTTAATTTCTTTAAAAGCCTGTGGTGAGAGACATTGTCAAAGGTTTCTTAAAGATCCAAGCATGTTATACGTATCATACATACCACACTTACTTATATATGTCATAGCAGGTTTGTAAAAGAAGTCATGCCACGATGACATTCCTCTGTCATGTTTATTTGCATACCTGCTAATCTGTTCTACAATTTCTATCAACTTTCTCAGTGCAGAAGTGAGCCTGTAGCTACCAGCCTGCTGTTCCCTGGAGTCCTTTTATTGAAATTGGCAGCACATCCTCAGCTTTTTATATCTTGGTTTTTTAAGTTTGTGGTGGTATGTTGAAGTGCCCTTAAAATTTCTGGGTACGTAGCATCTAAATCTGGTAGCCTGGTGTTGGTCCTAAAGTCTGATCTAATGATGCTGTGGTTTTGACAGTCTTGTGCCTGTACCATTTTCTCACTCCCATACACACCTTGCATTTTCCTGAGTTTTGGGAGAGTGGTGGCCAGTTTGTCTCCATCGTCCCTTGGCCCTGCTCAGTGGGTGAGCAGACTTCCCTTCTGTGCCCTGAGTGCTTCCCATGTGAGAAACAGGAGCTGGAAGGGAGGAGGTTGCTGGAAGGCAGCGATATACAGCCATGGGGGAGCACCTCTTTCTGCCTCAGTCCTCAAGCAGGTCCAGAAGCCATGGCAATAATAATATATAGATAGATACAAATTGGCATTTATTGCATGAATTATTTGCATGGGCAGTATAGTTGAATGTAATTGTTTACAGTTCTTATCACTCAGGACAAATCTCCATTTCAATTAAAAAACTTACACAAATGGGCTTTTCCAAAGTTTTGCATTGATAATGGATTTATTTAGTATACTAATGTAAACTGTTCTGTTTTGGATTGTATTCATAACAGGATTTAAATACAACTCTTCAAATGTTTAAGACATTAATAGAATTTAGGATCAGAAATAAGGGTAAGGTGTTTATTGTTCAGGCAGGTTAATGTGTGTTTTGATTTTGAAGCAGTTCACAATTCAATGTTTCATATTAATTCCTGCCATTTGATCTTCAGTATTTGTAACAAAGATCCTCAGTCATGTGCAAGCTCTGTTTTTGATGAGGATCAGACTAACCCTTCTATGCCTCTAATGGCTTTCTGGCTATTTTACTGCTTTTTACTCCCTGTAAAGAAAGAGGTAATTCATTGTTCTAGTCTTAGAATACTTGAGGTGAGACAGCAATGCTCTTCTCTTTTACCTACTTCATTTCCCCCTTTCTTCTGTTTTTACGTATGTGGTTATTTTTTGTTGTTCTTCAGTTTGTGTGTGTGTCCCCATGGTTTTCCTTAATTGTTTTTTGCTCTGACTGCAGGATCCTGGCTTCTGTGTGTGTGAGGTTTGTGCAACAGTTTTTATCTAGATTCTGCCTTTTTCAGTGGCTCCTGAATCAACTTCCCTCCCTTGAATCAATTGAGGTAATGTGGCGTGGTGTTGCTTAGCAATGCTGGAAGCTGATACCGCCTGGGTGATGTGTGTGCTGTAACAGCACTGAGCAGGAGAGACTACCTGTCCTCTGTGGTCTGTGCAGAGAAGAAATCTTGCATTTTCTGATGTTTTCAGCATTCTTACCTTTGTGCATTTGGGTGGGGTTTTTTCTTTCAATGTTGCCAAGTAACAGTTTTACAGACTTAGATATGTTCCTCCCCCCTTCTTTCTGATACATGCAGAAAATTTGATAGCGTGTAGAATCAAAACATAATTGGGATGTCAGTCTTTAAAGAACTGGGTGTCTAATTAACTGTTTTGAGATAGGTATGTTTTCTGTCTTCCTCCCCCACATACCAAGCAAAGCTGTTGTGAAGGCAGAGCTTAGCTTTGTAGGATGTTTCAGTCCTCCAAAGCAGCATAGATTGGCAGCCAATCTGGTGTGCATGGCAGTGGATTAAAAACCAGGATGAATTTAAGACCACCAACCACTAAAGTATATAGAATGAGCTATTTCGGCAGCAGATGTGAAGTTGTTAATGGAAGTTATTAGCTCTTAAACATTTCTTTTAAATTGTTGAAATCTCTAAATTTTCAGCTGTGGGTAGATTTTTTTACTCTCATTTAAATGGCAGAAGGTCAAAGTATTGTTTCTTCCAGCTTTCTTGTTTTGTTGTTTTTTACAAAGCCAAGGGAGTATACATTAAAAAAACATTCAAACTATCTCCTTGTTTTCTTTTTGTTACTTCTTTTTAATAAGAAGCACTAGAAAAATGACATATATTGGAATCAAATATCTTTGAGGCATTTTTACCACGTGGCTGCTCTCATTTTCACACAACACTGAACAGCATGGGAGATAAGCCCATGTTTAAATTGTAAGGTAGGATAACTGTGAGGGTGTTATTTTCCTCTTTTAAACCAATCAGAATACAAGCCAAAGTTTTTACTTGCAATCCTAGGTGGAAGACAGAGGGGGTGTTCTCCATCAGCCTAGTAGGAGTGTGGACCCTGACCTCTTCCCTTTCTTTGATGGCAGTTATATTGAGTATATCTGAACATCAGGGATAAAAACTTGATCAGACTCAATGTCTTTGTTCATTTCATGCAATAATGTTTGTGCTTCAGTAAGCACAAGCCCACCATTCTTTTGCAAAAACTCTTCCTTAGAGCTGGAAGGCTTGCAAACTCCTTACAAAATTCTTACAAACTTTGTGTTCACTTAGCCAAAGTAAGTGGGTAAGCAATTCAGCCCTCAGGTGCTGAGTATCTGCTGTCTCAGTGCTGCTGCCAGATCACCTTTTCCTCTGAGTCTCAGCCCCAGCACTGGACTGCTGATGGGGTGGAAGAAAGGTAATGGTGGGGTGGAGACATGGACCTCCACAGCTGGGTCATGGGGGCCCAGCCTCAAGAATGAATCTAGGCACTGAGGGTGCGCTTGATGATGCCAAAATACACCCAGAATCCAGGGTGGTGGAGGTGGAGTGATGCAGTCTGGAGACTGATCCCACCTCCGTGCCCTTTATTGGGGCTATGAAGGATTGCTTATGAGACATGGGGTGGCTCAGTGGGTTGGGCCTTCTGACCAGCTGCTCCTGCCTCTCTTAACCAGTAGTTTTCATAACCAACAAATGCATTTCCAGTAGCCTGATAGTTTATTCTTTTCTGGTTTAGACCATTTAATCCATAGTATGTATTCATTTATCCTTGTCTGTAAGGAAACAAAACATCGAGCTGGCAAGGGGATTTCATAGCAGGTTCATTGCCATGGTTTCAGACAGCCTTACATAGTCTAAAAATAGATTCAGGAAAGAATATTCTCTTCCCTTCCCTGCCTCCCCCAGCTCTAACTAATTGGAATTTCCTTTTTTGTTTGTATATTTTTGTTGTTGTGGATTTACTGACTGATAGGTCAGGGAAATTTGTTTGATGTTTTGTTTTAAAGAGGAAAGTTCATCGCAGTATCTAATACCTTGGGGAGTGACTTCCCTGGTAGTGTGCCGAGGCTGTTACCTCCTGCTCCTGTCTGCTGCGCTTCAGCAGTGCCCCTCTGGTAGGCTGCAGCTCATTACAAACCAGTGCAATAGTCCGAGATGTGTGAGGGACCATCCTGGGGATACCTTGGATAATTATAACCTTGACTCTGCCTTGTGCTGAGCAGGGGAAATGTAGAGAGTACCTGATGATGTGCCTTTAGCAGCCTGCACTGCTGCCTGAACAGCATCCTCTTCCGGAGTCCAGCTGGCAGCTTTACTGTGTCTCCTGCAGCCCCACAGCTAGGATGTTGCAGACAGGTTAAGGATCCTGGATGTAACTAGCAGGACAAGTTTTAAAATACTGCTTTGTGTACAGCAGTGCCTGGGCTGCAGCTGCAAGGAGCTGGGGGAGGCAAACTGGGTGACTTCTGCTTCCCCGTCTTGGTGTCCTTGCTGAGACAGCATCAGAGCTGCACAGCCTTGGCTGGCATGCCTAGAGGTTGGGCATGGCTTCACTACCTCCGGTTTGCAGTGTTGTTTGTCTTTGAAGGTCAGAAAAGTGGAGGTGGAACACAGCTTGGCAATTAATATGGTCTCCTCTGATGTGTACTGGCTAAACTATGTTTAGCTTCAGGCTGGGCAGTTCAATTTCTCACACCCCCGCCTTCAAGAGAGGTGTTGACTCCTTCTGTTAGTGAGAGTCCTAGATGCTTTTAGATCTCTCTCCCCAGACAGGAAGGGCATGGGTTGGAATCACACTGATGCCTTGGATTTCCTGCATTGCTTCCTGTTGAATTGCTGGGCCAAAAGCTAATGGGGAGAGAGACTGTATTCAGTGTTCAACTCCTGAGGCTCACAGCATGCCTATTTATGTTGGAAAGCACATAAATAGCCCCATAGCAGCCTTATCAATTCATGTCTTTTAGTGTCAGGTTTTGGAGCAAAGGGAAAGTGTTCTGGGTTGAATTGCAAAGGGGAAAAATACCATGTGGTCTCTTAGTAGGTCGTTTGGTGAACAAGGTGTTGGTTCTGCTGATCCATTTCTCATCACCATTTTTCTTTGACTGCCCAAGAGAAACTGCAGTAAGTTTATTTGTTTGTCTGTGTTGCTGCTGGTACTGGACCTTTTCTTTCTTCCTGCTGCTGCTTTTGTGGCCAGGGTGCCCTGACCTTCCTCAGTAGGGATTGAATGGAGAAGGGCTGATGTGATGTCAGGGTGCAAATATGTTACTGAATGGGCTGCAGTGTATTGCTAATTCCTTCTCTTCTTGGTTTATTTACCGGTTGTACCTACTCTCAGACTTTCCCATGTTCCTGAATCAATCAGAGTTGTATCTTCTTTTTCCATATGCCATGTTGGACAAAATTTGTATATTTGGGAAGAAGGTGGTACCAGATAGCTAGGACTGCTATCCAGAAGAGATTAAACCTTTTGCAGTATTTTGTTTCTTGTATGCTGTGCTGCTTTGCATTTGGTAGCTGCAACATGTGCCTATGCTTCCCTGCTCCTCCCTGTGATACTCTGCAGTATTTATATGCCTGCTTTGGCAGCTGGAGAGCAGAAGAGCAGCACCCAAGTACAGATGAGGGANAAGGGGAAAAATACCATGTGGTCTCTTAGTAGGTCGTTTGGTGAACAAGGTGTTGGTTCTGCTGATCCATTTCTCATCACCATTTTTCTTTGACTGCCCAAGAGAAACTGCAGTAAGTTTATTTGTTTGTCTGTGTTGCTGCTGGTACTGGACCTTTTCTTTCTTCCTGCTGCTGCTTTTGTGGCCAGGGTGCCCTGACCTTCCTCAGTAGGGATTGAATGGAGAAGGGCTGATGTGATGTCAGGGTGCAAATATGTTACTGAATGGGCTGCAGTGTATTGCTAATTCCTTCTCGGTTTATTTACCGGTTGTAAATACTTTCAGACTTTCCCATGTTCCTGAATCAGAGTTGTATCTTCTTTTTCCATATGCCATGTTGGACAAGATTTGTATATTTGGGAAGAAGGTGGTACCAGATAGCTAGGACTGCTATCCAGAAGAGATTAAACCTTTTGCAGTATTTTGTTTCTTGTATGCTGTGCTGCTTTGCATTTGGTAGCTGCAACATGTGCCTATGCTTCCCTGCTCCTCCCTGTGATACTCTGCAGTATTTATATGCCTGCTTTGGCAGCTGGAGAGCAGAAGAGCAGCACCCAAGTACAGATGAGGGAAATGTGCCTTCTCAGCCTCCCACAGAGGCAGGAACCTGCCTTGACTTGTTCACCACCAGTACAGGGCACAGGGTTTGGGGCACGGGTGGGTCAGGTTGGCTGTTACTTTGTTCTGAAGAACGTCTCTGTTCCTCTTGGAGTAGAGGTGAGTTTGCCATCCTTTTGGAGGATACACACTGGGATTTTCATAAAAGACAGGGGTTCCTGGTTTTAAGGGGTAGCAGTGCATTTTTTTCCACATCTGGTGATTTTTTTTCAATGTCCCAATCCAAACTTAAGTTGAAGGAGTTTCTCCAAGGATGAGAGCATGACTACCATCTGTGTTCAGTTGTGTGCTCCCTGGGGAGAAATGCAGACTGCTTCATGCAGGCCAGCCCAGATTGCAGAGCCAGGCCATGTTAGTGACCCTAAGAAAATATAATCCTGTCTGATGCTAGAGGGGAAAATTTTCCATACCTGGCAGATGTTTACATACTCTTTAAGTGGACCGCCTTTCTGCTATAGTGATTTAAACCCCTGAAAATATTCTATGCATGAATTTACATAAATAAAGCAACCTGCATAATATTACATCAATGCACAGTAGGTGATCATCTCCTTCCCCTCCCATCTGTCCAATGCTTATGTCATTTTACATCCATTTTTGTTGCCTCCAACACTTCCAGCCGCTTCCTTGCTCTGCTCACTGGGCACCAGTGTGCTCCATATGGGAAAGTTTCTGTGTGTGCACGCTCCTGAACTGTGCTGAGCTTTGTGTGAGAGCTTACCTCCTCCGTTGAAAGATGAAGAGACTGGGATGTGTGTCTGTGTGTGTGGCTGGGAGTGGTGGATGGCTGGAATCAGAGACAGAGGGTGTATATATTTGGAGGAGCTCTCAGGTCGCTGGTGCATCTATGGGAGTAGAGAATTTGGGGGTGAGGTGAAAGCACTGCCAAAAGCAGAAAATCCTATGCTGTTTGTTTTGTCTGGATAATGAGGTGTAATTTGAAGGCAGATGCTTCATTTGTAGACTTGTAGGAATTGAAATATTCATATTCAGGAGTTATGAAAATTAAGGATACTGTTTTCTGGACTCTCAAGGTAATGCCAGTTGTGATTTGCTTTCTTTAAAGTTCACATAAGAAGGCAACACATCTTAATACTTGGAATATCATTATAGATCAGATGCTGTTTAAAGAACATGATTAATGTTGCAAAGCAGAAGTTCATAATGTAAAGATGCAATTCTCCCTTTTTGTGACTTACGACTCAAGTGTAATTATTTAGTTGCATTTTCCCCACGTAACAATCTTTATGTTATTTGTTGGATGTGGTGGTAGTTCTCCTACCGCAGGGCACTGTTGTGTATTACACTGTCTGAGAAAGCTCTTGTTCCTTGCCTTTTGCAGATGTTGAAAGGGAAGGGTGGCTCAAGACGGCGATGGCCTCCTGCTTTTAAGGAACTGGACTCAGTTCTTAACAGAATTCCCTGCATTGTTTGGAGTGGTTTAAACACCCAGGAAATGGTTGAACTCTTGACAAGCTTGAGATCCAAGAACTAATTTTCAGAAGGCCTCATGCTCCTGGATGTAGCCTGCAATCGTGTCTGAAGCAAGCTGTGGGCTATGAAATACTTTTGAAGCATGATTTGGCCCTACAAGTCTCATATTGGGTGTACAGAATCAGTGGGTTTTCATTCTGTTTGACCTAGATCAATAGATGGATTTAGACTCCAGACTCTTAGTGGAGCCAGTATCTACATGTCTTGGGCACCTGGGTTCTCTCTCTGTAATTCCCCATATAGGCATTAAGGATATTGTGATGCCTCCTTCTCAAACAATCATCAAGTTAGAGTAAGTACTTTTTGAGAGAGTAAATCAGCCTCCTCTACAGAAAGCACAGAAAGATAATTGTTAATTCTGTCTTAACAGTAGAGTTCAAGAGTAAGCCTTAAAGATAGATCAGGGTGGAAAAAAGAAATCCTGAGTGCCTTCCTGTAACTGGCTGTGTTCCCTCGTGCAGTGAAACAGGCAGAGTGGTGTTTGGCAGGTCCAGGGAGGGAAATTGGTTGGTGTGCAAGAACAGGAAAGGGTAACTTGTAGTTTGACGACATGCTTAAATGCAAACAATTCCTGATTCTCATCTTTTCCTGTAAGTTGTGCAGTCTTCCCTTATTTAAAGAAGAAAATGAGAATCTGTCCTGTTTGAAAATGAAAGCTGCCATAGCAGCTGTAAGGTTTACACCTTTTAGTGGGGATTTCTGGCCCTGGGGTGAGAGACGAGAGCAGCACTGGCAGTAGACAGTCGTGCTCCTCTGCACTGCTCTCACCCTGAGAGGGGGAGACCTCTGAGTTGTTGTGTACATGCAGGATAGGGCTGTTGACTTTGGCCCCACCTCTGGAAGGAAATCATAGAATCATAGAATATCCTGAGTTGGAAGGGACCCCCAAGGGTCACTGAGTTCAACTCGTGGCCCTGCACAGGACAGCCCCGAGAATCACACCATGTGCCTCCTGAGGATGTTGTCCAAACACTTCTTGACCTCTGACAGGCTTGGAATCAATCCTGAGGAGTCTGTCAGGAATAAAACCTGATGTCATTGTCCATGCACAAGGAAATGAGCTATTTTCTATCAGATGTGACATACTTTCCCCCCTCTCTCATTTGTCTTGCCCTTCCTGACAATCCTTTTGTACTTTTTGGGACACCTCTTCAGTTTTGGCTTCTTATTCTCTTATCTTTCACCTGCAGTTTCACCTCCTTTGCAGAGTCATTGCCAGACACCAGACATCTTGCCTGTCCCAGCACCCCTTCCCCATCCTTGCCCAATTTTGTTTTTGCATTTAGTCAACTTCTTCCTTTTTCCTGCCTTGTTTTGTGCACTGCCTAGAGATCCCTGGCTCCCTTCCCTGCCTGTTGAGCTTGCTCTCCCTCCTGTTTTGGGCCCACGTCCCAGTCTGCTCCTTCGTCTCCCTCAGGTCTGGCATTTGTCCCTGCTGCACTCCAGATGCACTCCTTTCGCTTCCTTGCTGCCCGGGTGCCGGCAGCCCGGCCACAGCCAGCACAGGAAAGATGGGCTCCCTCCGCTCCAGGGCCTGGGCCCACGCCAGAGCCTGGACCTGCTCCAGTTGGGCAACCATGGAAATGAAAGGAGTCTTGGGCTCCTCTGTTCCCAGGCTGGCGCGTGCTCGCCCGCTCTGCGGGCAGTCACGGGGTTGCCGCTGGGAAAGTGTGCGATGTTCGAGCACGCTCAGAAGGAGAGGCTCCCGGGAGATCCTGGTTATTGACTCTCGAAAGGTCTTTGCCTGCTGGGAATGTGCTGCGTGCTACCATCGGATATGGGTATAAAATCTGATTTCCGTGTTCAGCATAATCTAAAGTTACTTGAGACTCAGGAGCCAGGAAAGGAATATGAGGAGTATAGCATGTTCTCCAAGGGAAGGAAGAGCAATCTAATACCCAGCGTGCCTGCTTTGCCCAGCACAGCAGTGTCCTCTGCTGTGCTGCTTTACTGGGAGCCTTGTATTGAGTGAGAAGACCTGTTAAAATCTTCCAGGCAGCATTCACGTTGGATTATTTGAAATGTATTATTTATTATGTCCCTCTTTCTGCTTGATCTTTCACTGTCAGCTTCTGCCTCTTGATATCTGAATTTTAAAAAAGGAGTCCTACACCTCTCTGTCTTGCTTGGATTGTGAAGGCTGTTTTGGAGTGTTGCTTCCAAAGGCATTTCGAGGAGGTCAGTGCAGACTGGTGGGCCACTTTGGCAGTATTTCTACTTTCTCTTCTTGCCAATGGTGCAAGGAAGAGAACAGAATGAGAGAATTGGTGCTTTCCACTGTCTCCTTTAGTAGTAAAAAGTAGAGATTCCATAGATAATGCTTTTTCACACCTTCAAGCAGGTGAGTAATTAGTTTTGAGATGTAACAAGAAACCACAGGGATGTAATCTGTACTGAGATAAGGAGACAATGGTGTGGTTGAACAGGAAAGCCCTCCTCTAGGTGCAGCTTCTAAAGCTTGCTCTAATAGTGCTGTGGTTTGGACTGACTTGTGTCAGTTTTCATTGTGAAGTAAGTTACAGTGGGAAAAGACATTTGTTCTGCAGACACAGCAGCACCTTATTCAGCTACACCTGTCTTACATGAAAACCCACCCTTGTCTGTCTTCATGCAGCACATATAATACATTTTAGCCAAACATAAAATGAGGATGTATCTGTAGCAACAGTATATCCATGTATCTCTCACAGTATCTCCGATAGCTGTTCATGGAACAAAGGCAGTGTTATCAATTATCTAAAGACACAAAAGTACTGTATCTTGAAAGATCAGGAGAGCTGTCATAGGACAGACAGTGTCTGGACTGTGATGCTCAGCACAGGTAGAGTCTTCCACTGATGGAAGTATTTGCATGAAGAAAAATGGGTTAGGAACCCAATGAAGTTTGAAAGTTTTGCAATAATTTTTAAAAGAATTTTTGAAAGAAGAATAATGGCATAATTTTATAACACTCTAGGGTATTTGAATCTGAGTATTATACAATCAAGCATCATGACCCATTTTATCTCCAGCAGGATGCAAATGAATATATTAAGTTCTTTTCTAAACAACAGTACATAAAGCAATTTTTTCTTCATGGTACAAGTATTTTTTCCTGGTACCGTGTCATTATTAAGTGTGGTATTTCCTTGGTCAATAATAATAAAGGCTTATATGAAAAGACTTAACTAAAAAAACCCAAACAAAACAATCCTTGTGTATTCAATTGTAACAAGCAGTTTTACAAACTTATAAAAAGTCTCTTTTGGGAACAGATGTTTAAATACTTTAAGACATCAGGAATTGTTTTCTGGTTTTATAGTGAGTTATATACTGAGCGTAGAACTGTGGCCATAAATATGTTTTTCCTGGTGCACAAGCTATGTAATAATTTTGTGGGAGCCTGATCACAAGCTTTGGGCATAAAGGAAACTAGTCAAGGCCATTATGGCCTCAATTTAACATGTTTGGATAGGCATCAGCTGTGGCTGCCCAGTGATCAGCACTGATGTCATCGTCCTCTGTGGTTTGGAGCCACTGGGCTGTAGGGGTGCCTACCCATCGAGTGAGCACAGCGTGCCTGCTGCCCCTCCTGGGCTTCTGCTCCCTACTCGTGCAGCACATCATCACAAGTGAGGGCGTACCTGATGGCTCCCAGCAGGAGAGAGAGCGGGGCCAGGCGCACTGACCACAACATTTTGGCCCTCTGGTGAGGGTCTGTGTGCTCAGGGCAGGGAGAAGCTCCTCTGAAGGGCCACTGAATGCCTGAATTAGTCTCTGGTGCTCAGCAGTTCTCTGGAGGATCTGGCTTGCATTTAAGCAGTGTGAATACCTCTGCTGTATACTCATACTTGGTTCAGAGAAATAGCCTTTCCCCTGAGCTGTTTTATTTCTCAAAACCAGGCCTTTATCAGATTTTTTCCCCCAACTGCTGAACAGTAGTATTAATGTAGTGTGTTATTTATTCTTTTGACATGTTTTTATTTCATGGAAAACGTCTACGTTATGCTTGAAGCTGGGTATGAGTTGCTGGATCCCTTTCAGAATTCTGTTAAATCTGGAAGTAAATCAGATTACTTTTTTCTACTATAAGCACATTCGGCTTGGCTTTCACATGAGGTGTTGTATGGGTGAATGAGCCCAGAGCACTCCAGCTGGTGCAACAGCTTTATTTATGCAGAATGATGGCATGAAAGGGTTTTGGAAAATGCTTTTAATGGCTTCAGGAGTGATTTGTACCACTGTTGAACCACCAAACTGCTTTAAGTTCTTACCCACTTCACTTGTGTTTTCTAGTGACAAATTGTGGGCTCAGGTGATGACCCAGTTAATCAGGAAACTGTGCTGGTTGGAAACACAAGAAGTAGAGGTTTTCTTAGGCTCTCTCTATATGTTCCTAGCATTTACCATGTGGCAATAAAGTTTCCACAATCTTTCTGTTCATAATGTGAAATAGTTTTTTGCCCACATGATGATGCTTTTATATCTCAACTTTAAAATGCTTTAGGTCTTCATAAGATGGTAACATGTACTTTCTCACTTCTACAACACATTTTATCATCAGTGAAGGATTAGCTGGCTGATTTCAGCATGTATTTCATGCACTCTTTACTCTTAGTATTCCCTCCCCCCCCCTTTTTTTTCAAATCACATTTTATTACTGGTGTGAGCGTGTTGAATTTTACTTTTACGTAGGTTTTAATGACAGAATTGGCAGGTCATGCAAAATGGAAAGGGTGTCAATAAAATGGGGTATGTAAGTATATGATATGTAGCTTGCAGCTTCTTCCTAAGCATAATTTCTTATGCAGGCAGTTTTGTCAACAGTTTGAAAAAGCTCTCAGAAAGCAGGTTGGGAGTTTCACAGTGACAAAGAAATATCTTCCCCCTGGCCCAAGATAAAGCAGAAATTTTGTAGAAAAGATGTGGTCTTGTTCAATTGGGAAAGTAAAGTGTCAGAGAAGTATTTTTAATGGAAAACAGTGTTGAATTTCATGTATAAGTGTGTTATAAACACGTACATGGTAGTTAAATGGTGGTGCAGTAAGTGCAAAGCAAGTGGGCAATATTTAATTCAAATTTTAACTTGTCTAATAGCAAATGAAGCATTTGTGTGGAAATACCTCCCTCTGGTCTCTTAAAGGATTCATGGCTCCATGAGATCCCTGTTTTGCTCAGACTGGGCCTTTGGATGTGAAGCGAAAACATAGTTGTTGGGTGAGAGTCACTAATTGAGCAATTGGAACTAATCATCCCCTTGGCTTAGCAGATGAAACACTAATTTTCCTTCCAGGAATAGCCAGAATTACCTGTTTGTTCAGTGCCTTCAAGCTGGCTGATTTAAAACCTGAATTAAAAACTTTAAAATAGGCCGTGTTGGTTTGAATATGATGTTGGCATTCCTGATTCAAGTGAGTGACGTTGGTCATGGTACAAGGGTGCCAGGTAGGGGTGGTGAAGAACAAAGTGAAGGCAAGTCTCCAGAGGCTGGGAAACAGTCACAATCAGTCCTAAGAGTAACTTGCATGAAGAGGTGTCTGAGGAGTTCCTCTGAGAGGGTGAGTGTAAGAAGTTTTTCTTACTGAATTGCTCACTTACATATGTACAATGGCTTTGCTTGCTTGTGTGAGATGCAAGGAAGGAGAAATGTTTCTTGCCTGCATTCAGTTTCTAATGCAACATTGTCCAGAAACGTAACACATAGTGAATCGATATGTCTACTGACTTGTTCAATATCACTGATGGCCATCAAAAGTAATTGTAATGTTGTGGGTTGAAATAAAGTATTTGTGGACCAGATTGGCTTAATTTGCAGAGCAATCTGTATTTGTACTTAAGGGATGAGGTTTTTCACAGAGGCAATTGGAAAAGCATAGATTTATCTGTTGCTGCACTTGTTGATAGATCTACTGACAGGTGTGTGGCTGAGGAAAAAAGCACACATCAGATTTGTGCAGGATGGGACCATTCTTTGCTGACATCTGGCAGAAGAATTGGAATCTGGGACAGCTGCTAGTGCCACAGAATTGCAGACAGTTTTAGGACCTGAATGCAATGAGATAAATGAGCTCCGGTTGGAAGCTGAATGGCCCTAAAGTCGGAAATGAATGTGGGCACTCTGAATGCTCTACTGATAGGCTTGCAAGAGGTGGTTTTTACCCTGTACAGTAATAAATGCTCATTTTTCTGGACTTCAGGCTACACTATTGGCATACTGAATAGTTTGAGTTTTTAAAGCTTTGTGTTACTGCTCAGGTCCCTAAGTTTGACATCGGTTTCAGGCTCTAGCTTGTTTGGTGTCAACAACTAAGTGTACTCTATTGCTTTACAAACCTGAGCACTTAGTCTGTCCATCTGCATAACCATCCCACAGAAACTGGGTCAAGGGATAAAACAGTGTTATTGAGAGGTTTTCAGAGTCTGACCAAGATAGGCAACTCTGTGGGCTCTCTTCATTTTCAGTACAGGTGGTGAATTTTATTCTTTTAGGGACAGTCTTGCATAGTTGAGGGAATTTCTTATTGCTGCAAATTTTAGGAAGTCTGTGGAATGCTGAAGAATCTGATTCTGAGTCTTGCTTTTGCAAGTCTCTGTCTAATTTTTGTTAGATGGCCATGGTGTTTTCTTGAGCAGGCAGGTTTTTCAAGGTTAATTTTCTGTGTCTTTAGGGACAGGAAAAAGAAAAAAGAAGTCTGTGTTTAGAAGTTCAGCCCGGTTGAGGACGTCACCCTCCATCCTCTTTTCTACTGACAGTACATGACCTATCTTCTTGCTGATCTTCTTGACCATACCTTACATTGAGCCTCCCTCCTTCTGACTTCATGAAGCAGCCATTGCTTACGATGTTAACTTTTTTTATTTTGAGCTAGAAGACAGCCTAATTGTACAGAAAAACTGAATTTTTATTGGCTTCCTTTTCTATCTGAGTATTGTAGGTGTGAGCAGAAAGGGCAGACAAGAAACTGAACACAAATCCCTTCAGTTGCAAGGTTTCTTTAGAGCGAGTCAAACTCAGTCTGCTGGGTGCAAGCAGAGAAACAGACACCCAGCACCTGTGTCTGTACTACTGCCCTTCAAGCTTGAGCTATTTTTCTGTTAAGAACTTCTCTCATTTCTTTGCTCCCACAAAAATGCTGCATTTTATCAAAGGAATTGTAAGTTGGATTTCACTGATCTTTTTAGGTCCCTTCCAAGACAGGATATTCTATGATTCTGTGATTTCCATGAATAAGTTAAATTTTTTTAATCATCGTCTTTGCTTTGTACAGTTCTGCCAGGGACTTGTGGAAATTAACCGGATAATGTTTCACAGTATAAAAACCTGAACTATATAGGCCCTCTGTCTGCTTCCCATCATTTCAGGCTGAGTTTTACTTTCAGTCTTCCTGGTCCTGTTGCCTTGTTAGGTTATTTTATTGTTATTTTCTAATATGGGTTCAAGATAGTTTATTTCATTTTTATGGTAATTCTGATGTATTAAAGAAAAGGCAGCATCATTGACAATTCATGCTGCATGTATAGAATTTTCTCTTACGGAAGATGTACAAGTCTGCTACATGCTTTTGGTAGGGCTCTGCTCACACCATCCAACTGTGCCTCAGGCTTCCCCACCTGTAAGAGGAGCGTACTGAGCACTGTGCTTCCTTCTGTTTCATGCTGTGGAAATGTGTCATAAAGGAAAGCAAAAGAAGTGGAAAGGGCCTAGATACGTGGTACCATTCTCCCCTCTAACAGGAGTCTTCTGGCTTCGTGAGCCTATTGCATCAAATTCTGAGCTCTGGTCTGACCCAAAGGGCAGAGTAGTTGGGAGATCAGAGTGGCATCTCTTCCAGCATGAGGTCTGCTCTCATTTCAATCAGTGACTTATTGCTTCTATTTTACTCAGTATTTTGTAATTTTTGTAGCCCTTTATTCCTGCCCCTGTCTTCTCTGCCCCAGCCCCAACAAGTGCTGTTTATACTCTCAGCTCCCTTTAAACTAAGTAAGTTTGATACTTTTTTCATTCTGCCAAAGAAAAATATGTGGAAATTTTAATTGGCCAGAACCTCTCCAATGCTATAAAATGTGTCTGCTTTGAAAATGGAGAACTAAGGTGGCTTTATGCTGAACTACATTGTGGCCTTTGTCCAGCTACTGCGTAAGTATATACAGACCTTAAATTTTTAATTCAAGCTTTTAGTATCTGTATAAAAGGGTTATTAATGTGTGATTAGAACAAAACAACATCTCCTAATCTAACTAATGGCAGTTGTAGAGGTTTTTTGTGCCTTCCAGGTGCTGTAAGTAGAGAAAGCTTGAGTCAGCCCAGTGGCCTGGCAGCAGCTGGCTGGGCTTAGCTCACCCAGGCCTTGGGTTTTCCAGCCTGCTGAGAGCTGATTTAATTTGCCGACCCAGCCAAGAACAAAACACTGATTTGTTTTCTTTTGAGTTAGAGAGGTGCAGTGGCTCAGTCTGAGGAGGGTGAGAGGCAGTGCGTGGCATCAGGCAGGACTGCATGGGTGGGAGCTGGGAAGGAGCAGAAGGGGACAAGGCTTCCCCATGGGCAGCTCTGCTGTCTCAGTAACTTCTGCCCTCACACAGGTTAGGATGCAGGTTCGTTCTCTGCAGCGGACTCTCTCCATCTTGCAGGTGCTACAGCGCTACTGAGAAAGGCACTGACATCCAGTGAACCTGCAGCAGAAACAATGGAGTTGATTTTGGCCCTGGGTTTCAACAGCTGTCAGAAGGAGCAGGCAGAAACTCTTAATTTTCAGAGTTCAGATGAGTCCTTTATTGTTTGCCACTCTGCTCCTGTACTGGTTGTCTACCTCCACATATTTTTTGCTTAGAGCTGCGTATGTTAGAATCTGGTGGCTGCTGCTGTTTCTTCTTCATTAATACCTTTCCCAATTTACTGTTGTCTTTCTACTTGAGTGTCTTTGAATTTCTCTATCATTTGTCCAAACCTGATCCATCTCCTCATCATGACAGGCATTAGGCATCCTAATCCTCTCAGGTTTTCTCAATGTTTATTTAATACTCTTCTGTTGCTTTCTGTGACCTTAATTCACTGTCTCCTAGATCAAAGTGATATAGAGAAAGGTATGCAGCTTGACTGACGTGCTGTGTTATTTTAGAGAGTAATTTTTAAGGCCTCTTACATAAAGGTGTAGTAAGAATATTACGCTGATGTTATGACAGCAGCATAGTGAGACTAGTGTCATACAGAAAAAAACCTTAAACAACTTCCAGTGCAGCATGCTGATGTTTAGATGTATAGGTTAAAAAATGAAAGGTCTGCTTTCAATTTTCCAAGTAGCAGATGTTTGTGATCAGGGTGGTCAGACTTAGATCTTTGCTTCCAAAGGAAGGTGTGCATGTATAACTGAATGGTTCTATATATATGTAAACCAAGAATTTCTATATTACTAACTGTTAATAAGGATGAAAAATCTCTCAGCTGTATATACGGAGTGGATTTGCTTGTACCTTTCCTCCTTGATTTTTTTGGCTCCTAAATTTGGGTGGTTTTTATGTGTTTCTTTAAGTTTATTGGCCTGTCTGATTGTGTGTGTGGGCCACTAGATCATCTAGTCAGAAGAACATTTATAGAAGGGTTCCATGTCTGTAATATTTCCTTGCATTGATTATTCAATGGTATTACTTGAACTGACTGGATTGATTCCTGTATTTATGATTTAATGGAAAGAACATAGCCAAAAACTTCTGTAGTAACACAGCAGTTGTAGAGGTCCTGTCTGCCCTCTTGGTGCAGTCTGGGGTGACTTCAGAAGAGCTCTTAAAACAGCTTCGGAATTCATATGAACTTGGACCTGAATCTTCTGGTGCGCTTCTAGACTGGGTGCCTGTGCTACATTTTTAGATGATCCTGTGTACTCCACACATAGGAAAATCAGATTAATTTGTAAAGGGGCCTGGAGTCTTTCTATGTAGAGCTTGGTGTCTTTTCTTCTGGAGTTCCTGCCTTCAACTGCAGCTTTCTTGTAGGCACTGCTTGTCTTATAAAAAGATTAAATTTAATTAATTTTAAAGAATAGGATAAATATAAATGATTCTTCATAGCTTTTTAGATTGCAATGATAATTGAGTCAAAATTTGCCTCTCTGGTAGTGGTTGACATGGAGTTGGGTAGGTTTCAGTGGTACCTTTCCAGGCTTGATGGGCAGGTTAGTGCTGAATCGTTGCAAAAGCTTGCCTGCATTTTTTCTTCTCCTTCACTCGTGCCCATTGAGCTGATATTTACAAGTGTGGGATCCATAATTTTTAATTCCCTTCCTTCTCAGCTAACATTTCTTTTAATCCAAGTGCTGTTTTAAAATTTTTTACGCCTAGGTATTTGCTGTGTAAAAAATCTGTGGGAACAAATTAGTCAGGACATGGGAGAGTAATGTGTAGTAAATACTTTATCCTGCCAAAGACAGGGCTGTTTTTATTCTATCCTTGTGGTGGGAACTGGTGTCTTATTACCTGTCACTGTTCTTTACAGTATTCTGTAGAAATGATGATGCATTCACTAGTACATAGGCTGTCTTGGGCTTCCTTTTTTTCCCATACAGGCTTCTCCATAATTGTAACCTCAGAGTTAAAGCCAGGCAGTGATTGGCAGTGCTCTTCTTATGCCTCTGTTCATCTGGAAAGTTACATTTCCATTTGTGCCCATCTGTGTGCTACATGCTTTGGTCATTGATCACCATATAAAAGTCATGCAGAATGAAAATGCATTTACCAAGAAAGATAAATGGACAGTAAAAGTGTATTTCATCAGAAACCCAGCTAGAGTGTCAAAAAGCAGGGTAGAAAAAGTGAAATAAAATCCTAGTGTGATGTGTAACATTCAACAAGTAAAACTAATGGTGGTTGAATTAAAAAAGAAGGTTCAAAGTTGTGCCAAGTAATGAAGAATGTCCCAATCAGTGTTGTCTTTTTTTCTGGCCTTCCAAGTAGCGTGTCCTCCCAGTCCTTGGCTCATCAGTGGAATCAGGCCAGGCCCCAGGTCTACAGCAGCTCTGGTCCCCAAAGTAAACGAAATATTTGGCTGTCCAATTGGTGCTCAGTTGTCCCACCTGCTCCTCTTGCCTTTCTACCTTCTCTGGGAATCCTATCTGGGGCTGATAACAGCCTGATTCATAAATAAATAAATAACAATTTTCATAATTAATTGAAATCTGGGTTCTGTCATGCTCTATTTCCAATGTGGTCTTGTTTACTTTTCTAGGAGAAAAGGAATAATTTTCCCTTGTGCAGTACTGTAGTCTATCAGCCTTACCCCCAGGAGGTGATTAGCTTGTGTATTTTGAAAAGTATAAAGTTTGCCTGATTTGCTTGTCTTCATATGGGACATTAAGAAAAAAATTGTGATGGCTCTTACTTTTTGCTAATGATCATATGGTTTGCTAGCTGTAACCATATATACCATAATGCTTATGTCCAAAACATCTTCTTTATGATTGACATGGTCTTCTTTGCCCTTATTCTTTTATCAGATATAAGAAACGCGTTTCCCTAAACATGGGTGAAACAGAGCAGAGACCAACAGCAGGATCCCGCTTAGGAGCTCAGGAAAATGCTGGGATCAGTACTTTGGAGCATGGACAGAAACCACCTATGACACCTCCAGGAAAACTTGTCTCTATCAAAATTCAGATGCTGGATGACACACAAGAAACTTTTGACATTCCGGTAAGGATGTGGAGGTTGGGGTGGCTAAAGATTATTCAGGCATTTCTGAAAATGCATGTTCTCAAACCAGTTCTCTTTTTTATTGCAGCTGTGATTCTTTGCCTAATGAATTCATGTTGCAGAGAAAATGGCTGTTGTGTATATCAGCATTAAATAGATGATGGTGCAATAGAATAGCATTAAACAGGGCTGTAGATTACAGTTATTAATTCCATTTCTGTTTGAACAGCTTCAGGAGAGGTTAAAGTCCTTGGTCGGTTTTTTCTTCAAATATTACATCAGTGGTTTCCTCTTCTTTCTGAACAGTTGATGTACTTTGTTGCTGCTGTTTTGCTCTTGATCCAATAAGCTGTAGATCTATACAGAATTTTTTGTCTTTCCTCTGGCAAGTCCTTAGGATAGTAACTCAAAATCATCAAAGTTTTCAGTAATTTATATCACTCTTACATGCACCGAGTACTCTCACACAGGTTGAGTGCAAGGAAAGAAGAAAAGCAGTCTCATCTAAAGTTTCTCTGTACCCCATTGAAATTAATCTAGGTTTGTCCTTGCCAAGGAGACAGAGTTACTACTGCTTTTGTGTGTGTCTGTGATCAGTAGAATCAGTGAGAATTACTTTTGATACCAGGACCGATCCAGTTTCACATGATCTATCTGTTAGTAGCCACGAATGATTTTAACATGCCATGCTTACACAATTAGCACGTAAGGTGGTTGAGCACTGTTGCTGTTATGGAAGTGTACTGGAATGTATATTTTTCAAAGTCTTCAGGGTTCAGTGAATAGGAAAGCGGAAACCTGAGTACAAATTTCATCCTTTGTTACTTGCATTTTCTGTAGCTATGGTAATTTCCATGTCTTCGTTGGTTCAGCTTTCCCTTCTGTAAAATGAAGGATCACCAGTGAGACACAGAGGTCTTAGACATGTAGCACCCTGGAAAAATGTTATCCGTGTATTAAACATGAAGGAATTCTGATTAGGAAAATTATCCTAAAAAAATGATACCTGTTTATGAGGTTTTGTTTGTCTATTTGCTATGTGTACGTGCACACGCTTTTTGATCTGCTCTCTGCTGCTGTTTGTGATCCAACTACAACTGTTTGTTCAGTCTCAGACTTTATTTTAGTGGAAGGTAAATTCTCTGGATGGGCAGGTTATGTGTGAACTGAACTTCCACCAAGTGAAATGCCCATGTATGTAGCAACTCGTTATGCTTTTGTGCCTTTCAGAACACCTTCCCAATATCCATAGCAAACCATCTTTAGGTAAAAGCTATCTTTAGATAATTGTTGCTGTTAAAAAGTGTAGTTACAGTTTAAATTATCAAACAGTAATAAAATTTTGGTGCTCTTTTATGTGGTATAAATATCCCTTTTATTCCAGAGACAATTTTGGGGGTTTTTTAACCCATCTGTAGATGCTATTTCACTGTATTTTGAAAATTGAAAACGATGTGCAGACACTTAGCAGAAACCATTTTGAGATTGTCTCTTTCGTTAAATTGTTTAGAAGAAAATATAAGTAACGTGGATGCAGTGCACCCTATGGCTCCAGCTTTGCTTCTGGGAGTTTGAGAAAACAATATTTTTTGGTCTTTAATATTAGAAGGTATCAACATTTCATTTGTCTTTAACTTCAGCAACACCTGTAAGACCTGGGGATTTAAACAACTCTGTTGAGATCACTTCAATATGATTGTTTTCAGTCATTTATATTTCATAACTATCACTACTCAAGGAAAGCCTAGTTGGTTTGAAAGTCAAGTCTTGTGGTGAAATATGCAGGACGCTTAGATACGAAATCTTTTACAACAGATTCCTAAAGCCTTTTGTCTTTAACCTATGCATAGTCAAATGGAGGAATACACATTGTTTTCAGTCTGGTCTAAAAGGTATTAATTGTTTTAGTCCCATCTCACGAAGCTGAATAAGTTTTAATACATCTAAATTGAGGTTTTTATTCATGTTGGAAACCCCATGTTCCTATTTATAAGGTTAATGTTTTTAGCCAGATGGGTGCAGTATACACAGAAAAGGAAAGTGATACCATTTCAACAAAATATTTTAGGAGCAGCAAGTGTGGCCGTGGGCAGAAGATGTTAAACATACATGCCTAAGCACATCTGTGGGCTTGCTTTTCAGTGGAGAATTAAAGACTTTTGGCGTGGTTGAAGATCTGAACTACACTTCCCAGAACTTGAGCTGCTATGATTATGAAAATAACTTTGCAAATATGATACAAGTATAAACTGAGAAGGATTTGTGTTTCCTATAATTTCAGGAATTTTGCTACACAAACCTTTCTGTGTTAGCAAATGAGCCAAACTTTGGGTGGTTTTATTGATGCATGTAATGTGTCTTGTAGGATGGTATGAAGTTTAATGATGCCAGTTTATTATTTGCCCGTGAAGTCTGTGTAAAAACAGAAACAGATACTGGTGCTACTTCCTCCTGAGTTTGAGGAAACTAGTGAAGTAGTTGGGACTGTCCATCTGTCTAGTCCTACCTCTGTGCTACTCTTGTTATACCTTCAGCACCACCACTCCATCAGCTATAAGACCTTATCTGTGTGGTATTTTTATTGGGTTTGTTATTGTTTTGTTTGAATGTTGTCATGGTTTTGGGTTTTTATTGTGTGCTCATTTTTTTTTTTTTTGTTTATTGAATATTGTTTTGGTTTGTTTTTAAATTATATTCCAGGAGACACGATTCAATATCCTTGCTCTTAAGCAATCCCTTTTCTCACATTGTATACAGATGACTTGTTACTATTAGTGCCAAATCCATCAGATTTCTTTGTCTGTTCTGTATATAACAAAATAGGAGGAAAATATGACCTACTTCCATTACCCCCCAGTGCTGCTGCTCTTTGGGCTGTTTGAAAGTAAAGCAACTCCAGTGTCATTTGAGTTTCTAAAGGAAAATTAATTATTTTGGTGTTAGTACTTTGATGCCATATAATCACACCATGTTTGGCTCATTGTATTACTTCTCACAGGAAAAAGAAACCCAAACAAACAAAAAAGAGAGAAGAGAGATCCAGATGCCTATATATGGGCCCATAAATTACGGTTTTTTAATAGGAAAAACCCCACAAAGTATGTGGAGAGTGTATGTATGGGAGACTTAAAAAACAAAAGCCACAATGAAGGCCTTTTCATCAATTGTTGCAAATGCAGTATTGTAAAAGGAAGGGATACATAAGAAAAGTCTTTTATCCTGCATGCTGTTAACAAACAATATTTCATTGCAGCATCTTCCAACATTCCTATATTCCAAAAAGCTAGTGAAAACTTGAATAGATAATGCTGTATCTTTTACACACATCCAGTTAGCTGGTTGGGTACGCATGCTTGGAGGAGGAGGGGGAAAGGTAAGCACTGCTGTTCTAAAAAAAAAATTACATGACTTCGTATTTCCTGCCTTTAACATATAAGGAAAGTATAAAATTCATCAGTTATCTTTTTTGAGCACATTTTTGGTTCTTCAGCTATGAGAAGACGAATTATGTAGAGCATCCTTCCCTCTTTTAAGTTACTCAGCATTTTATCACTTTCTGTACCTTTAGTTTTTTGTCTGTCACAAACTCTCAGACAAGAACTAGATGTCCACTGCAGTTGCAGGTGATTAGTGCCTGAAAATCAGGCCATGAGTCAAGAGTTCATGATCATCCAGCACTTGCAGCTGTTGGTCATGATGTTGCATGCAAGTGTGGAATATATTTCTCCCTTGCTTTTTGTTTCTAATTTCCACTTTGGCTGTATTTACTGAAAAATTAGTTAGATATGCTAAGTGGAGACTGCAGAGGTCCAACATACAGCATTCTGTTTCAGCCAGTGCTTGGCTGAGTTATGACTATGTGATAGAATGAGCAAATAAGTTTCCTTTGTGCTAGGTAGGAGGATAACAGCTTTAGCTAAAATGACTAATACGAAGGAGGAAGAGCATTTTTCCACTTCTGTACACATAATGAAAATCACATATAGATAGATCTTGGGCATATTGAAAGGTTGACACTTCAACCCGAAGACTGGCAAAACCCAACACTGCCAAACAGAGGTTATGTATTATACAACAGAGGTTGGAGATGTACAGTTCCGTACTGCTTGGTTTTCCTCTGCTTTTATTTCTACTCACCTAAGTTAGTTGAAATGGAATATGATTGATTCCATAAAGCCACAGCAAAACTTACAGATTTTCATATGTTTGTTTTGGTATGATCTCCCCTGTAGATTCAAAGCAGTTTAAATGAAAATGAAAGTTTCTAAAGAACAGTAAAAATAGCGGATGATTGCATCTACTTCAGATCCTTCTGGGAAAAAAACCCTTTCATGTTTAGTGTCTATGCCATTTATATTATATTTACTTTTATAGTTGTCTCACTGCCAGAAGTAATCGGTTTTAAAACTACTCCTAAACGTGGAGTCAGTGTTGTTCCTTTCTAGGTAATGCTGGAGACAAGACTGATCCTCTTGTTAGACTTGCCAGGATGATTTGGTGACTCAGACCAAGTTTAACCCTGACTGATACGATGCTTGCCACTGATCATATCCTACTCTCTGGGTGATTGAAGCTGATGTGACTGGAATAATACTATTGATGCTAAAGAGCAAATGAGAGCTGTTTCTTTCTTTTTGGCATCAAAGGTGAGATCAAAGTATGTCACAGGAGGTTAGGATACTTCCTTTGGTTAGGATCTGATCTCTTTAATTAAAACCAAACCAAATTCCTCTTTATTGTGTCTGCAAGAAAATAGTTGCTTCCTTTTTGTGGCTGTCTTTTGGAACGACTAAAACATGCTTGCCTGTCAGATTACTCAAGTTTATTAAACATCTGTTTTTTGTATTGTGTCAACTTCCTTTGAATGTATTCAAGCTTTGTGAAATATACAGGGTTGGTTGAAAAATGTCATCTGCTTTGGGGGATTAACACGGGTTTTTTAAGCAACAGGAGTCTCTTAATAGAAAGCAGAGTAAAGGTGTAATCCTTCGTAAACATCACTTGTAAAGATTTCATTTCAATTTGCCCTTCTCTTGGAAGAGAAAAGCTTTAGATTACCTGAGAATAGAGAATAAAGCCCAAATGGTCTTGATCTACAACTATTTATCTTCCACTATAGTGGAGTTTGGATGTAGTACCTTGGCAGGGAATTTCCCTGCCTCAATCCCAAGTTTTTCAGAGAGAAGGACTTCATAATCTTGTTGGGGGTCTGTTTCTTGAGGATAATGTTCTGGGTGGTGGGTTTTTTTTGTTTGGCTGGTTTTGTTTGTTCATGCAGTCATATGATGGTGGTTCATATTCCCTTTGTGGGGAAAGTGCTGTCTATTAACTGTGCTGCCCACCAGCTTCAAGCCAGTATGTGTGCCAGGAAAAGCTAAATACGAGAAAATCTCAATAGTTAATAACAAACATTATGTGTGCTTTGTTATAAATTTCCACAAGTGCTGTGTTACCTATTAAATTCAAAATTTCAGCCACAGTTTTATAAATGTTTGAATTATTTTCTGTTACATTTATGGGCTATGATAATTGCTTTGTCCCAGGTGTTTGTGCCTCTCCTCAATATGCAATTATAACCAGTGAAATAAACAATTTAATAAAAAGAGCATGAGACAGCAAGGCAATGAAGAAACCTAAACCAGTGTTTTATGCTTTCTTAGCCAGCTTCAACTTCAGTTCAATATGAATTGCTTTTTTTTCCAGCTTAGGAAGTGAACAGCAGGTCAAATGTCATTTATTCATCAGTCTGAGACTTTCTTTTCTTCTTGTGCCTGAAATTACTTGGCCATTGCCATCAGACTATTCCCAATGAATATCAAGCATTTAAATATTCACTATTGTCACGCCAGCTCTGCTGGGTCTTCTGAAATTACAAGAAAAGCAATTTTTTTTCCTCAACTCTCAAACACATCAGTTGTATTTTTCTCAGCAGAATATTGTTAGTGGATACATAGTAAACTGATTTTTGTTCACAAATGTTCAGAATGTCTTTGTTGAAAGATGGGGTATTTTAGTGATGTGTGTTAATAATTTATGTGCTTTTCAAAATGGGAGAGAGAATAATCCACAAGTAAACTTCTGTAACCTGGGGCAGCAGACTGTTTAAACTGCTGATTTCTTTGTTAAGATTCTGTAGAATGAATAGAGTAAGTGGGAATGTAATTTTAAGTGCCAACAGATCCAGTCCATTCTCAGACTAGATTGATGTATTTGAAGATAACTGGGAAATGAATGTAATTTTCTTGAATGAATTAGCCTAACTTGTAATCAGGGAAGGCTTCTCAAATATTGCCTTTTCACCTCTCTTGCTGAGCTGACTCACCAAGTTATGCACCATTGTGTGAGCCAGCACAAAGCAGAGGATGGAGCTGGCACAGGAAGGGCAGCTGTGGATGCAGAGGCAGTGTGGGAGCGTTTGTGAACTCTACTACCCTGACTGAAGGGGTCAGTGAAATCATGCTGTTAATTTTGGTAGCAGTGTCTACGCCTGTAAATTGGTTTGCACGGTACTGGTGAGGCTGGATTGATGGTCTGTGGGGGGAGCATGGGCGCTCTCCCCAGTTATGGGGCATTTCCTTGGGCCGCCTGTTTGGAGGTGACAAATGTCCAGGGAACAGTGGGAGGTATTTGCCATCTCTCCTCTTAAAAGTGTACATGTATGGGTGGCTAGTGGTATAAGTGGAGGCTGATTTTGCTACCTCCATGTTTTCCTGTTTCAAGGGTGACAGTGATGCCTTTCCTAGGTCTTAAAATCAAGGCCAAACATGGTTAGAGGGGAAAAAAGGGATTTTACCTTGGTATTTATTTTCAGGATCCTTGGTGCACTCCGTCCAGGTGGAGCACGCTGGAATGCACACTGAAATGCACATCCCAATGCACACCGAAATGCACCCCTATGAGCACCCTCGAAATGCACACCCACAATAGTTTGGGTATAAAATTATAGGCTTTACCAATTAACATATCTATCAAAGATTCCCCAATGAGAGGCTGAGTGAGCCCCCCTCCCCAAGGAACTTACCCCCTGTATCTTAGTTTACAAAATGTGTTCCAGAGAAGACCTTGGTGTCTGAGGCTTCTAAGATGTTTGGTCTCCTGGCTTAAGGAATATTGGGTCTATGCCATTTATCAAACCTGAAGAATTAGAAGTATGTGGGCTAAGAGGTCCTTAAGAATACATAAAAGTTATACAAAAGAGTATATAGAAGGGGTATATATAAAAAGCAAAAAAGCATCATGGCATCGATGGGAGGGATGTTCTGCCTCTGGTCAGAGGTAGGAGGAGAGCTGAACTGCCTCTTATGTGCATTCTTCCCCTTTAGACTGAGGTTCACCTCTTCCATCCTTGAACATTTTAAAAGCTAGATGTGAAAGCCTCAGCTAATCATTTTCATCCATAGTAGGGTGAAAGCATGGTACATTGAACAGGCTGCTCATCGTGCCTGTCTCAAATGTGTATTTTAGGATGAGATTAATTGCTCTCTGGAGGTGCTTATATATCCCTACATGTTGCTTTTTTCTGTTCCAGTAGTAACAGGGAATCACAATTTAGGTCAGAAAAGGCCTTTAAGATCTTTGAGTCCAACTGTATTTATGTAACATTTAACTAAAAAACAGTATCATGCAGTTTAAAAAACTTGAAGGAAAAATGCTGTGATATATTATTTGTAGATCCAGTGTAGATGTGAATCCCCCATACCTGAAAAAGGTCAGCTGGATATCAAGATAAGGAACATCCTCACCACATGCATGCAGTCAAATTACATGGATATAATGGTTATCATCATCTTTAAATCCAAGCAGAATGAGCAACCAGACAGGGTTGAATGCATAATGGGAGAGGAAATTTCTCTTCTTTTTCTTCCAGCAGTTCCCGCTACAGGGATGGTCCTCTCACCAAGCCCATCCCCATATCACTAACCTTTGGGAGGAGTGTAAAAGTTGCAAAATAAAGTGTGCCATGGAGGAAGAGTGCATTGGTGCTGTGCTGCAGTAGTAAACATGCATGACATGATTTACTTAAGCCCCTTCTTTGTTAACACAAGGTGGTCGAGCTCAAGTTACTTTCCTTAAGCTCTTTATAAAAACCAGTTGTCTGTGCTTCTGGACATATGTTCTGGAGAGGCATAATAAATGAACAGGATAAACTTCTGCGAGAAAATAGCTGCCTTTCTCCACCTCCTGGATTAAAAAAGTGTGTGTTGTCCACAGTTAAAGAAATGCAGTGTAAGTACAATACACATGCTTTGCTAAGAGCACAATCTCATGTTAGACTTGAGGCATTTGAAAGCACACCCAGTTTATAGTTCTGCACTGAGCAAAAGAAGAGAAAACTTGGGCTCACATGTAAAATACTACTGGTGTGTGATTGTCACACAGCATGGTGAATGGCCATTCAGAGCACTAATTTTCAGTATCTTAAATTGCAAAAGCATATCTGGCTGTAACTTGTTCTCTAACCTGTTTGAGGGATGAAGGTACCTTGATTTTGGGATCCCTGTGCAGCTGCTTTCCAACATTATTTTGAGCAGAATGGAAAGCTATCTGTGCAAACAAAGGCTTTTGTAGTGCAGGATAAAAGAATAGCAAAATGTTCTAAATTGTCCATTCATTTCCCTTTCAGTTTATTCTCACTTGATCATGATCATCTATTAACAATTTTTGCCTGGTGCTAACACAACCTGCTAACATTAGTTCATGTTTTAGCACTTCCTTGGTTTTCTCATTTGGTACCTCTTGTTCCCTCCTTTCTTGGCACTAGAACATGCCCCCTTATATTGCTTATGCTTTTTGTCCTCTCTGCCTCTCCACTGCTCCTTTTTAACTGCTGGTTCAATTCTTGCTACTGGTATTCTCCAAAGAAGCAGGAGACAGCAGTGTGGAAAGGTGCACGAGTCCTGGGTGTATCTCCTGGGTCTTTAACCAGCTTCATTCTGTGATGGTGTCCTTCATCAGCACAGTATTTGGATCACAAGCCCCACATGTAGTGCTGCATGGGGGAGAAAGTGCTCATGGCTTGTAAAGGCTGTACCCACAGTCAGAACTGGGGATGCTTTCTGCAGTGGCATAGTCACATTCTCATTCATACTCAAACTCTGAGAGTGGGAGGAAATATCCAAATTTTACCTAAGATAATTTGTGGTTTGAAAGTGAAATTTGACTAGCTTAAAATAAACGAAAAAAACCTCCTTTATAGCAAGGATGCAGTGATTAAAGCAGTGTGTCTTATCTTGGTACAGTCTAAAGGGGCTCCACCAGTTCTCAGATTTAAAAGCCTTCCGAAATTAGTAATATGTTGCTTACCTGTAAACTTATCTCCACTGCTCCAATGAGCTGCTTTGACCAGGCTGTGATTACAATACACACACACAATTAAATGTTGTCTTTTCCATGCCGGTGTGTAAATTCCATAAAATGCATGGCTGAAAATGTCTGCCAAAGCTTTTGTGCCTATCTGAATAAGGCTAAATATTGGATAAATACGTCAATTTTTGAATAAAAAGTGATGCATGAGGCACACATCAAGTGCCAGATAACTCAGTGAATACAAACAGCAGTTGCAGAAGTAGATTACAATTTCTCCTTTTCTTATCCCCATCCCCAAAATGGAGGCTTTGATAGAAATTGCACAAACATAATGCTGCCAGAATATAAATAGCAAATGGTGAATTATGACTTGGTGCCAATTTGCTTTTTGATGGCCTGTTGGCAGATGCAAATATTCATGCAGAGCACAGCAGCAGGGAGTTTTTCCTCTTATTTCTTTCACTGTTATCTTCTCACCTAGTTTTCTGGTTGAACCTGGAGTAATTTCTTCTTTTCTTTTTCAGTTTGCCTTGCTTTTAAAATTCTGGTCTTGTTCTCATGCCATTATATTTTCGTACGGTTCTTATTGAATTTACAATTATCTCCATTTAGTAGATAGTGGGCAGTATGTATTTGTGTGTAGATGTTGCTTAGCATTCAGAGGCTAGTTCTTCATGCATAGAGGGGGACCTTTTTCTCTTCTATGACTCTTCACATTTCATTGCTTCATTCCCTGGTGCAGATGCTCAGTTTTATTGCCTGCTGTCATCTCACCCCCATCTAACATCTCAGTTTTGTCCTTTCTTATTGCACATTCATCTTTGTATCCACTGTATGGACAGGTTGAATAGTTCTTTGTAGAGCTCTCTTTCTGGTCTTTTGCAAGGAGCACATTTTGGCAGAGCAGCAGGCTCTGGATCTGGAGTGACTGTGAGTTAGGGGAGCACCTTGCCTTTCTGCTTGCTGCCAGGGATGAGCCAGATCCTCAGCCTCTTTACATTGTCTCTGGTTGACTGGAGCTACTGGACATAAGCTGGGTTACATTATCTGCTGGTGTCATCCAGGAGTCTCCTCTGAGAGTGCTGGCTTTTGAAATGAAGCTCAGATACAACCATTTTGGGGAACAGAATTGAAATAAAAGGGATTTTGCAGAATTAGTTAACGTAACACCTGTAAACTGATGTAAAAGAGAATGCTTTGTCAAAGCTTTTATATGAAGATATCTCTCAGCAAATGTGAAAGGACATTATCAAGTAGGTTTTATTACTGGATTCACACAGAGTTGCTCTGTAATCAGAAGTATATGTAGCCCAGTATTCTCTGCTCTTAGATGTTCCAGAGTAATTCAGAAAGACCTCTGCAGTCAACGATAAACACGTGGCGGCTGGCAAAAGAAAATGCTTTTCATGAAAGCACTTATATTCTCACTCATAGCATGATACAGAGTGGAAGGGACTCTGCAAGTAGTCTGGTCCAGCTCTTGGCTCAAGGCAGGGCCAGCAGGGAGCAGTTTGCTCAAGGTCCCTAAGAAACATTTAACTGTAAGAATTCAGGATTAATGTGTTCTAGATTTTTTTTTTTTCTTTGAGAGCCTTAGTTGGACTTCAGAGTCACCAGCTGAAGATCTGTCACTTTTAAGCCTGTGACTTGTAGTTCTGAGGTAGAAACTTTCAGGTTTTCTATGTGGCAAATGAGTGTTTGCAGCCATATCTGTGGGCTTATAAAAGAAATGAGGCAGTAGGCATTTAATAAATGACGTAAGCTTAATTATGTTCTAGAGTTTGTCAGACCCTTCAGCTCTTCTTCGTAGTTTTTTACTTCATGTCAAAGTATAGGTATGTGCGCTTTGAAAGACTATGGGAGATTCTAAAAATAAAATTCAAGTGGAAAGCAAATGCTTCAAATGGCTGATTGTGTCACAACATACTCAACTCTGTGACTTTGGCAATCTCAGAAACAGCAAGGTAGAAATAGCAAGCTGCAGGAGAGCAGCCTTTGTGAACAGGAGAGACTTTCATAACTGCATCTGCTTTAAAAAAGTCAACAAAGCCTTCCAAAGATCTCATGAAAACCTGGATTCACACCAACTTTGGAAGAGCTAAGTTTTCAGACTTTTTTCCATGTGAAGCCATTGGATTGCTGTTGTTAGAGAAATAGAATTAGGAGCAGGTATCCTTTTTGTTTCTCCTACGTAGGCTGAGTCTAGCCATTACCATTCCTTTCTGTATGTATCGTTTCCATGAAACGAGTAACTTTGAGCAGATCTATATGCCCTTGTAACTTTGAACAGGTATCTGTGCCTTTCAGTGGAAAGGTCACTTCTCTGCAGAGCACTTCAGATCTGTGCTGCTTACATTTCAGTACAGGGAAGATCGTATACACACAACTTAGCCAGGAGGAGTGACAAAAGGTTACTGAGGAAACAGTTCAGCATTTCCTTGGGCTGAGGGAACAAGCCTTGAGGGCCAGCCAATGCTGTCGTTGCTTGTTTCACCAAAATGACTGATTTCCTGCATAGGTATAGCTGTGAAGTAAATTCCAGGTATGTGTTTTGGATGTGAAGTTGTTGGTTTTCTTTTTCTTTTGTGTTGAGCTTCTATTTAGGATGCAGTGGAGAAAGAAAAAAACCAGAGCTCAAGTCCTCAGCATCACTGGTAGTGTTTTACTGAGAGATAAACTGAAAGTTAACTCCTTCAGCACTCTCAGAATTAATTCACTAACCACTGCCTGTTAAACAACTAATTGAAAATGAAACTTGTTCACCCGACAATAAAGTAGCATGAAAGGATTAAATAACTAAAATAATTAACCCAAACTGATTTTTTTGAATCTGTTGGTAGCTTAGGTATTAATGTTTAAATTTCAAATTAACTAAACATTTTAACAGAAGATGCCTGGCTAATTTGACTGTGAATTATGATTATTTCTGAAGATAAATAACTTGTCCTCCCCTCTTGAAGACATCTCAGTACCACTCACAGGTAGTCCATTTGTCCTTCGTAGCCATCAGATCCTCACATTGATATTTCCCAGCTGAATGAACGGGAGTCACCAGTTATTGCTGTTTTCCTCTGGGAGCATTAGAAGGCCCCAAAAGACTGGCTAGCAGTGGTGCAGATTCCTTTGAAAAGGTCGTGCATGTGGAAGGCCATACCATATCAAGGACTCACTTCTTGGAGAAATGATCTGTGGATTCCTAGGCACTTGCTGCCATCAGCTGAAAACCACTGCACTGTGACATGAAGTGCTTGGGTAGGTATGTACCTGTACCTCAGCATATAAGCTGTTTTTAACTCTTCTTCTTCGGTCACAATTGTACAGAGTTATTTGTTATTTGCTGAAAAGCAATGTAGCAACAAGTGGAGCCCTCTCTGTAAAGGGAATGCCTTTGCCTCACTTTCAGTCTTCAGGCCAGGAATGGGTTTCTTCTGCATTCCTTTATTGGTGTCTAAGAGGACCAGAAAGTGAACTGGGGCCCTTGGCCCTTGATTTTCCATGTTCCTTAGTTGTTAGCTGGGTTTCTGGCTGTGCTTTAGGCTGCTCTGAAGAGAGCTGTCTGAGATACGGCCAGCTTTGAGCGAGGGCTCATCCTGACCTGTGAGTCAGTGTGTCCATTTCTGGTCATTGGGGTTGGGGTTGCTCCCTCGTCCTCTTTTATTTGCAACTATGAGGATACAACTAACAACTGTAAACATACAATTACATCTATAAGGATAGTCCTGGGGTACTGCTGAAGCTGCGGCAACATCTTCTAGCATGACAGATGGTAAGCTTGTTGGCTTTGTTTTCTTCTTGCATTTTTTTCTGTTTCCCTGGCCCTCTCTGATAAAATAATTTCATGGAAACATAAACACTGCACTGAGAAAGGCTGGCTTAACATTTTGTCTCCCAACCTGGCACAAGAGCTCACTCCTCTGCCTTTCTCTCCTTATTCCCCAGCATCCAAAGCCCCTTTTGGATCTGCTGATGCCTCCTACCTCCACAGTCTTCCTATAGTGGAAAGTTCTAGCAGTTTGCTTCTTCTTTTACTTCCTCTAAATTGATGAAAGTAATACTAATCTCACCTTTGTAAGGTTTGAGCTGTTCCATTTAAACTGCATCACAGAAATGGGCCAGTTATTATTATCTGTGATGACTGTGTTTTGGTGATTGACTGACTAGATGAGGGTTAGGTGAAGAAGATGGACTTGTTTAGGGAAGGGCAAATCTGCTTTAGTGGCAGATCGAGTGCAGACAAGAGAGTGATGGAAGAAGGGTAGGCTAGGTGGGAAAAAGGAGCCTCTGAAGATGCAGAAGTACAAGAAAACTCACTAAGAGTAGGGGGAAAGCATTGTGCTGGACTTGTATAAATCTCTAACTTACCTGAATTAATTTTTTTTTGGTCTGTACTTAAAACACTGGAGGTCTGTTGCTTTTGTGTCTTAAACATCACAGCATGACACAGTCACATAAAGGAAGAGCACTAGAAATTAACAGTGACTGCACAGTGCAGTCTGTCAGAATTGGAAGCAGAACCCCTCACTCACTCCTCTTTTTAATTGCTGCCTATTGATGCTTGCATACAGCAGAAAGCTAATGATGCATCTCTTTAAAAATGACTGCAAATTGCAAGTCTGTTACATTAATATGATTAATTTGAACTAAAAGCTGTACCTTAGATTCTGCTAAGGCACAGGTGCATATTAGAGCCATAAAGTTGTATGTGCAGCCATAACATGACTGCCTGTTCCTTTCTCTCCATGTTCTGTAAGGGCACAAAGGGACCAATCTGTTCTTTTTTTTGGGCATTATCAATGTTGATGTCAGGAAAATGTTTTTTTAAGAAATACATTGTATCCAAATTACAATAGTCTAAAATATATCTGAGTGAAGAAAATACCTTCATTAAAAATACCCAAAGTAACCAACTCAGCACAGGCTATTTCACATATCCCAAGAGAGTGGACACTTGACTTCCAAAGTGAAACCTAAGTGGTAAATTCAACAGTAAGGTGGTATAAATCAGCTTATGTCAGTTCCATGCAGTTCCATGCATATTTTAAATATTGCAAGCTGCAGCAGTTTAAAAAGAAACCCAGGCTTCTGAAAATGCAAGTGATCGACAAAGGAGTGATTTGGGGTTGTCTTAATTTTGGAACCTGTTTGTTTGAGAGGCAGTTTAATGTTTTGAGTTCTCAGAATGGAGAAAGATTGGGGGATTTCTATTCCCACCAGGCACTTCCTGCCACAGCTGCTTGAGTGAATTAATCTAGTTGGCTTCACATCTGTTCATTGCTTCTCTCTGTTGCCCCCATCTTCACACCAGAGCAGGAGCTCCTGGCCCCCTTTACCCATTCCAGGGCTCAACTTCTCATTTCCTAGGCTCCTGCCCTTATTTCAGCCTATTGCCAGCTGCCAGGGAAGAGCTGCCATAGGATGCTGAGTATTGCTTGCTGTGTGAGTGCTGACCCTTGGGCAGAAGAAGGACGAGGGTGCAGTCTGGCACCTGTAGGACAGGTCTGGGAAATGAGGCAAGAGTGAGTAGGTGGAGCAAGTTTTCCAGCATCTGACTGAAATGACCAACAAGGTAATTCCAAATTAGTGGATAGGTAGGCTTTCTGCTGCCACAGCAACAGAAGTTCCAGTGCTGACTGAATTTGTTATTCATGAAGAAAATAAGGTAAGAATAAGTCCTACTTATTCTTCCACGCTTTCATTTTCACTTTCTTAATGATGCAGTGCTTGAGATAGAGACATTGAAAGGGAATATTCATGTTTAAAACAAAATTGGAAATGGTTGGTTTTCTTGTAGTCTTTTTAAGAGAGTGGAAATGCTTTCACCCTTGATACAAGAAAGCTTTCATTGAGCCAAACTTGAGCTAAGTATGATGAGAGAACAATAAAATGTGTAAGTAGCATGAAGGTTTTTCAAGTTCGCCTGAACTTTTGTCTGGTGAGCCTTTGTCCTGGAGAGAAAATGTTTGGCTTGAAGGTTAAGATGAATTAGGTGACTTTTGATTATCCAAAGAATGAAGGCTGTGTTTGTACCCTCATTCCTGTTTCTTTGCATATGGTTCTTTCATCCATTCAGTCTGTGCTAGTCAAGGAGGAGGACTGTTTGAAGAAGGCACTATAGAGCACTCTGTCTCTCATCCAGCAACAGCTGAATACTTTATGGAAGTATATTAAGTCCTTGACAGGAGAAGGTAGCCAGCTGGCTGCTGCAGCAGGATATTCTTGTTCTCCCTCACAACTGAAAAGGAGGAGCTGGCAGAGCGCCTGCCGAGCTTGCCGGGGAAGAGTAGAGGCACAGACTCCTGCAGTATTTTAACTAGGTGGGCTGTTAACCAAAAAAATAAGAGAAGAAAGCACACATTTCAAGTCTGCCCAGGCCACCAACTGGAAAGTGGTGAAGGGCTGACTCTAATATGAATAATTACCACCCAAAAGCCTCCATGCTTTGGGATAGCTTAAGAATGTGGTTACTTAGAGGTCGCAAGCAAGTGAAGTATAATTACACTGGTGTTTGTTCTGCTTGAAAGAGCATGTGGAATGGTGGTGTCTCACTGGTTAGAATAGTACTGTGACAGGTCTACAAAATCTGGAGTCTGGAGATAATTTGATTGTCCTTTCTTATCCTAATAAGTACAGCTCAAGTACAAGGTGTCTGTGTGGGTCACCAGAAAAGATAGTTGAAAAGAAAGGAATTCATGTTAAAATTAGAAAGTTCATAAAAGAGAGAACACAAGAGCAATGATCACCATTTCATTTAGCCAGATTTTGAAACAATATGAGACATTATCCAGTCAATCATCCATTTCCAAGAAGCAAGCAGGTGAAAACAGCCTTAAGGCACAACCAATTAACACAAAAACAGATGTGTATTTTGGGTGGGGATGACCAAATATGCTGAGGTACAAGTATTTGAAACTAAACAAGCCTCAGGTCATTATTTTATAGCATGTTCTTCTTCATATGCTTCCTTTAATGAAGTCTCCCGGGAAATGCTGTGTGGATGCTCCATTGACTGATAAGTGAAGCTTCTCCTTTAAGCACTGGAACTGGTGGTCCAGGAGATGTTTTTAGTAATTTAATGATGGAATCCTGACCTCTTATGTAGACTCAGAGGACAAATCAGATCTGGGTTTTCTGTGTTTGTAATTGCTCTTCAGTGAACTCCACTGTATTTTGGAACAGACCTTCTCTCAGTTTTCCCATGAGTACTGAAGATAAAGATATTAACAATAACTACTGAGGCCTGTATGGATTTTTGGTGATGCAGTTCTGTGTACTTAGAAGGTATTTGAAACAAGTGTCATAGAGGTTCAACATGCCTTACAAACATGCATTGAGATTATATAGTTCTTGGAACACACAGTCATGCTAACCTTTGATGTCCAAGATCCAGGTCACCATTTATGAAGATAACTAAATATTCACATGGTCTGGACTGACCTTTCAAAATGCAGGAAATACTGCTCTGAATTGCTTTCCCCTGATTTACTTTTGATAGATCTCATGGGTAGAGTTGGAAAAAAACACTTGAATGCTGGTATCAGTTTACTCTTCCTTCCCAAACTGGCAAAAGTAAAGTAAGCTCTGATTCCTTTGTTCACAGTGAATCATATGTGTTCATTAAAAAAAACCAAACCCACACTCTTTTGACCCCTAAATGAACTAGTTACAGCTCTAGTTTAAGACTACAGTTTATTATAATAGGTGCTGGCTCTAGTGCTATCTTATTGTCTACTTCACAAAATTGAAGGTTATCTGGCACCGTTTGATGCAAATAACCAGTCTGCCTTAAACACAGCAGAACGTTACAGAGCTGGGTGAACTGTGTTGTACATTCTTCTGAAGTCTGTTTTTCCTTAACTTTGATTAGCAGCAATCATAGTCATGCTGGAAGTAATTAAAAATATGGGAACACTTTATATATAAATGTAGATGCATGATGCAGATGTAACTACTAATTGAGATGTTGAATGCAACTGTGACTTCTTGTCAAGCATAGTGGGTAGTCTTTGCTTGCAGGTTTATTTTGCAGCTTGCAGACCCGCTTCAGCTGCTCGTAGAGCTCCTCAGGCAGAGGCTGAAAGGAGGGTTGGGAATTTATTGTGCTTTTTCAGTTGTTCAGAGAAGAGGCAATGGATACATCTCAGGTTTCTCTTAGCAAGTTGGAGGAATTTCAGTCCTTGTTTTTAGACTTGCAACTGCTTGGGGCTTCAAAGCCTTGTATGTGTGAAAGAGGAAAAGAGGGAAGGAGGAATACATACCACTGCTAATCTTATGTTAACATAAACGTAAGGGTTGAAATCCCGGTTGTAAGAAAGCAGCTGCAGTAGCAGAGGGGCCATTCAAAACACGTGCATTCACAGCTCTCAGAAACAGGTACTGCATCATAAAGACCTCGGTATCCTGTTCAGCATGATATTAATTGCTTATTCAGTTTTTAAAAAATCTGTAGTTATTTTACAGTTTTGCTTCCAAGAAGACTAGTATATTTTTAGTTATAAAATTTGACCAGCAATTTGTTACTGAGTTATCTGTCTGTTATCTACAATAAGGAAAACATTTTAAAGAATTTGTCATACATTGAAACATCAGATATAATGAGAGAGGTTAACTTAAAAAAACTTGCCTCTAGTTTCATTTGGAAGAAGAAAATAAGCTTTAGTTGCTGATTTTTATTTCTGGTCCAAGTGTTGGGAGCACTTAAATGTCTCTCTCTCCTGTTTTTGGGTTTTTTTTTTTTTTGCTCTTTGTGTTGTCAGTCTTCTAATGTCCCCAGCTGAAAAAGGAAATTAACCAGGAATCCCAGTTCCGTCTGTTCTTTTGTACAATGGCACTTTCTCACAACAGGACAGCTACTTGAAGCGGAGCAGGAATGTTCTGCCAGTTTGTCTCAAGCTCTTGCTAACCACATGGGAAAAGCTCAAGAGCAGAGAGAAGAATCTTGGCCTTAGTCTATTTTTTCCCCTTTGCATGGGGGCAGAGGAAGTCACAGACATGAAGAAGCACTCATTGCTGAGGGCGGGAGCTAAAGCTTTTGATTGTTTTTGAGAGGGGAGTAACTTTGCTGTAGACTTCTGCAACAAATCTAACTCTGCAAGTTGCATTAAAAGAATACAGTTAATAGGCAAAATAAACCTGACAATTACCAAAATATCTCATTTTTCTCATACAGTTAGGTAACCTGTTTTGAATTCC
The DNA here is from genome assembly GCA_013397815.1 of Aleadryas rufinucha. Classification (NCBI taxonomy): domain Eukaryota; kingdom Metazoa; phylum Chordata; class Aves; order Passeriformes; genus Aleadryas; species Aleadryas rufinucha. Next base: position 57,436 of record VZTH01018834.1, read on the forward strand.
TGATCACTGAGCATAGAATGGTTTGAGTGGAAAGGGACCTTAAAGATCATCTAATTTCAACCCCCCTTCCTTTGGAGAGGCACCTTTCACTAGACAAGGTTGCTCAAAGCCTCATCCAACCTGGCCTTGAACACTTCCAGGGATGGGGCATCCACAACTTCTCTGGGCAACCTCTGCCAGTGCCTCACCACCCTCACAATAAAGAAGATCTTCCTAATATCAAATCTGAATCTACTGTCTTTCAGTTCGAAGCCATTCCCCCTTGTCATATGCCCTTGTAAAAAGCCCCTCTCCAGCCTTCTTTCAGGCTCCCTTTGCTTAGTGGAAGGCTGCTCCAAGGTCTTCCTGGAGCCTTGTCTTCTCTAGGCTGAACAACCCCAACTCTCTCAGCTGTTTGTCCTCATAGAAGAGATGCTTCAGCTTCTGATCATCTCCTCTGTACTCCCCCTAATAGGTCCCTGTCCTTCCTGTGCTGGAGACCCCAGAGCTGGATGTGGTTCTCCATGTGGGGTCTCCCAAGAGTAGAGTTGAGGGGGAGAATCACCTCCCTCAAATTGCTGTTCACGCTTCTTTTGAGCAGAAGTAGTTGGATTTTATATCAGTCAAACAGTTATATTAATGTACTATTTAAAGAGAAAGTGAGAGAGCATGTGTGTTTCAGTAAATGATATTACAGTATTTTATTAGTATATGATAGAATCACAGACTGTCTGAGATTGGAAGGGACCTGGTGTCATCTGTTCCAACCTTCCTTCTCAAGCAAGGCCACCCAGAACAAATGGCCCAGGACCACATCCAGATGGCTTTTGTAAAACTCCAGGGACGGGGACTCCTCAGCCTCTTTGGGCAGCCTGTGCCAGTGCTTGGTCACCCTCACCATTTCTAGGTGGTTGATGGCTGTACCAGCAGTCACTCTGCAGGGCCCCACATGAAGCAGAGTGCAGTAATCACAAAATAACTGTTTTCTCTAATTTGAGAAATTGTGGTTGTTTTAGCAGAGTTCTTTGCCAAAGATTAAGCATTTGCATTCATTTCTAACAGCTAAAAGATATCTGGAAGCCCTAGTGTAATCCTCTGGGATGAGGCTTCATAAGCTACAAAACCTTTTGATAAATAGATACTAGGCTTGGTTAGGACTTTTTTGCCTAGAGCTATACTAAGCTTGGGTTTATCTCATGTGCCATTTGTTTGGGATGCTTTTATTCAATAAACTGTCTCTGATTAATCATAACATTTACTCAGACCCACTCTGTTTAATGTGCCTTTGTCTTTCCCCCTCCTCCACCCCAGCTCGCAAGAACATAGCAGTACAGAGGGATGTAATGCCCCTTCATAGTAGAAATTCTTATGTGAGAGTCCAGAATAGCTCAGGTACAAGATTTTTGTTGCAAACATTCCCAATAAGGGTTTTAGTAAGTCAGAAACATTGGCTTACTAACTTCATTGATTCTTTTTGTCACATTAACCTTGACCTACTAAACCAGGCAGCAGTTGCTGTTTTGAATGCAAGCAGAACCGTAGCTGGCATCAGCAGCTATTGTGCTGTTCTGCATTCTCTGTCTGTAGCCAGATTCTTCTGTTTCACTTTGGTACCTGCTGGCATCTACGTTCCCAAATTGTTGATTGGCAGGTGCACTGTGACAGTCAAAAAAATTTATGGAATGGAGATGATAGTTGAATGCCTTAACAAGGGAAGTGAACCCCAAAGTCAAAGCCAAGACAAATTATCTGTATAACTTGATATTATTAGCAGCTGTTGGCAAGGTCAGGAAAGTTATTAAAAGTTAAGTATTTGTAAAGCATCTAGTATCCCTCTACCTGAATAACTTAGAAAGAAAGTGTAAGTATAATTCTTTTGAGATATCTGTAGGACAGGATAATAACAAATTCTCAGACTGCTCCTGTAATTTTTAAAAATGCCTTGAATTTTTTATGATTTCAACTGTGATGCATATACTTTTTCTTTAATATAAAGGGATAGGCAAGTCTTTTCCCTTGTAGTTTATCCACTACCCACTTTTTTTGCAAAAGGGCAAAAAACTGTAACTTCTCTTTTTAAAACATCTCTCTCTGGCAATACCCCACTGATTGACCTCCATATGAGACAATATTTGTTTCATCTTTAAGTGAGAGGAAAATACAGCCAAACCCAGGAATCTTCAGCTTTATCATTATTATTCCAGTGACTGCCAAACTATTGGTTTTCCATCACAGATCTGTTTTTTTAATATCCATCAGTTACAATTTCATGAATTCTCACTGCTGGCAGTGACACACGTGTTTTCATTTACTGCATTACGGGTATTCTCTAGACAACCAGTCTGTTGAAAAGAAATTAATTCCAGCAGTGAACTAAGATACTGAATTCTCAGCAGTTTATGAATTCATGTTTTTACATTGAGGCTATTTATATCTGGATTGAATTAATTTGAATATGTAACCAGATGGTTGTGGTTATGTCTTTTATTATCCACTGGATTTGAAAAGCCAGCAGAATGCGACTGCAGAATGGGAAAACTCACTAATTGCAGTTGGTAAATATAGCATTGTATGGTTGAAATCTCAGCTTGTATTTCTCTCATTTCTGTTCATGACTTCAGGCATGATTAGCATGAAGGAATACAATATACCATAACTAGAGTATCCCAAGTAAGGCATACTAGATACAATTTTTAGATCTGACTCATTTTAAATTTTTACTAAAGATGAAAATCTAATAACTTGTTTCTGTTTTATCCTGTGGTCCCCATTTCACCAACAATGAAAAGTGGCAAAATATCCAGGCAACATCTTAGACAAGATCTTTTGGAGGAGAGCAGAGACTTTATAGATAACTTGCAAAGCCTGTCACTAAGCTGCAAATTCATATTCAGCAGGGTTATGCTTTTTTATGTTTGTCTTCTCCGATGAACATTCAGAATTGTTGGCTCAAGGAAGAAATGGGCTTAGTCCTGAACTCTGTTTTACATGGAACAAAGAAAGTGAAAACTTTAAGTTGTTAGACAATAAGCACTTAACCCCATCAGTTTTTTTCAACTTGGTTGTTCCTTTTAAGAGGAAGCTGGCATAAAATGTGAACTTCTTAATCATCATCTTTATTTCAGTAAAATTGAAAGGATTTTTATCGCAGTACTTGATTTGGTTTTGTGTCATTTGAGAGAATTTCATAACAAAAACTGGACACAGTGACAAACTTGGAAGATTGTAAAGGCAAGTAAATTTCACTGGCAAATTCTTTAGGATTACATTAAACCCCAGTTAGGCGTGTCCCTGTGATGTTGGTCTTGACTGTAATATTTTGTCATTCTTGCTGTAACTAAGCAACACAGGGGAGATAGTAGTGATTGCTGAAATCTTTGCTTCTCTCTGTCACAGGAAGTACCTGTTTTGCAGGTTGCCTTTGGTAGGAGGTGGGTGATGCACTTTCTAAGGCTGAGCGGTTTCTGATCTTTGCACAAGAAGAGATTTAGGATGATAGATACCCTGGGCTTTTTTTTCCCAAATGTTGTATTGGAACTAGCCTTGTTTCCCTTTCAAAGACTTGTATTGTAAACTCAATGGTTATGATGTATTACTTTTAGTAGCCCTCTGTGAACACAGCCTGCCTTTTAAAAGATGTTGTGTCTGAAATCAAAAAATTTCTGAAGTGTTAGTAAATAATTGCAGTTTGTTTGTAAAGAGGTATGCAGGCAGTGAATCCGAGTACATGCAGGTAGCTCAGCGTTTTAAATAATAAGAGTATGCATAGTTAGAGGATTAGAAAATATCTGTTTTAGAGAGTGTTCTGTTGGTTTCTTTTTCTCTATATTGATTTTACAAATTCTTTTTATCTGGTGACTAATGTATGCATGAGGAATATTTTTGTAATCCCTTGTGTCTGAGGGGCAGCATCTCTATTGAAATGTGTTTCCCAGATCAATCTCAGTCAGAATATTCTCTTCTATCTTGAGTCAATATACCAAGGAGAGGAAAGATCATGCAGTTTTGTCTTCTAAGTGGTAAAGAGAGTAGCAGCTGTATGGTTGTTTTGATTCGGAAACACTGTGATGACTTTTTACCTGCTATGTATGGACAGATATATGTTGATAAAGCAACACAAATGATTTTGAGAATACCAGTCAGGCTTTTTGTAATCTCACTGAAAACACTGACATTTATTTGCTCCAGAGAACATTGCAGTGTATTCTGATTTTCCGTGTGCAAATTGCTGTATTTGAATGCTGTCAGTGTCTTCGTTACTCATTCACCTGCTCCTGTGTCTGTCTTTCTTGGATTAAATAGTTTCCACAGGAGCAGTTTGGGAATGTTGGTTGTGCTTTCTTACACCTCAGCAAATAACATTTAATATAGAAAGTACATTGGAAGAAGCTTTTTTTAATAAGAATAGCTTTGATCTCTGTAGTAAATACCTCTGTATACATGTGGAAATGCAGAGAAAGACATCTGACAGAGAAATCATTTCTTTTGAGGTTTAATTTATTTGTACTTCAGGGAGCAAGCAAAGTCCAGCAGCTCAGACTTGTGCTGCTGCTGGGCCTCCCAGAGGTTTTCTCCATGAAGGGCAGCTCCCGGCCCTGGCTGAGGCTCAGTTCCCCTTGGTGGGGAGTGCAGGTACAGAAGGCAGCTGCCAGGATATGGCCACTCCTTCCATGGAAAATGCTAAATCAAGAGTCACAAGCCTTCACCATGGGTTTAATACAGACACTGTTAACAGCAGCCCTGGAAACGGTGAGATGCAGAAGAGCATAGAGGAGTTAATCTTTATATTTTCCTGGCATTGCCAGGAGGGAGGGCCATAACTGGGAGAGCCGTATTAGCTACAGTACATGTAGTGAAACCAAAGCTGAGGCTGGTGTAGGGATGGGGAAAGGTCAGAAAGCTGATTTGGGGATGGAAATTGGACTATTGCAGCACATCATCTGTCCATGGGCTTCAGCCTCATTCCCCAGAGCTCAGCAGTGTTGAATGGCAAGTGCACATCTGGCATGCCCCAGTGGTTCAAAGGGATGGGTGCAAGTAAGGAGCTCCTTACTTGTGTCTAGTCCCTCCTTCCCTCTGCCCCTCACAAAGCTGCAGCTTCACTCCTGGCTGAAAGATGAACAGCAAGTTCTGTAAAGTTATACACTGCCTTTCACGGTTCTACAACCAGCATCTCTTTCTGCTGTCAGGCTTAATGCAGTGACTTCTCAGACAGTATATCCAAGAGCTTAAATAAGTAAATAAATAAGTTCTCTGCAATTCCAGAGGTTCTCGTTGGTTCTTCTGGTCTCTGCAGGAATGCCACTAGACTCTTCCTATTTTATCCATGAGAAGGTGTATGCAGGGTATACTAAAGCACTGCCTGGAAATGCAGTACAGTATAGAACATACGTAGAGCAAAATTAGGTTGTTCAGAGCAGTCAGTTTTGGTTTTCTCCCAACTTACAAAATAAGTATTGGGGGTGAGACAGGGGAAGGCCCCCACAGCAGGTTAATAGACTTCACATGTGGATGCAATTCTGTAAGTGTAAAAAGTGTAATATTCTCTAATAGATATCTGTGAAATTCAAATCTCTGAGAGCTTCTGTATTCTTACAGTTTTCTAGCTAATACCCATGCTTTGGGAAGGGAAAACAGTCTGGGAAAAATTGTGTGTTCATGAAACTGAAGAGTGACCCTAAGCAGTTCTGTGTAAAAGGCATCAATTCTTTGCACACCAATTAAAGACTGAACAGTCTATTCTTATTAGCTAAATCTAATTTTGTTTCTACTCAGGAAACCAAATATCAAAGCAGAAAGGGTTTTTCTGATTTCTATTTAGTGACTTTTACATCACATTTCATTTCAATGCACCTATATGGGAAACAACACATGAATGGAGCAGTTCTGAATCCTTCAATTGTTGCTGGAGTCAGTCGTTTTTACTGCTACCACTGTGATTTAGAAAAGCTTCTAACTTCTGAAAAATGTTTAACAGATGTACCATCTAAGTAAAAACACCATGCAACCTAGCTTTTTAAAAAAAGCTCTGCTTTTTCCAGTACATTACTGCGCTGTGTTTCTTTCAAAAAGTTAAAATCTCACCTTTCTAATGCTATCAGCAATGTCACATTTTTCTTCCAAATCAATCAAAACAAGCGTCATTTAAGAAGAAAAATCAATTTATCCTATTAATTAGCTGAACTCAGTGTAGTGCCTGAAGGCCAGAATGTCATTTCCCATAAGATTTGCTTTCAAAATACAAACAAAATTGGAGCACTCGCAGGTTGTCATCACAAAGGGCTCTTAATACATCAGAATACACTGGTAATCTTTATCCTACCTGATACAGACCTACTTAAATATTCTGATTAAATGTTATTGTATTTGTTCTGGTTTTTCTTTCTGCCTCATGTTAGATATAGGAACTTTAGTCAGTCAGTGTAGTCAGTGCCTGGGCAAAATATTACTACAGCAAGCTACCAGAAGGTTGTATCTGATAATGGATTATTTTCCTGTGGTATAAGGCTCTTTATTTTCTCATCCTTCAACGAAAGAGATTATAAAATTTAGATTACCAACTCATAAATAAAGGAAAGCAAAATGAGAAAAAGTTATTAGATGAAAGTGGGTGTGTTGCAACTGTTGCTGTATATTCATGGTTACCAGGGTTCCTGTCTATCAAAGCTGCTTGGGGAGAGTAATATGTCTTAGTGAAAATCTGCTTTACTGTTGTATCTTTTTGTTGACAGTAGTAAAGTGTATTGCAATGAACATTCTGAGTGACTTGTCTGCTGAACCTGGTGGTTGGTATGTGCATTGTGGAGCCAGTGACCCTCAGGAGCAGAGACAGTAAATTCATCTCAGTGCCAAAGCTCTCTACAGGAAATCCCAGCTAGCACTCAGTATCTCTTAGTCCATGAGGCAGAAGGAATTCAATTGCTATTCAGAAAGGCAGTGTGAAGGTTTGTATGCCCCTGCTTTCACCATGAGCAGAACTCGGAGCTAGCGCGGTTCTTGTACCTTCCAGCGAGCCGGTGGCACTAAACACCACATTGGTAATGGCAGCAGCTCAGAACTGGAGTTCTCATTTGCTGAGCCTGCCAGCTGAATGCTGTAGGAAAAGAAACTTTTGCGTATTCAACCCCAAGCAAACTGCAACTGCAAATGTACAGGCCCTGCTTTCTGTGTGCTCTTGCAACTGCTCACCAACTAGCAGCTTCTAAAACCTTTATAAGAGCTGAACTGTGCTAACACCAGCCATGTAATGGGCTTGGCAAAGTAGAAGGGTCCTATTCAAACAACAACAAAAAACCAACAAAAAGAGGTCCAACAAAAACCCACTCGATTAAAATGTATATCTGTCAAGAAACTTTACTTTCCTTCTCACTTTGTTATGAATTTTAGGGCATGTTTAGGACTTCAGCGATTTACTTAGGATAATCTTGAGCAATGAAGCTTAGTTAAGGACTGTATGATTAAAGTAATAAGCTCTTACTGTGGACATGCCATTGGTAGTCTTTTGTCACTTTCCCATGTCATATTGTTTGAACGATTTACTTCTGTCATTTGCCCTCATTTGTGTCTATATTGTGCAGTGTTTTTCCTGAGGTTCACCTGGCTTGCACTGCTTAAAATGAGAAGGAAAGAAAGAAAAGCTCAAGAACTGTTTATCCATTAAGTTCATATTAATCACTTGAAAAACTTCCCTCTAAGGAAATGCATCTGAGTATAATTTAAGCAAAGATCATGTTCCGCAGCTGATCTGGCCAGGAAGATGCCAGTGGGATTCTCCATAACCACTCACAGGGCAGCTGGTGGGATTGTCACTAAAGATTCATTAAAACCATTCAAATATTAGAATCACATGCAGGAGGAAACAAGGAATGAAAAATGGAAACCACAATAGTTACAAAGAGTGAAGCTTGTTGTCACTTCTTCAGTTTGTACGTTTAAAAAAAGGCCTTTGCAGAAATATTCTCAGGTTTGCCAAAGTGTAGAGTTTAAACATCCAGTTGGGAAGACTTAAGAATCATGTTGGTAGTTCTTATGTTCATAAAAACCATTCTTTTTCAAGTGTTTAAACTTTCTATGACCTTCCTGGCAATAGATACATGACATTTCGAAATTGAAAAACTCAACTTGCAGCACATACAGAATATCTACATGAAAATTCTCCACCTTTTCTCAGGTGCCTTCCCCACTTTGTCAGGGTTCCAAAAATGATTGCATCCTTCTGCCTCTTGCCTGTGAAATGATTTGATACTGGGCTGACTCTTGTCCTCTCACTTGGTGGGTGAGAAGTAGTTCAGGTTACTGCTACCAAGTTCAGAATCATGTCTACTTTGCAAGTGATTGGCATTGGAAAGCTACCCTGGCTACATAAGAACAGTTTACACTGGCCCCTGTTAGACAAGTAGATCATAGTCCTGTTACATTCTGACTAAGTTGTGTTTTTTTCTTCAGTCCATTCTGGGGAGAGAGCTACAGCAAAGAAGATAAACTTTTATGTAAAAAATAATGGCCTGCATGGAGTAATGACCTATGGTGGTGTAAAGGAGAAGTTCATTTCACCTATTACTGAAGTTTCATTATGTTTTTAAAATGAGACCATTGTAATTCACTTGTTACTCTACTGGGGTTTTAAATATGCACAGTGCTTTTTGTTAAGGGTGTTTGCCTGACCCTGAATTTTTCTCTGAACTTTTTCAACAAAAATGGTTAATGAAGTCACAGAAATTCAGTTAAGTTATGAGGTGCTGTGCATCATCATAATCATGTCCTTGTTCATCTCCCTAGTTTGTAACAAATTGTGCCGGTTTTGGGCCAATCTCAAGGAAAGATGTCCAAAAGGACGTCTCCTCAAAGCAAAGCAGGGCACTGCCGCCCCTCCCCCACCAGGTTCGGGAAAAGAAAACTATTCCCCGGAGGAATGTGAAAGACAGAAAAAGAACTATTTATTAAACACACACACACAGGAAAACAACAACAATACCAAAGAACCAANGTAATGCAAATGCAGAGGCTTCACTGAATTTTAAACTAATTCATTTTAATGTATTTTATTCTGGGGTTGGGTTTTTTTTTCGGTTGTTCTGAGATACCGGTTCTGAGTTTTGAGCAAGAGAGAAAGGCTTTGCTGTGCCTTTTAATGTTTTTGGTTTATTTGTTTGGGTTTTTTTTTTTTTAATGCCTCTAATGTCACAGAGCTCTACAGCAGAGGGTCTTGAAATTTGTGAATAGAGGGCTCATGGAAAAAGGTTTGACTAAAGTGTTAACTACTGTTTATCTCAACTTTAGCAAAGCTTTTGGTACTGACTCCCTTAGCATTCTCATAGACACTGGTGAATTTTGAGTCAGGTAAGTAGGTAGGAGAGTGGACTGAAAGTACTGAAACCTGTCTGAACTGCTGGTGCTTAAAGATCAGCAGCACAACATTCAGCTAGAGGCAAGTCACTGTTTCACACTGAGACCAACACTGTTAAAATTCTTCTTAAGGGCTTAGATGATGGGGCAGGATGCACCCTTAGTAAGTCTGCAGCCATTTCGAAATTAGGAGTGGCGATTAGTGCACCAGTGGCTTGTGTTGACATTTAGATGGACCTTGGCAGGCTGGAGAAATGGGCCGACAGGAACCTCATGAAGTTCAGCGAAGTCCTGCTGCTGGGAGGAATAACCCTGCACACCAGTACGAGCTGGGACAGACTGACTGGGAAACAGTTTCACAGAGAGGCCTCGGGGGTCCTGGGGAATAACAAGTTGAACATGAGTCAGTAATACATCTGGGACAAAGAAAAAGCTTTTCCCAGTAAGGTGGTAAAACACTAGTTACCCAGAGAGTCACCCAGAGAGGCTGTGCTGTCTCCATCCTGGGAGGAGATACTCAAAGCCCCGAGGAACCTGATCCAACTTTAAAACTGGCTCTAACTTTGAAGTTGGCCTTGCTTTGATGAGCTGGGAGGGAGGCTGAACCAGATGATCTTCAGAGATCCCATCCAACCTAAGTTATTTTGTAATTCTCTGATTGTAGCACAAATGTTATAAACAGTATTCGTTTCCCCACAAATAGCCCCAGGGGAAGATACAGGCAGTGGGCTTTCATGTTTGTTTGCTGTAACACAAACTAAATCAAAACAGATGTTTCTGTGCCTTACAGTTTAATAAAGATTTTCCCATGTGTTGAATGTATTTAGACTAAAAATGTACAGTTTACTCTAGTGTCATCTTCAATGTTATATAGTTTCTTTGCTGCTTTCTATTGTTTACACTGTGCCAAATGCTGTTCCAAGTCACTTTTTGGTTTCTCACAGACAGTGTGTTTTACTCTTTTCTGCTGTAAACGGTTCTCTTTCGAAGAATTCAGTGTTACAGTTCTCCAGGACAATCTCTGGAGTTGTTACTGCAGTTCCCTTCCAGAAGGAAAAAAGGCATCGCTGAAGATGTTGCAGACCAAGCTCTCCTCAATTTTTGTTGTGACTTAGCTGTAATGGGGGAGTATAGTATAATTACAACATTTCTTCTTCATCACTTTTTTCCTCACCCCTCAGTGAAGTTGGGTTGATCCTGCTTTCACCATCTAACCTGTGAAAACTAATTATAGACCGTAAGTTGATGTTCCAGACTTGAGTCTGGAAAAGAAGAGGAAAGGCAGATTTATTCTGGAAAAAAAAAAGTAGGGGAGCCTGCTTTTAATATCAAATAGAATTCTTTTCAGTCCCCCTTAATGTTATTGTTCTCTGAAATCCATGACGTCTTAGTAAATGTTAGGTTTTTGCTTGTGTGCAGTTCTCACTCTTGGTTATCTAGATATTTGAGTAGAATGAAAGTTTTATAAAGAAAGATTTTGGGAAATACTACATTTGTTGAGTCAGAACCAAACCTGAACTGTTTGTTTTAATCCAAACCACCTCATGTCTAACAAACTTTTAGTCCATCTAGACCAGGACACCTAATGATACCTTTAATTTGTGCTGGTCAGTCTGAGGGCTGCAGGTAAATTATTAAGATAGAAAGAATTATTTAAGGTCCTACTTTCTTGTTGATCTCCATAGAAGGTTAGGATTATTAGCATTTCACTGGACTTAAAACAATTTGCTTGTTAATTTGTTTGATGGGAAATAACATTAAAATTACTTAGGTGCCAGGAGGAAGGGATTGTCAGGACTTCGCATAGTTTTGCTCTGTTTTATTCTTGAGATTAAAGGAGGAAAGAAAATTTTGGCATGTGGATTCTAGAAGTATTCTGTCTGAAACTTCTGTACTAGAGGAGGTGAAATGCTGATATTTGGGATCCAGTAGGTACTAACTTTGCCATGAGACATCTCCATGAAGAAGCATCAGTTTGCATAAGATGTGTTTGCTGTTCCTCACACTGGGAATGTTCAGTGTTATTTGGAATTACGCACTGTCAATAAGAAAACCAATCCTCAGGTCTGGCAAATATTAACTCAGATTATATTTGCTTCTGCATTGTTTGTTTTATTAAAAATTCAGCCTTGTGCATAACTCTTTGAAGGGTTTGGACCAAAATTTGTTATAGGTAAAGCAAATAGATTCTGACATGTTGGACTATAAGAAATTTTAAAACATTTTGGAAATCTGGGAAGCAGCTGACAAAATCCAAGAAAGTATCCACTTTTGCTAAAGGGAATTGAAGTCTGGATGTTTTCTTTACCCACACTGGCAAGCTAATGATCTGTGGAATGAAGAGGAGACATGCTAAACCCCCCTGCTCAGTCATGTCATTTCTGGCATCCTACATTCATCTGCACTGATGTCACCCTAGATTGTAACCTATTCTCATCTTGGACCCAGTAAATAAATTAATGTTCATCTGTTGCTACATATAAATATTGTTAGAATTTTGACCCTTTGAGACACCATTTTTTAAAAGATAATATTTAAGAGCCAACACATTTTAACATTCCAGTTGGTATTTATGTTAATTTGAGTTCAATTCGTTCCCTAAGTGCTTGAGATCAGCTATTTTTAGCTTGGTTTCCTGAGGAACTGAAGTTTATAGGATGGCTGTATCTATCCATCTGCCTTCCACTGAGCTTTTTGAAGCCAATGATCAATTATCTTGATTTGGCAGTGAGAGTGAGGCTTTAATGCTGCTAATCTCTGGCAGGTTTCATTGACAGCCTTGGTTTGTTTGAAGAGAGGCACACAAAAAACTACCCTATCCAAGGGAAAAGATGTAAGGTAAGATCACCAGTGGTGCTGTGTAGGGGTTGGTGGGAAAACAGCTGGGCCACGACTCAGTGCTGCTTCTCACTCACGGGGTAGTGAGAGAATATGAGCCTGAGCTGATAGTGCTGTGGCCGGGGCGGAACTGGAAGCATGTAGGTTGTGAACCATGAGCTGTGGATGATCACAGCTGGGGGGATGATGCATGGAGATTATGGTCAAGGACCCCATGTTCCTGTGGTGATGACAATGTATGATTATGTAGCAAGGAGTGTGTTGGGCATCAGTTTTATTGCGCTGAAAACTACTTGCCTTTAACAGGGAAGCTATTGTGTGGACACTATTCATATCTCTGGAAGCCTGCAAAAACATACAGCTTATCCTTGCTGTTGGGAGAGGGTTCTTGGGCATGGCACACAGGCTTTTTTATGGAGAATGTACACCTACAAAACAAATGATCTCAAAGTCCTTTAGATACAAGTTGGGCTTTGTTTCTCCTCAGCCCCAATATAAATAAAGTTTGACTTTATTTCTCTTTAGGAATCTGGGAACAGGAGAAGAAATGAGACATGGAATTTTAGTTATGAATGGTAACGTGATTGTGGAAATGAGCTCTGAGCTCTCAGACACTATACCTAGAGATGATTTTTTTAAAAATAATTCTAGCCAAGACTTTTCCAGTAGCCAAGGCTTTTCCAGTAGAGTTTGCTGCCAGAGGACAGTTCTCTGGTTTCAGTGAGTGAGCTTAAAATACTTATGCACTAAAATAAAGCAGAGGGTAGGGTGGGTTTTTTTGGGTGTTTTACCTTCTTTTCTTCGGTATTTAAAACATTTCTGGAGATCAGCATCTATATAATCAATAGTCATAATACTTACTAGAGAGAGAGCATTTTCTTTACATGGAAAGACAAGTTCCATATGTCCCTACAAAGGGAGAGTTTGCCCCAAGAATCATTGTGTGGCCGCTGCAGTTGTGCTCATCATAAAATACAGGACATGACTTTTGTTCAAATGCCTGTCAGGTGAGATACTCTGTTTCATTAGCTGTGTTACCAGCAAAGTCTGTTCATCTTTAAATCTCCAAAAGACTGTCTTGGGCTTTGTGCTGCCATTTCACTTTATATGAATACTTACAAACAAAAAGCAGACACAGGACTAGAATGTTGCACTGCATTTGTCTGTCTCCTCTGTAAAGCATGAATGCATTTATCTGTCTGCTTACAGATAAGCTTATACTGAAGCTTCCACAACAGGTGGACACTCTGTGTTTCAATCTGATTTAGTAAGTTTTGGTTTACTTTACAGAAGCCATTTCTCGAGGAACAGAAAGTATAGATTTTGGTTATAACAAACTAGCAAAGCCAAGACAAAAGTGTGCTTCGGTTTCTCTTCTTTAAAGCTGATAAGCTGATTATCTCTTCAATTTTCAGAATCCAAATCAAAACCCCTGCTTATAAGCCTTAAGTCGGCTTGTGTATCCTTTCAACTCGAAGAAGGGCTGGATAATTTGTAACAGAAACTTAGAGATCACGCAGTAGTCAGCTGGAATGCAGAAAATGAGGTCATATTTCTTGCCCTGCAGTTGATTCTGCATTGCCCTGTTGCATCACTGACATGCATTAATAAAAGTCATTGCATGCATAGTTTTGACCATTTGGAGTTTTGGAATTTTATTTTTTATTACTGTTTATTTCTGCAGTCACACTTGGGACATTTATCCTAATTGACCTTTATGTATGCCTTGTGTAGAGAACACAGATTCTATAAAATACTAGCAAATCAATCTGCTGTAGAGATCTGTTTGCAGTAAAGATCTGTCGTGATCTTGTATTATGGAGTATTATCATTTTTGATAGGGACAGTGTATTAGGAGTTATGGTTTTGATATGCCAACTCCCAGAGTCAGTACTTATTATTTATACTTACGTTGTGCCAGCAAAGCTGTTTCAGCAGTGAAGATCAGGATGTAATCCATCCCAGTAATAATGCCCCTTCTCTTTTTTTTTTCTTCTTGCTTCTCTTCCTTCCTATTCCTTCCTTCCTTCTCCTTTTCCTTTTCCCTTTGTCAGGCTGTTGTTTTAGCTGAATCAGTTCCCTGAATCACTTTGACAGCCAGAGAATTTCTGCCATGTATGTGAAGTTCATGAGGCCAATCTGCAAAGCTGAAACTTGAGACTTGCTGAGAAGTGGGCTCCAGGAGCCTGGGATGTGTGGGTTTGACTGCCTGTGCTCTCACTGCTGAGAGTTGGCTCTGCCCTTCTGCCATTGCATAGCCCCACTTGCTGAGTGACCTGTCTCACTTGGAAGGCCTCTCCTTATTGTTTCCTTGTTGCTTTCTCCAGGAAAACATCCAACTGTCCATCAGCTGGGTCTAGAGGTTTTTATAGACCTTCCTGGGGGAGCAGCAAGAGCTGAAAGGAGAGAAGTGTGGGATTAAGCCCGAAGAGCTTTGGGAGGCTCTGACCCAGAAGAGCATCTACAGCTCCTACCCTGGAATTGTCTGGCTGTTTTTCCAGAGGAAAGGAAGGTGCTGAACAGTGTAGTTTGGAGGGGGTTTATGCAGGGCGTGTTACAGGGTCAAGCAGTTGTTGTGGTGTCACGTTTTGGGTAGTGCAGCACTTCTGCATCTGTGTGCTATGGTCCCCCCATTCCGCTCTGGCATGAAGGGGTAAAGTCAGGCTCTTTGCTTTTGTCTTGTGCCACTTTCAAAACACTTTCCTTACCAACAAGTATTAAAAAAATCAATACTGTATTACTAACAGTACAATATTGTATTATTACTAATAATACAATATTGTATTATTAACTAATTTCTCCCATCATTTATTTGTGAAAACTCAGGTAACTGAAACTTACATTTAAATGCCTACTTGAGAGCTCATTGATCAAACTGCTAGTGTACCAACTTGAATTTTTTTTAAAGGAAATTGAATATGCTGAACATATTAGTGTTTCCTAGGCTGAGTGTACATAGAACTCAGAAAAACATTTTTCACTTTTTTTGTCAGATAAATATTACTGCAAGAGGATAAACACAGTTATGTGCAAATACATTGGCAGTTTAATATAATTATAGATGTGTGTACTGGCTCGGAGGGGCAGAAAATTATATTTAAAGGCATGCTGAAATCCAAGAGCTAAGTATGTACTGACAGTAGTAGTGCATTCACCACAAAGCTTGATGTCATGCTAGCATTGTACGTAGGCTGTACACATTGCAGAGTACTTTATGCAAAAGTAAGCATAAACAAGAATGACAAGTAGGAAAGTTTATGGGTCTTAGCTTGACATTTCCTTGCTAATTAAGTGTCTAAGCATAACATTGTTACTTTGCTTCACAAAGGAGCCTCATGTGTTTTCAACATTGGACATGCATCAAATCAGTGTCACTGAATCTCTGCCAGTGTATTTACCTAAACTGTAATTTGTCTCAGAATTCATATTTGAAGGCCACAGCTACTCTCAAAGCTGCAAAATCAGAATCGAATTGCATTTCTTTATCAAATACATCTTCTGTATCACACACCTTTACATTTCTCTCATTCTGCTTTATGCTGCCTGGAAGCTGAAAAGAGGCATTTAGCACAGTAATGCAATATAAGCAAGAAAGTTTGAAGCTATCAACAGCCACTACTTACGTTTAATATCTTTATTGGAATCTTTACCCTACCTGCTAGGCTTTAAGAATCCTTTAGGTAATCAAAAGCTTAGCCAACAAAATTAATTGTATTTTTTTCCACTACAATACTTGCTGCTACAGGAAGATAACAAATCAAATATTTCTGCTATTTTTCTAAGCGGTAGGTAATTTTTGACCCTATCAAGAGCTATCTTCGCTAAGGTAATTGTAGCAAAAATCAAAATTTAATCAAAACTAATCAGGGCATGAAGTAGTTGTGTTAGGAGAATGAGAAGAAATCTGTGACAAGAATTCTGTGACAAGACAAGACATGACAAGAAATCTGTGACAGAATAATTTCTTGGACCCCAAGCTTGGTAGATCATAACTAGCTGGAAGGTGACTAAAGACTTCGCTCTCCTCTGCAGGGTCACATTAGAGGCTGGGTATTGAAATGGATTGACTGTTGATAGGATTTGCCATAGTGGATCATGCTTTCAACTGTGTGCTTCTCTTCTAGCCTGTTACAAGCAGGCAGACTGGACACAAAGGCTGCACTGAAATATAGGTTAGCTTATATATAGCACAACAGGTAAAAATAGATGCTGTTTCATGAGGAGTGTAGTCTGAAAGTGTCATTGTATTGTTATCTGCAACATGGATCTGTTCAAATCAGAATCTGTATTGGGGTGTTTCACTAGTTTTTTCAAGTATTTCTGGAAATTAAGACTGGAATCAACATATATATAAAAGTTGAAGAGAT
Source organism: Aleadryas rufinucha (assembly GCA_013397815.1). Lineage (NCBI taxonomy): Eukaryota > Metazoa > Chordata > Aves > Passeriformes > Aleadryas > Aleadryas rufinucha. The sequence continues at coordinate 73,965 of VZTH01018834.1, forward strand.
AAATTTTAAGAGTTTAAAACTTATTCTTTTGCATTGGAAAGTAGATGAAGTACATGGAAGGGAGAAAGTAATAGCCCAAAGTTTGCTGTTCCTTATTTCTTCCTTCTGGAGTGTGAATATAGATTGTTGGTTAGAGCTTTAAAAGCTGACAGAATGCATTTAGAGATTTTCAAATTACTTTTGGATTTGCATTAAAAAAAATCCAGGACCTGACGCTTCAGTAGAGTTTAGAGATTATAGACTTTCTTTTTTCCATCTACCTTACATTATTGGTCAGCTTCATCTAGTTCAGTAATTGAAAGACTATCAGCATGGCAAAGCGAGCTGAAGTTAGCAGAGCAATGCGAGAGTAGGTTGACCTCATGATGACCCTGAGTTTTTTAACTGCAGTGTTATATTCATGCTGCCTGTATTGTCGGTATTTAAGGGACAGAGATCCCTGGGATGGTTATAAAAATACCATTGTTACAAATGACAGCTGCTCTGCATGGAGTGTTTTTCTGCCCATGCATGCAGGGGCACCACAACTGTGTGCTGGATGCAGTTTTTCTGTATCTTATAATTCTTTTGCATTCTGATGGGTGTTCAGTCACCAAACTCAGATATGCCTTTCAAGATAGTCAGTAATCTGAAGCAATTTGATGGTGATCCAGGTGTGTTCTGACTCTTGAGGCTCAGAGCAAGAACCTCAGCTAAAGACAGAGGAGCAAGTGATGCCCAATAGAAATGGGCATGTCTTGTCAGCTCCCATCTGGGTGTCATCAGAGGCCACGGCACCTGGAAGAGCTGCTGAGATACTGGGCTGTGTCCTGGCCATGATCTGGTGAAGCACTCTAATCCTACAGCTCTTGCTAAACTGGGAGATACTGCTAGCTGAAAACAACATGAGTGATGACAGTGACAAAGAAAAGGCTTTTCTGACAGCTCATTTAAACATCCAGCACATTTAGAGAATGTACAACAGTGTTTTGTGCACTAGATAAGAAATGGTGGTCTGAGAGGCTGAAACATTTGTGATCTGCTTATATGAGCACCACAGTCCTTGCAGGATCTAACAAGATAATTTGATAATAGGCTTCCAGCAGCTGCTTTTGTTATACCTAGTCACGAAAAGAGAAAGAGGTAGCCTGTAGCGTATCAGAAAGTGACGTAGGAATAAACGGAATGTACAGATACAATCAAAAGGCATAGGTTATCATGGAAAGGACTGCACGCAACAACCCTAAACATTTTGATTACTCCGCATTATGTTCTTGGCTCCATGAGACTTATTTTACCAGAGGACAGGGTGACATAGCCAAGCAAATTGCTCTCAATCAGGGAATATCTAAAGGCCAGGTTTCTAAGGCATTAGAAGTTATTCCTGACAAGGTGAAAGACATCTCTTGTGTTAGTGTGAGTGGTTTTTTGTCTGTTTGTTTTTAGGAGAACCAAATGCTAGTAGTATAGATGAAAAAAAAACAAAAAAGTCATCAGTAACTCCTTTATGCATCTGCTGCCTTTGTCTGTGTATTTGCTTCATTTCTGCATCTGCTGCTTTTTCTTACGGAATATTTAATTTTCAGAGATTAGACAAAAAATGAAAATATACTTAAGCACTGTTTACCAAACTTTTTTCCTCAAAACCTCCTTTGAGGCTTTCTCTAGTTTCATTTTCACAGTTTTGTGTATTACTATCCATTTATTAGCTTTTCTTCCATTCCGTTTGAAACTGGTATGCATAATGCAGTCTCTCTGTAGGGTCCTTATTCTGAGTATATTAAATCTCTCTTAACTCAGTTCATGGAAAGGGAATCTTTGAATTATATATTTATTGCCATTTTGTTCCATTTCCCTTAAATTCTTCGTAAATTCTTTGACTAGCTTTAGGTTTTGACTTCTTTTAAGGCAGTAGGTCCTATCTTGAAAAACAAGGAAGGCTTCCCACTTGTTAGCCTTCAGAAATTGACAGCTGAACACTGAAGCACTGTTGAGGCGAATGGGAGCACGACTGAGTTGTTTCCCACTGAAGAAAAAAGAATGGCAGTGGTGCTCCAAGACAAAGCTGTTCGGGTTATCATGATAATTTTTCTAGCAAGCAGAGTTGGTTGAATAGAATTACGAGCTGCAGACACAGTAAATGAGGCACAAATCATGCTCACTAGGCTGGATGGTTTCGGGGAGGAGGATGAAATCTGCAGTGACATTTCTGTGTGTAATAGAGCAAAGCTCTGGTCTGTGAAAGAAATGAAGGTATCTGCTTGCAGGTCCTGCCCTATGGTGAAAGCATATAGGAACGTGGGAAAATTACAGTTGTCCCAGATCTATGACTGTACATGCATTTGCTTCAGATAATTAAAGAAGCAGAAAAAACCATGTGCCTTTTTTCATAGAAATAATTTGTTATTTGAGGTGACTGGTGTCACTGGGTAGCTACAAAGCGTGCCTTGTCCCTGGCGTCTCTAAGAGCTTCCTTTTCAGATCCAGAATGATGTTTTGAAGTTTGTGTCTCTGTTAGCTCCTGTCTCATGTCCGTCAGCTCCCTACAGCTGCTGCCAGATCTGACCTTTGTCCTTTGGGCAAACTCTTGCTGATGGGCCACATCTTGTCCAACTTGATCATGCAGCCTCAGGAAATCATTCGTCCATGTCTTTGTGCCCCGTAAGCATTTACATTACTTTGCTGGGCTGAGCACAGGGGGCAACTTTCAGTCTCTGTAGCCTGTCCATTGAAAAATGCTAATTCAGAGTAGTCTGGCACTGCTCACCTGTTCTCTTCAGCTCAGATCCTGGCTCTTGATAGTTTAGATTCACTTAATGGCTGCCTGCCTGAGTTGTGTCTTCATCTCTGTGCGTGAGGATTCCTCTGGGAGCTTTACTCCATGCAAGTAAGATATACTGCAAGCTTTATAAGAGGCCTGTCTTGTCTGTATTTTGTGTGTTACAGCTCCTCAGAGGTTCAGCTGCAAGAGTTAGGTATTACAGTAGTGATTTACAGCATCCTGATGTTATGTGTAGATCACTTAATTACATTTGAATGCCTGAAGACTTAAGAGATGCTTCCCTTTTGCAAAACCACCAGGCAAAAAGAGGTATTTTCAAATTAAAGCCTCCCTCATTAGATTTTTTTAAAGCCTATGCCCACTGTTGGGTAAGTATCATTTGTTTCAAATGTTACTGCACATACTGTAGCCTTTCTCAAGAGCTGTATGAAAAGATGATACTTTGTTCTGATCTGAAGCTGGATCACTTGGAGAAACATTTTCTGCATGAAATGAAGAATTGTTCTGCATCATCAATGGAAACAAATTAAAAGGACATTTTTTTCAGTCTCTCTTAATCCAATACACAAGAAGGAGCATTTATTTCAGTCCAAAAGTATAAGATCTACTCAGTAGATTATGTGAGTGTTGTTGTTTATCCACAAAGACTCTAGGGGGAAAATGTGATAGTGAATGCTTGTCAGTGAGATCCTTTTCTCTTGGAGAACTGAGACAGAGCCTAAAGTAAAAATGGCAAATTCTTGTACTTGTGAATTTAAAAAAAATGTCTTTTAAAATGTGAAAGAATTTTAAATAAAACTTGTAACAGCAGGTTGTAGTAGGCAGGAATGTAATTTCTGGTTTAAGTGTGATAGTGTATTTAAAAAAAAATACACTCCAAAGCTGAAGAATTATTTTCTCTCAAGCACAATAAAAGGAAATTTGCTAGTAATATGGACAAAAATCTCGCAAGTGCAGCGGAAGCAAAAACTGTCACTGACCTTATTGTAAAGATACAGCAGTGTTTAAAAGTGTTCCAGGCAGGATTAATTCCCACTTAGAAGCAAATTTAAGGTTTAGAGGGGGGTGGTTGGAAGGAGACATACATAAATAATTGCCTCCTGATCTGGAATTTCCGCTTGGTTTCTGGCCAGCTGGAGGAGTGGACGTTTTTAGGCAGGATAGCAGTTGTTAGTTTTTCTCATCATTAACAATCAAGAAAGTTTGTCCTTCGACTTGCAGTTAAGTGAGAAAAGATGTTGAATGGTAAAAAATTGAGCTGTCCTTGAGTATGTTCTGTTTATGCAGCAAGCTGCATCTTTTAAATGCATTATCTTAATTTAGTCATTAAAAATAGTTACCTTTGAGGGGAAGGAGGCGTATTTCATCTACATTGTTTCATTGCATATGCAAGATGTATTTTACTACACATTTAAATTACTATGTAGTATAGTATTGACGTCCCAGACTCGCTGGTGCGCTGCATGCCCTAACATGTGTGCGTACATGTGGCCACATTTGTAGCTCTGTAAAATGATGAGGCCACTGCTGGGGACAGGCCTTGCTGGATCAGGGCCTGGGAAACAGGTTATCTATTAGCACTGAAATAAATAGAAAGGACTTTAATTAAAAAAAAAAAGAAAAAAACCCAACCAACCAAAAAACAACTTTGCCATTTTTTTTCGGTGCATGTTGGAGGAATGTCAGGCTTGGTTTGTTGTGGGCTACAGGTGTGGCTGTGTTCCACTCGCACCAGCCCAAGGGGCATCCTGAGCTGTGTCCGTATTGTCAGTGCTGGGAAGGATCTTGTAGCCCTTCCCTCCCTGCTGGGCCTGGCTGCCATGCCCTGGCTGGCCCAGCAGGGCAGGGGTGCTTCCTTTCTGCCTGGCTGCCAGGGTCCCCGGGGCACCACCAGCCCTGGCTGTCCCTGCCCATGGTCCGGCACCCCACACAGCCGTGCCCCAGCAGGGCTGGTCTCCCACAGCCTGGCATGGCTGTGGGCCCCCTGAGCTGGGCCCCTGCTGATGGAGGAGCTGTTACCATTTTCCTTCTTTAATGCCTGGTGGGAGTAATAGGAATTGAGGTTGTTTTCTGTTGTCACACAGTACTTTCAGTGCCAGAAGCCCTGCTTCAGCTCCCTTCATTTACTCTGAGTCAATGTCTGACTTTCTTATGAGCAATTTCTGTTTAATCCTCCCCCTTAGTCTTCAGGAAAAAGTTGTCTTTCTCCTCCACTACTCACCTCCCCCACACTCTTTAAATGAAAACTCATTCACTGGCTTTCCATCCCTAGCAAAACAAAGAGAAGTTTAAGACAATTATTGAAGATGTGCTGCAGTAAATAAAGGGATTATCAACAGCAGAATTAAACGTTGGTGAGTAAAAAAACTTGCAGTTCATGAGTGGAAAAATTAATGCTATGTGGGTCTCAAAGCCAATTAAAATAAATCAGTGGCTTCTATGAGCACTACTGTCTGCTGCTAATCAAAGCTGTTATTTTAGTAAAAACTCTGATCATTAAACAAGTTCCTTTCTACATGGCAAGACACCATTGCAGACACATTTGTATCTGCAATAGTCTACTTATTCATATTCCTCATTTAGTTCTATATTGCTAAAACTCCATGGATTCTAAGAAAAAATGTGCCACAATACTGTGTATTGTGGTGTGACATAACCTATGACAAGTAATGAACAAGAGGTGTGATGAATGACCACCTCATTATAAACCTTTTTGTCTTCCCCATTGTTCTCTCTTTGGGAATAGAAATAATGACCATTTAGGCTGCAAATAATGTGCTTACCCAGTAAATTGCCATGAGAAAAGTTCTTCTGTTTGTATCTGTTTGCTTATGCCTCCCTGCAGGGTATAATGCATGCATAAGATTCTACATAAGGAACGCACACTTAGCTGTGCATAAGATTTATGTAGTAAATTTTATCTATGCCTGGAATCCTTCTCTTATTAATGATTATAACTATTAGAGTGTGTGAGCCGTAGCTGCCATTCCCACAGGCAGCAGTCCCTCACCCCCATCTTCACATCCTTGCAGTAGAATCATCGCTTTAGCAGCAAACTCAGATTTCCAGGTTTCTTCGTTTTCTTCTTCCCATCCCATCTTTACTTTGCTCTATCACCAATCCCAGCTCTGCCCTGTCCACTGCCCATTGTTGACTCTCAGCCTAGACATGGGTGGTATAATGCAGTTTGCCAGTACAGCATTGAAAACCATGTTTGAAATGGTTTTCCTCTGCGTATTTTCCACTTCTTCCAGGGCCCAGCTATCAATTTGTGGGATAAGCAGCAATTCTTTTTCAGGTTATATACTTGGAGAGTCATAAGTTTTTGCAAGTTGTTTTAATGTCATGTTAGATTTTTTTCAAAGATATATGCTTTTAAAATGTAATTTTTTAAAAAAAATAAGGTTCTAAACAATTTCTGGTATTCTTCCTTCAAAAGCAAACTCACAGAAAGAAAGTTGTTTAAGTTTTTGGTTTTCTCTTGCAATTGGAGACCTGTGTGTTACAACTTACCTTGAGTACTCCAACTCCTCTTGATGGCTATGTGTCAAATTACTCTGACAATGAAAGTGTCAGGGAAGATACACACCCTTCAGAACACTTGTATTGTGAGACAAGTACTAAAGAAACAGTTTCCTTCAACTATGGGACAAGTCAGGAACGGTGCTGCAGAAAAAGAAAACCACTGTAGAAGTGACTGGCCTGTGTATGCAGGAAGTGCTAACCTGTCCTTCAGGTTTCTGGTTGAGTAGAAAAACGAGTAGTATTGTGAAAAACAGAGGGATAGTGGGTGGCCTCTTCACTGGTGCTTATTTACCTGTTGCACTAAGGATGTACTTGTTATAGATACGCAAAATGTTGACTTTTTTGAACATCAGAGGGTGTCAACAACTAGTGCTCCATTAGCATAGTCAAATCCAGAAATACTCACTATTTCTCTCTTTCTCCTGATTGTTCATTGCATGTTTGGAGTGCAGATCTTGAGAGTGAGCCAACCTGGCTCCATAAACCTGGTGAGGGGTCCAATCTCCACCCCTCCCAGACCTTTGTCTCCTGGCCCCTCTAGTGGATGTCTGTGTAGGCAGTGTGTCTTTGCAGTGGGACACCGTGTCCTTTGGTGGAGTGTATTGCAAGACCTGAGAGGTAATTTTAGCTCCAACAATGGCCTCGTTTGGTGCCAATCTGATAACAGCCATCCTGGTTTACGGAGATCACAATCTATTTTATGCTTGGTGTGCTGTCAGTCTTTTGCATGTTAAAAATCAAATACTGTTTATATAAAGAAACAACGTGGAAAAAATAGTTTTGTTCCTGTTGAAAACTTGTCAATTTATGTTACTAAATGTCATGTTTTTCCTGCCTGCAATAATTTTTTGCTTCGTGAACTTGCGGGGGAAGCACTGCACAGCATCTCGTGGAGAGGAAGCTGCTCATTCGCTGCCCTGACCTCGGAGTGTCTCCTGGCAGCCCAGCCTAGGCCTGCTTCCTATGGGTTTTCCCACTGCAGAGCTTTTCCTCTGGGGACCAATCACTCTGGGCCAGTGCAGCTTTTGCCTCAGGATGCACAAATTCTGCTCAGTCTCTGCACAGCACAGGAGGTTTTTAGAAGCTGTTTGCTGAGTGACATCAGTGCAGTGGTTTCTCTCCTTTGATGGGAGAGCTGAGGATGAGTTCCCTACCACAGAGATGCAGCCTCTGGTGGTCTTGCCACCCACTTCCAGCTGGGTGTTTGGCATAACATGCAGCTGCTGTGAGCCAGCTGGCCACACCTCCCGCATCGTCTCCAGCTCCGGGTGGAGAAACACTGGTGGCACAAGGCAGAGGAGAGCAAGAACAGCAATGCAGAGGGTACCTGTGTAGTCAGGTTCCTGGGTACCCTAGCCAGGTCCTAGACTGCAGTCTTATTAAACCCAAATTCTCTTAATCCTTCAGGTCATGCTGCTGTATCTATAAAGCACCATTGCCTATTAGTGAGAAGAAAAGCCTCCAAAATATTATTTGTACACTTAAAAGTCACTCCAACCCAGCAGCATGCAGGTGCTCTTGCCTACTCCCCCAATACTCTGAGGTGTAGCCAGACACTGTTTCTGCTTGTGCTGCAGAAACAGCTGGTGAGCAGGTCTCATGCTTTGCACCATCATTTAGTAATTAAAGGCTAATCTTACAGCTGCCTTAAATGGCAGAATGGAAGCTAACTCTGCCATCTTCAGATTTTTTTTTAAATTAAATAGATTACAGTGCAGCATGCCTTGAAAATCCCCTTTTCAAATATGTTCTTTGCTGTTTGCTTAATATGTGTCCTGTGGTCTTACTACATGTTGATGCACTCACATCTTTAGATCTTTATATGATACATGAGAATATTTTGCCAGTGTGAAGGAATGGCATTGATGTTACCGGTCTGGTAATTTAGAGTCTCAAATCACATTCGTGTCAGTAAGAGCACAACATTTCTTTCATGCCCCTAAGGAAGAGGAAATTAAATCGAAAAGTCTTTACATTTCAAATATTGAAATATGGTAAAAGGGCTACTGTGAATTGCCTCAGGAAAAAAAAAATACATCCAGTCCTTTTTCATATAACTGAGCATAATTATTTAGGTATCTAAACCCATTTCTTGTTGGACAAAGACTGCAGGATCAAGCTTTTCAGTCCCTTGTTGGAAGTCTGCCACAGCATCAAGGTGTGATGTGATGGAATCAAGACAAAGAGCACCTAACGTGGCCTTTATCTTCTCTTTTCTGGGGGGGGGGGATGTTTGGTGCAGTCTATTCCTCACCCCTCCACACCAAGAATAAATTGTCACAGGTTTCTTAGTCTGCTGAGTGCCATTGATCTCACCGCAGTATGTGGTGTTTCATTATTTTCTTCAGTACTCTTAAGAAGGCCTTAGGAGAGGTGGATTTACTGTAATGGTGGCTAAGTAGTTTAACTTAATCCTGAATAAACAAACAGATGCTCTCACCAAGGACCTGGCATCTGGGGCTGTCAGCATTTATTACTGCAAGGCTCAGAAGAGATAAAATTATCATTAGCCTTCACAGAAAGACCATGGATATATTTTGAAAGGCATGTACTTCAAAGCACACACTAGCCTCTCAGAGAAACTAGTTTAGATACTTAGATGCCTGTATTAGTAATGACACAAGCAAAATGCTTCTTTCTTCACTTGGTTTGTGCTTCAGAGCTCTGATTTTACACATTTGTTGTCCTTCCCCATGGGCCAAGGCTGAAATAGGTGTGTTTACAATCACACATATGTGCATTTATAACTGTGTGAGTTTGTACTCAAAGGTTTTGTCTACGGCTTCTGCTGAAATATCTCCATGAGGGAAACTGTATTTAGTAATTAACTGAGGTTTGGTGGGGTCTGGCCATCTGGCAGTGTGCTGCTGTTGATAAGCAGGCTGGGGTGCAGTGCCCATAGACTACCAGGTCCAGGGGACTGTGTTGAGTGTCATTACTACAGATGCTTGCATAAAATACCAGTGTCTAGGATTATTCAGGCTTTTGGACCATCAGTTATAAACCTGTATCCATCAAAAACCCTAAATCCACAACTACAGATTTTGTTTGTTGCGATAAGGTGGTGAGATTGTTTCCCATTGTTCTTGTTAGTAGTTCAAATAGTGAGTTTCAAACTCAGATTTCATTTCCTTTCAAGAAAGAAAAATGAAAATTTCTTGAATTCCTTTCAAGAAAGGAATTGTAGCAAATTGCACAAGCATTTGAAAGTGAATTTGTAAAAAAAAAAAATAGGTTTAAAATTTACTCTAAATATTTCTCAGAGGGGGAACCCCAGCCCACAACACTTGGATCTCAGTGAGTGGACTAATACTTCTTGTAAGCCTGGGCTTAAGACTCATTACTGTAGTTCCAGTGAGAGGGAAGATGTTTTCTGAAGGAATCTCTCTTCCTCCAACACATGCGAGCTCCCTCTTTTACAGTAAAGCTAAAATTTTCAGGGCTCCACTAGGAACACTTGTGCAGAAGGATTGTTGACCGCTGTTGATTGCACCGTGCATGCTGCAGCCTAGGTCAGAAAGGAGCTCTCTGTGTTTTACACGGGAAAGCCAAATACTCGGTGGAACTTTATGCCATCCCAAGGTCTCATCTTGTATTCATAGCTGTACTTCCCTAAAAGAAACACACACACACACACATATATATATATATATGTATACATCTCAAAGCAATTCTGTCCTTCTGAAAGGCTGGAGAGACGTGTGATACATTCAAACTGTGACTTCATGGCAAAGTTTCCCCGTAACGTATTAGGTGAATGAGTTTTGGAAGGGTCAAGTTATCCACAAGAGGGAAGGATGACCTTCTGGTCAAGATTGTCATGAACAACTATGCTTGATAGAATGGAAAGTATTTTTATTACTAATTCCTCCAAGATTAGGCATTAGAGTTTTTTTGAGAGTATGTGTAGCAGGAGTGTGGGTACTGAAAAATGGCTTGAATTCAAAAATGTCTCACTGCATCAGTGGACTTTGCTTCTTGCTTTCCTATTAAATTGAAATTAAAATTTGTTTCTGAATTACCTCTTTCAAAGAATGACCATGGAACAGACATATTGAATTGAGCAGATCAGAACAATTTGGATAAAACATTTGGAAACTGTGAAATTTCCTCCCAGCATCTGAGAGCTCTCCAGTCTACACTGCTTCTGTTTTCTTCTTGCTCACAGTTGGCAGTACCTTATGCCAGGGGTGGTTGAATTAAAGTCAATAGGCTAGATTATGTCCTGAGGACTTGACCCACAGTAACTACGGTATGTTGCTGAGCAACCTCTCAGGACTCCCAAGGAATGAGCTGTGCTTAGGGAGCCACAATGTACTCTTTTTTATTTTTTTTTTCCGAGGGTTTTAGCAGTTTGTTGCCAGTAAACTTCTACTTAGCTTTGTTCCAGTTCTTGCACAGTTCTAAACCTTAGCTGTTCTCCAGCTACCTGTCCTCGGACAAGCAAATGGGGGCTGGTTCCCCGGTCCCCCACACAATTATGTTCCAGCAAGCAGCTACTTAGAGGTCTTGTTCAGAAGCCCACCACATCAAAATGAATCTTGACAGCACTGAGTTCCTCATTAGTTGTAAAAAGACAAATTACAGTCTGGGTTAACGTTATGATAAAAAAAGACTTTTTTTTCTATGCCTACCAAGGCGAGCGACTTTTTAGTTTTCCTTTGAGCAAGTTATTTGCATTAAGTTCATATTCTGTGGTTCTTTCTGTTATGAGCTGAAAAGAGCCAGTTCTTTCAATGCCAGATTTACTGCTGAGCTTTGTGAGGGAAATAATTATTTTCAGAATAAAGTGACTTTTATTTCAGATCAACATGTCTGCAGGGAGAGTGGAGCTACTCCAATTTAGTTTATTTTTCAATACCTCTTCCCATTAACTTCTCCATATAAAGTGGGCATCCAGTCTAGCATTTTTCAGGAGTTGTGCCATCACCATTTGAATTGGATGCTCATCAGAACAGTTTATGGAGCAAACCAGCACCATGATTAGAGAGTTATGACATAACTTATCATAGACATTTACAGTATGTTACAGGTGTTTGGCAACAGGCACAAATAAGTATTGTAAAGAGCTTACAGGGAAATATTTTAATTTTCACAAATACTAAGCAAAGATTTTTAAGCCTTTCTTATAGAATCATAGAATATCCTAAGCTGGAAGGGACCTAGCAAGATCAGTGAGTCCAGCTCCTGGCTCTGCACAAGGAAATGCTTGGACAGAACTGCTAGGCTGACAAACAGTTTGGCAATGGGGCCTTAAATGTTTTAAAATACTTTTGCTCCAAATCCATGGTGCATGCTATCAATATTCAGAGGGGAAAACAAGCCTCTGTAATATTAATGTTCTTACTGTTCACGTGAACTCTATCTTTTAGGACCTACAGATAGCGACTGCTGTGAAGCTGATTTTTTGTTCTGTTAATGCACAGAATTTCATGTCTCCTGTCTCTGTATAAGCTGCATAAACCTGCAAGAGGTATTGTAGCTTGTAGGAGTAAATTTTAAAAATAGCTGCTTTGATGATGGGCATGAAATTTGCACCTGCAAAAGGTGAAATCTCTCCTCTGATGTCTTTCCCTTGAGAAGCAGTACCATTAAACTGCTCCAGATGAGACTTAGTAGTCTTGAGGGCCTTCTGTGTATAAATTTTACTTGATAGCATGTCGCGGCGCGTGGCGATGGTGAATAGCCGCAGCCTCTCTNGCACACTTTTTGTAGGTATTAGGTAAGTCACTCTTTGGGAAAGCGCAGAAAAAATCTCAGGAAGAGCCTTTCCCAGAGAAAGGTTTGGAATCTATAAATGGGTAGTCAGGAGGCTTTTTGTTTAGTGATGCTAGAATTGCCAATTATAGTTTAGTCTGCTCATTTTTTCTTTGCAAACCTTCATGTTTCTTGACTTCAATAAAGAGGAAGTACATAGAAAACTGAATGAAATGAAGGAAAATGTATAAAAGGACATTTTAGGCCCTGATGTTGGCAAATTTATCTATACAGTAGAGGAAAGGACTACAGAAGCATTGATAGTATAAATGAACTGTAATTAGCCAGCTCCATTGAGGGAGGACTTGGGGGTTTCCTTCCCCTGCACAAATTGCCTGAAGCTGAGCATGTGGGAGCTGTTGTTCTCTGCTCTGATCTCCCACTGAAGCACCACTGGTTTTGTTCTTTATGAACTATGGACTGCTGTGACTCTGTTCAGCAGCTGGCTGTTAATCATTATGGACTCTTATCAGGTTTGGGTTTGGGAACCTGTAAATAATCAAACTGTGTCTACCTTTAGCTGTGTCTACCTGTTGGTCAGTCATCCCCACTGTCACACAGAACATGGGGAGCAGCTGGCCCACATTCCATAGCAACCTGCTGTCTTATTCCAAGCAGAGAGACTGGTGAATGTCTTCTTAAATGGATGCAGTATTAAATGAGTGTGTGTGTAGCGGGAGGAGGGCAAGAGATGATCATTCATTGCTCAACTTGAGAATCTGTTTAGTCAATCCTAACTGAGTCAATCCTAGTACTAGTACACTTGAGTAAAATACTTGGGAAAAAAGCCCTGTTTGCAGGTTCCCTGCTGGCTCTTTACTGTTGTATTGCTTCTATACTATGTTCCCATCACCATTATAGTTTGTAGAAAACAAAAAGCCAACATGACACAGTGCAGGATCACAGTTACTAGTCAGGTAAGCAAAAGCTGCAAGTGGGATTCTTCCATCATGACATCTAATGAATCCATCACCAGGAAAATGCCAGGCAGGTCTTGGAAGGCTGAATCTGAATCAGGCTTGGACATCTGAATTTGGCATTAAGAGAAATTCTGCTGGAGTGGAGTGGCTGGATTTGGTGCATGGAATTGGAGAAGATAGCTGACTAATTTGCAGATGTCTCAGAAAAGACCTGCAAGAGTGAATAAGGGAAAAGAGAGAAAAAAAAAAAGCTTACTACAGAAAAAAGGAAATCTTTTCAGAGAGAAAGCTTGAAGTGGTGTTGGTGTTGGGGTAATAGAGGAAAAAACACAGTGTGAAGTATTCTACTGCAGTGAAGGAGAGGCAGTGCTGGCATGCAGGTGAAGTACAAGCAGCAGGTGGACCTATCCTAAACGTTGCACAAGGGATTACTCAACAGCAGGATCAGAGGTAACAATGAGGATTTGGGACACCTGTAGAAAGAAGCTGCAATTGGAAGTTATTCCAGCCATCCATCACAATTTTGCCTTATGCTTCTTAGAAACTCATTCCCGTCACTCTGAAGCAAACCAGACCTTTTCCAACCAGTGTCAATTTATCAGAAGTTCACAATTACATCCATAAATTCTACTCCGTATTTGCTTGGCAGAACTCCTCTGGGTTGTCTGGCTTCTGCAAGCTTAAAATAATTAATCGGTTTCTTGCTTCCAAGACTTCAGTCAAGCTGAGATTCACTGATTTGTGATGCCACCAGATACTGGAGTGTGAATCCATCTGCTCTCCATGCAGAGGAGAAATAAAGGAAAGTACTAAGTTAAAAGTTTGGCAGCTGAAGAAATATTGGCAGCTGAAGCTTCCTTGGTGGTATTTCTTCTTGTGTACATTCTTTCATGTATGTAGATCCTTTCTACTTCCATGTATGTAGGTCCTTTCTCTTTTCTGTGAGAATTTGAACATTTCAGAAAAGATAAACTGGAGGAGCAAAATAAGAACAAAGTAAAAGTAGCTGAATTTACACAGTTTGCAGAAAGATATAAGGGTTTTTTTGGCCATATTGGCTGGAAGCAGATGGTGATTGTCCCTCTGAAATCTGCTTCTGGCTGTTAGTTTTGGAGACCTTTCTTGATGGCCAATGTTGGAGGGTTTTTTTCATCAGAAAGTGATTTGGTAAGCTGCTGTCTCCTACTCACAATTCAGTATGCATATCAGCATAGTGTCAAATCACGCCTTACTACAAATTTGTTGGTATCGTGGCAGTCTCTCCTAAGAGACTGCCCACACTGTGTTAACAAAAGATAAAAACTGCATAAAGTAATAGGGACACTTAAACCTAAGGGTGAGGGGAAGCAGATGTTTGGGTGCAGGCATTACAAATTTGTTCTGATTAAGGTATTTTACAAATTGCTTGACACTAAATTACTGCAATATTTTTATTTTGCTTAGCTTTTTCAGCATTTCCAGAGAAGCAGGAAGAGGGTTGCTTTTTATCGGTCTCTCCCCTGTGATTTTGCCACAGAAGCGTTTTATAAGTTACATATATTTTTCTTCCACTGTCTGAGATGTAGATGTGTTAGTTTATCTGTGCAAAGGTCCAAGTTAAAACATCTCTGAAGCACAAGGGGATTCTTCTACTCTGTTTTTAAAGCTGTAGTCAAGGAGGATTTCAAGGGCATGATCACCTTCATCATCTGTAAACCTCTCCACTCTGCAGAAAATAACTTTAGAGGAAGACTTTTACTCTAATAAAATGAAAAATATCACTCTATCTTGTATTGCTTTTTACTGGTTCCTATTAATCTGGTGACATTTTAGGAATACTACCTTTTTTGACTTATTATTCTTAGCTAATGCATTTCAAACTCAGGTCAATCTTAATGCAAATTAACCTTACATGTATAATTCCTTGCCTTAAACTTATAAGCTGCATGAAATCCAGCTATAAATGACACAGTATGTTTCGCTACTTGTATTACTCAGTATGAAAATAAATACAGTAATTTACTTATCTCTATGTTAAGTGAGTCAACAGTGTGACTATTTAAGAATGAGTAAAATACATGCAACTTAATTATTTGCATCCTGTTACTTCAGTAATAACCATGGACAGCAATTTTGTGGTTTATCTATAATTCTTATATACAAAAGACAAATGGAAGTTTTTGTCATTTGTTGTTGCTAGATTTTGCAGTACAGTAGTGTGTACATTAATGGAGGAAGGAGTAGAAAGGCAGGTTTTAATTAAAACTTTCCATGTTGCACCAGGATAACTTAACACTGCTCATAGTTCAGTGTGTGGCCCAGAAGAGATTTTGCATGAACATCAACACAGCAAAAATCAAAGCTGTCTCATGTAGGAAAGCTCCAAAAGACACAATTCACACACACACACACAAAAAAGAGTCAATGTTAGATACTGTTGTACAAGCTGAGTACAATGTAATCGACATTGGTGAAAGTTTGTGTGCCAGTGTAATTGGGTGTGAGATTAAAAATATTACTTGTGTATGCAGAGTGCCCAGTGACTGGGAAGAGGCAATCTTGTGGCCAAGTTTTTATGTACTAGAAAAGTGCAATCTTACAACTGCTGAAAGGACTTATTCAACCAGCTGAAGAAGTGAACTAAGAAGGCAGAATGTGACTTTCATGATAGTTCATGTTTCAAGCTGAGCAAACCTGCAGAGCTCATTTCAAAACAAATTCCTGAACACTCTCTAACCCCCAAAAATTTAGCATGAGGCCCAGCCTTTCTCTCCAGTAAAACCTTTCCACCTTGACCAGAATACCTGCAAAATTGACTTCCCTACTCTTTCCCTTTTCAATAAAAAACAGACATGTTAAAGTACAACAGAGCCAGGTGTGAATGACTCTATAGACACCTCCAGATACAATATGGCAACCACAATTTTGATCTGGAAACCAATCAGGTGTTTATGAATTAGAGTAAAATTAAACTCCTGTTAATTAGGAAGAGAGTGGATTTTTAAATTATAATGGCTCACAATTAGCATATGACTAGTGTAAGATCTAGCCATAATTTTTAAATGATTGCTGATGTGAAAAGTTGTAAAGGAGCAAAAAAGTGTGGTGTTTCAAACCATACAGCATTACCCTTTATCTGTTGTGTATTTCAGCAGCATTGCCTTTACTTATGAACTTGTACATTAAACCCTCTGCCCTCAGTGTTACAGATCAGCTACTGCTTGAGACACTGGAAAAACACAGAAGCAGAAGAAAACAGAGGAATCTGCTGTTTTCACTTTATACAGTGTGAGTTGTGGTGCATGTAGGATGTCTGTCATTGTTTAATACTTTCTGCATTCCTGTAAGCAGAGGCATCTTGACAAGAGCAAGAGCATGTCTGTGCTGCATCTGACAGCAGTGTAGCCTGGTGAGATGTGGAAACAGCAAAAGCACTGTGACTGTTGCAGCAGTTCCCACTCTGTGTAAAAGGAGTTGTCGTCCTCAGAGAGAATATCAGCCCACACCTCTGTGTTCCCAGTGAGTGGCACATCTCTTCTGGTGCCCTAATTAGCTGAGCTATCACGTAGGTGTCACACAGACATATCTTTATCTTGAATTGGCAGTGACTAAAGTCACTGTTTCTCAGTCATACAGGAAAATAAAAAGGCAATTAGCTCCAGTGGTAAGTTTGCTCATTTACTCCTACAGGGTCCCTAATCCTGAGAGTTAGTGTAGCTCCCACCTACTTAGTTCATGCAAGAAGCTGCATTAACTTCTTTTGTATTTCATGTGAACAGGCGGCTGTTAGTCTCAAATGCTATGTGTAGTACTGGCAGTTCAGGCTGAGCAGCTCTTTGCTCTTTTGGTAATGACTTAATTTTGATATTTATGAATTTAGATGTGGTGACTAGTTCCCACAATGATTTTGATTACATGAACTACTCATCTTGGGAATATGCTTCCCCAAAAAGTTAGCTTTCTGTGCAGTCCTCCTATATCAGCCTTGATCTTTTCTAGGTGTCACTTTGCATGAGCAATACTTTTGTTCCTGTTAGGATGGGGAAGGATGCACAAATAACAAGTTGAGGTGAGATGATACTAAAAAAATGAAGTCAGTTTGTTTCTCAGAAGATGGTTCCCTAAATATATGGATGTAAACAGTAAAATTAATATTACTGCTTTTTCTGGATGTTCTTTCCCCAACTTAGTTAAGTACCTGTGGCTCCCATTGCTTTCACTGAAAATTGATTCTGATATTGCTCCAGTTTTATGTGAATTATGAATTCCAGACTAAGGCACCTTCTGAAATTTTGTCTGAATTGCTTTGATTTTACTGTATCCTTCCTTCTTCATTTATACCTTCTTTGCAGGAGGTATTTCTACAAAACAGGTGAACTTTCTGTGCTGAAAACTGAGATTTTTTTTCTCCAGGGCACTGATGAAATTTCCTTTTGCTCCATGTTTTGTCCCTGCAAAAATTGCAATAGAAGGTAGAAGCACTGCATGTTCCATTTTTACAGTCTTGCAGTAATGCCATTGCTTTGGGGCATGTTGTGAAAAGTTTACCACATCCTTGTTCAGTGTCTGGGTCTGCATTCCCACAGCAGAGAGACAGACATTCACTCCAAGTGTAAGCTTTGGTCTGGTGTTTAAATATAGCACAAATATTCAGAAGGATTTTTCCCTTCTCATGCCCTCCTACCCTTGAGCAAATCTCTTGTATGGTGTTGCTTTCCAGATGTTCTTCTGAGAAGCAGAGGGGAATCACTGGGGTTTGCATGATGGGAGATAAGTTGTGGGTTTTTTTCCATTAGCTCTGCCAGGCATCCTGAAGTGTGAGATCTCAACAAGTTAAATGGGCTTCAAAACTGGGATGAAGGAGAAGAGACAAATATTCTATCAATAATAGAATTTCTTGATGTCGCTGGCTTGTTCTGTAAAGATTTTTTATTACTTTTGTTCTCCATGCAACGAATAATCACTGGTGCAAAGGTGAAACCTATAAGAATGAAAGATCTGTAGGCTTTGCATAGGTCTTTTCACATTCTGGGTTTGCACTTGAATTTGTATGTATAGCTAAACATAAATGTGAAGATTTAGTTATGCCAGTTCTGAGAGTCTAAGGCATGCATCCAAACCTAGTTCAGTGGCAGGCTGCAAACATCATGAGTTGTTCTGCCATCTCTGAGGTCTTTGCAGGGAGCAGTAGAATACTAATGATGGAAACAGGACAAATCCCTCCAGAGTCGAAGTGTTCTTCAGTTCACTTTCTGGCAATTTCACTCTTTGAAAAACCGTACCCTTTCCTTTTGGACATACCCTGATTGTCAGGAAAAGACTTCTGAGATAATACTCCTGCTATCTGGTTTGTTCCTCCCTGCAGTTAGAAGAGGTGTAATGGAGAACCTGCTCACCTGCACTATCCTGGCTCCTTTCTTTTGCTGCCTCCCACATTTTTACAGAGACTGAATTGTGCATTGTTAAGTCTTGAGTTTTTCTCTGGCTGTATCTATTTGCTAAGGTCATTGAAGAAATATTCCAGGTGGTATTGCACAACATTAGAATCTGAGTTGATACACAACACACTCATACATTTTTTCCTTGCCTATTTTAGGTCAGAAAGGTATGCCAAGCACCTTTCAAAACAGATAAGGCTATGCAAGACTTTGCAGTCTGATTTTTACTATAGTTACCATAGGTCAGAAATAAAGAAATTTAAAATATATGCATTTGACTCTCTTTTTGTGTGGATACTGTGTTAAAAAGAGTCATCTGAGAGTCTTAGGCAAGGTGAGCACTGTCTACGTGAAGAGGAATGAAAAGGGTAAAGCAGAAGTTGAGAGAAATTAGCATATTGGATGTTGCAGATGGAATTAGTAATGGACCTGTGTTGGAAATAAGGTACATAATTTATGTTTGACCTATAAGAGTTTCAGCACAGAATCTTCATAGTTTCTAAAGAGCTTTCAAGATTTCCCTTTATTTCCTCCGGAACTTGCTATTTGCAGCAGCATGCTGGAAATGTGGAGTAGCTGTTTGTGTGGCTCTTTGTTATATGTTCTCAGAACACCTTTACTGAAAATGAGGATGTCTGCAATGAATTCAGTAGTGGCTTTCCTTCTGTCATTTCCAAAGTTTAAGTATTTTCCAAGTGAAGTGGTAACTTCACTTGGATGAATGCTTCTTCCTTTGGATCTGACCCTGAGAGGTGTTATGTGCCATTCATTTCCACTGACTCCAAATGAGAGCAGAGAGTGCACAGGATCTTGCCAATTCTGGCCTTTAAATTGCAAATGAGCGTAGTGCTTTTGATTTTCAACACTCAGGGATACCCTTCTTTTTACAGAGTTGCTGATTACCTGGTTCATTAGAAATAGTACTATATTGCTGTGAATGCAAGTTAAGCCTTCCTTTCAAACCTGATGCTGAACTTCCCAAAAGCACAGTAACCTGATGTCAACCACCTGCTTATCTTACATCCAACTCATGTGAAAAACTGATGGTTTCGAAAAGGCTCCCCACCTTTTATAAACTGTATTTGACAAAGCAGCTCTAACACCACAGTATACATGCTTGACATACTTAACAATTCAGATCTCTGAAATATCATGTGGTGGAATTGGTAGATAGTAAAAGATGTGGAAGGTGATGGTGAAGCGCCACCTTCATTCTCTTCGTGTGTGTCTGATAAATTTGAATCTCTACTTCCCTCTAGCTGCTGCACTGTCTCTGTGTCCTTATTGTTGGGGGGCCAGCAGAA
The DNA here is from genome assembly GCA_013397815.1 of Aleadryas rufinucha. Classification (NCBI taxonomy): domain Eukaryota; kingdom Metazoa; phylum Chordata; class Aves; order Passeriformes; genus Aleadryas; species Aleadryas rufinucha. The sequence goes on from VZTH01018834.1 coordinate 93,649, forward strand.
CTTCTAGGTTTTTTCTCACTTCCATGCTAGGTCCTTCCCCCTATAGCTGTGTCTTGCCACCTACTGTGCCTGCTTCTGCCTCAGTCACACAGCTATTGATGTTAAGCAGATGTAACTCCCTGCTGGTTTGGTTTGACCACCATGCTCTGTCAGCGTAGCAGCAGCTGTGCCATTTGGTGTCGTGGTAATTCCGTACTGTAGCTCCTTAACTACACTTCAGAGCATTCAGTTTACCTCAGACTCTGAAATGTGGCATTGCATTGACACATGCTTGGCTGAATATCTGTGAAGGTATTTTTGCAGCCCTGAGAAGCCGAGAGTAATCCTAAGCTCTGTAGAATTAGTGTATTAGGTCCATGCACACAGCATGCAAAGCCTCTGAGATGTTCCCGGTGAGTTGAATTCCTGTGCACCTCAGAGGGTTTTTGTCAGAGCATTGCCAGGGTGATTTGCAAGAGTGAGAACTGATCGTGCAATCCCTGTTTGGCAAAAAATAACTGCCGTACTATAGGTAATCTCACATAGCTGGCATTTAGATAATTTCTGCTCTGCTGCATTGCTTGCAAGTGATTTTTACCATGTCTTAGTTATTTTAAGTGGAAGACAGAACTTCCATGAGTTCAGCCACTGGATCAATTCATACAGTTGGTCTGATTTATTTTCTGCTAGCTTAGCTGCTTAATTTTCTTTCAGTCACAAATAAAATGTGCTTAGAATAAGCCTAAAGATTACTTTATCAAAGAGTCATATGGGGCTGCAAATTTACAACAGTGAAGTAGGCTATACCTTAGTAAAGCTATGAAAGTTGCAGAACAGTAAGCAAGCACATCAGAGTGGATCAAAATTTATTGTGTAGTTTCTAGATTCTTCTGCTGCTTAAAATGGTTTAAAGACCTAATGAAGGCTCCACAGATTAATGAAAATGTGAGTCTATTTGGCACATGGTCATTAGGTGTAATATGATTCATATCACTACTATCCCTTAGTACAGTAGTGGCCTGCTAAGTTTAAAAAATATTGAACAAATTCGTCTGTTCATTTGCACTCTTAGTGGAAGATTTGAGACATGATACTTAAGTGTATGTATTGAAAGTACCATCTAAATTTTCTCTCTCCATCTCACATTTGGTCCCTCTGCATTAATGGCAACGCAGCATGAGGAAATCTGCACTCTGTCTCCTTTGTTAGCATGTGACTGGGGTTTATGAAGTCTGCCCTGCTCTCTACTTGCTTAAAACTTTCCAAAATGCCTTTTCTCTTGCACAGCATCACAGCCACATAGTTACAACTCTGTCCTGGTGCTCAGTGATCCAGTACAACTGATAGTCCTTTAAAGTTTGAAAGCGTCCTCTGCTTTGGCAGTAGGCTGGATGTTTACTTTTGTGAGAACAATTTTTTTGGCCTCTTAGAGATGTGTGCTTGAGAAAACAGGCACCTGGGGTAGTTTGTGCAGCCAGGTCCTGCCCCAGGGAGGAGGTAAAGGAGCCCAGGTGCCTCCCCTGCTGCAGGCCACGTGGGGATTTGAGTGATTAGGTGAAAATACCTGCTGTTCTAGGGACTGGAAAAGTGTCCCAGCGACTGCATGGTTTCAGGCATGCCTGCTTTGGTATGCCGGCTCTGACCTTGAGAGCCGAGAGGAAAGGTTGCTGATGTGCCAGCATCCAGCTCCCCAGGAGATCGGGAGCACAAACGAGCCCGGCTCCTTGCGTAGCTGGAGGGTGAGTCATGCTTTAGAATAGCTGGCATTTTTGACACTCTTGCAGCCCTGAGTTTCCTACAGCTAATGAGATGCTGGGTTCGGTGGTGGGGCTTCGGTGTCTCCCCACAGCGGAGAGCCCTGGTACCTCTTCCTGGTGCATGTGGGGCTACAATGTTAAAAGGAAAACATCATGGCATGGTGGTCTGCAAAAACACCGTGTGAGAACAGCTCTTTTTTTTGGGATCTGAGGCTGTGTCTTGAGGGAACATTCTCTTTGCTGTGCTCATGAGAACTGAGTGAGGCCAGAGGTCCAGCGGTGTTTCCACTCCTCTCCATGCTGGCAGCATGACTGCCCACAGCTGATGTTCAGCCCTGCTGTCACAGCCACCCCACCGAGGGGGGAAGCATGGCTCAACCTCCCCTCATCCTCCCCAGTTTTATGCTTTGGTCTAATGAAAAAAACCAAACAACATAACCGGTCTAATTTAAAAAAATAACGCACCACTTCTTTCTCCTCCTTACAGATCATGCCTCAGGATGAAAGCGTGCCATATAAATTCAAGCAACAATGGTTGCTTACAACTGGTGTGGGTTTTGATGCTGTGGCCTGTTTGAGCTACTCTTGTCCCCATCTGGGGTTTTTTCCTCCTCTTTCCCCTTTATTTATATAGGCCAATTACCAGTGCAGTCAATTCTGTAAATTGGTTGCTGTTCCTATTGATCACAGAATTGATCAGCCTATAACCTAATTCCTCCATGCTTTTCCTGCCCCTGAGGTCCCTTTTGGTTAGCCTGTGCACTGAATGGCTCAGTAGGTGCAGATCACAGCAGCAGGGACAGCTGGGATAAGCCTGCTCCTTTCCACAGGAAATCAGAGTGGATGTTGGTCTGCTCTGTGAGATTCAGCCTGGGGAGGATGGTGATGGGTCATGAAACATGTGAGAGAGATTGATTTTCATCATCACTGAAAGCATATGGGTAACTACATCCAGTGTGGGTCAGATCACTTGGGTTCAAATCCTTAATGAACGATTTTTTGTGTTGACCTCTACTGCTAATTAACATGGCAAAGTAAACTGAGATGGCCCAAACAGTATTTTACTAGTAATTGATGATGCTGGTCAAAGCAAAAAGCAAGTAAGCCCTTTATCAGTATTATTTTATGTTTACCTTGTGCACATAAGTGTTTGCTGAACTGCCCAGAGCTTGTGAGAACAGGAATGGGATGCGGAACACATTCCCCTCATAGCATAACTGCTTCAAATGGTTGTGGCACAAGAGCTGCATGGTGCTTTGCACAGGGCCTGGCTTTCATCAGAAGGGTTTCTTTCACCTTTTCTTAGCACAGTGTTCCTTGATTTAATATTCCCCACCGATTCACTCCAGCTGCTTTTGTTTCGTTTGGAGGAAAGCAAAGAATCTCGCCAGCTCTTCCACTTCTGTTTTGAAGTTGTTCCCTCTTCCTCCACTCACCTTCCAGCTCATGGTTTGTAAAAGTGTTTGTGTATGAAGTTACTATGGGAACACTTTTTTGATGAAAGGTTCTTGTTTTAGGTATTCAAGAAGTAATTACTTGAATATACCTTGGTGACATGGTTTGCACATCATGTTTTACACCAAGAGACTTCCTTTCGATCTCTCAGATACCTCAGCTCTTAGATAAGAACCAAATTTCTGTTCTTTTTCAGGGATGTTTTATTTGGTCTTTTCTAGGCTCCACATTAGTAAAGAAAGTTGAAGAGTTGAGATAAAATGCTATTTGATACCTGGAATTTTGTCTTCTTTTAGAAATATGCAGAAATTTGCATGTTTAAAACCCAACTGCAATGCTGAAGAGGTTGTCCCATGGTAGCTTCAGAAAGCACCTCTAAAAATTGCAAGTTTGCATTCACTTAGGCTGCTTCTTAATTTTCTTAGCACAGTATTTTCTGAATACACTGGGCAGGGAAAGAATTTAAAAGACTGTTCTGTTTTCCCAGACCAGCAGCCAAAACACCTTCTTAGTTTGTACACAAGGGAGGCTGGATATAAAAGATGTCAGGGAAGTGATGTGTATAGATTCCCATTACACCTCTCCCAGAAATGTTTTTTGGTTATTACTGCACTGTAAGCAAACAGTTGTTTCAGATAAGATGGTGGCAGGGATGCCACCTGTTTACAGTCATTGCTTCATCTGCCTCTTGAGTTTCTTTTCTTTCTGCGTGTGTTTCTACAAGTACCACTGTCCTTTCTCTTTTAATGACTCTTCCACAGTCTCTCCTAGAAAAGTTCTGATTTAGGTGAAAAGAGAAATCACAAGCTGTTGGCTGGTAGCATAAGGGGAAATTTAAATGATGCACTAATCTCCTTCCTTTGTCCTTGATGCTAGAGAGGTTTGCATGTTGTGAACTGTTAAAATAATCTGCTCTGCCTTTACAGAGTTTGTTTGCATTTGTTGCCACTATTAGCCAGGAAAACCTTCTATATTATTAATAGTATTTATTTGGTTTTGCCATGGTACTCAGTTTAAATTGTTTCTTCAGCTCAAGATAAAGGTGTTTTCAGTTTTCTGGTTTGGCTTTTCCCTTCTTTTTGTCTAAATCTGCAGGGGTCAAATCAATGCACTTGAATTTTGGATTTCGTACATTTTATCTTTGAACAGACAACTACTTTTCCTGTCTGGATAAATCTGGATGACTCAGTGTTTGCTTGATGGGCCATGTAAATTTTTCTTCATGCTGAGAGAAGAGACTTTTTGAAATATGATGATTTTATTCTCTGTTGATAAATTTTTCAGTATTATCTTTATCACCTTAAAAATGTTGATACTTGGTCAACTTCTAATGATGCCTGAGATGGCCACCTAAAAAACAGAGACTAGACAGGAATAAGGGAATAAAGGTAGGTATTTATTTGAAGGGCCTTCAAAGGTACACCCTGGGCAGGCCAAAGGCGACACCCAAGATGGACCTCGGGTCATGAGTTCTTCACACTTATATAAGTTTGGTCCATTTGCACATGAGGATCAATTCTCCAATTACAACCCCAGTTAATGATGTAACTACCCCAAGTTTGCCCCTCCTCTTCGAAGGCCTTTTAGTTTACGTGTTTTGGGCCTAGGACAATCTGGGTGTCCTTGAAGAGCAAACCTAGAGAGGCTTTGTTATGTTTAACCAGCATGAGAGAACAGTAGTTAACAGGCCACAAGAAACTTTAGAGTTACACATTAGGCAGTACGGGATTTGAAAAATATAAAAGTTAAAACCTAAGGCATCACTAGCTTACATATTTGTAGCACTTCTGTTCCAAACTAGGTATCCTTCATGTCGGCCTTATAGCTTTCATTTTGCAACCTTTTCTATGAAGGTGTACTACATCTTGTGAATGTTTATATGTGTATACTTTTTTATGTGTGTAACAATAATCACTACGTCTGGAACTTTTCTCTGGTTTGTAGCCTTTGGGGGGTTTTTGACACTGACGAGCTAATTACTAGCTTCCTGTGGTTTTCTTCACAGGCTTCTGGGCTGGCTAAATAAGAGATACCACCTTTCACCAGGGGCCTGCTGTTTGCCAATGATATGGTTTTCCTAAACCCAGGGGAACACTGAGATTTTGCTTCCTAAACTGTTGGTGTTTTCAGGCAACTGATTTTCTGTTAAAGCAGTGAGGGAGTGGAGTCCCTGTGATAAGCATCTCTCTGATGTTTATCCAGTAGCTGATCTTGCCAGAGTGAATAGACCAAGAAATGGAGCCTAGTTCAGACAGAATCACTTGAGATGCCTCTGGTGGTGCGAGTGCAGTTGTGTTGAGAAATGACGGTCATCTTGATCTGGTAATTTCCTGTTACCATTTAAAGCCATAGTGTACCACCGCCATGTATGTGTTTGTGTGGATCCAGATACATATCAGCAGAAACGACAGCCAGAAGTTTTTGATCACTCTTGTTCTCTGGTTTCTGGATTCTTGAAAAATCCCCAATTCTCTCCTTAGTGCCTGAAAAATAAGGACATATCCCTTTTTCTCTTTCCATCCCCGAGCTTTTATGGACGGATGATTGTAATTACACATTGACTTACTGATAGCGAAATTTGACACAGATGAGTACAGTTGAAGGGAAGTCACTCAGCCTTTCTCTCTGAGGAGGCGTAAGCAGCACTTTGAAGTTGGAGTTTGGAATGGGAATGGGTATTTATTAACAGGAGTGCAGGTTGCGCTCCCCACCCCATGAAGCCGAGGGCTGTAAGATGCCAGATGAGCTGTGGCAGAGCGCTGCTAATCACACACTGCCCGGGGTAAGCGTGTATAGATTGCCCTTGTAAATTGCTCTCAGAAATCCTTTTAACTGGATGATGGGCCTTAATTTTGTTTTATGACATTTGTTCTGGCAGGTCAGTAACTGTTTATGGATTTGATGACATTTCTGCTGTCGCAGGTGTCCTAACAGAAATATGTCCATTTGCTTAGTTGTCCTGAGAAGCCACGGGCATTTCGCAGAAGGCACGACCTGCTGGGATTTTTTTTAACAGAATCACTTCCTTTTGTAGCAGTTGCTCTTTCTCAGTTGTGGAGGCAAGGAGCATCCCAATGGAGAATAACTTGCCTGGGTGTAAGTCAGGAACAAATGAATGTTTTAAATATTGTGACAAATTCAGTGCGTTTCATTGCCTTTACACTAAAGATTTCAAGATTTTTGAAACAGAGGTCACTTCAGAATATTTCTAATGCACCATTATTTCTGGAGGGTTTTGTTGGGTTGTTTTGGGGTTTTGAGTGGTGGGGGGAGGGTTGGTTTGGGGGTTCTTTCTGTAAATGGTAGTCAAACCTTTTATTTCTTATGGCGCACTTACTGCAGACAGTATCACACCATAATCTCCACTTACATTACAGAATGTGGATGTATATGTCTAGAGGAACTTTCTTGACATAGATCTTCTGTTCTCTTAAGGGCTTTAGACTTTGAGGAAGGATTTTGATTACGTTTTTGTCCTGTCAAGAAGTTTTTCCATTTTAACGTGCAAGTCACGGACCCTTACATATTAACCCTTAACAATTCTTTTACATTGCAGCAGTGCAAAACTTACAATAAAATCTTCTGCGTGTACATTGCTCCCATTTATACCATGGTGCAGAAACAGTCCTGCAAGTCTTTTAGAGTAATAAAATTAGCTGCTGCTGTGGGAGAAGAAGTTTGCATGAATTCATTTAGAGAAAGCTGCATTTCCAATATGATGGAGTGCTTCAACCACCAGTGCTCTGAGATTCGAAGAGCCTAACAAACAAGATGGCTGTATACAACTGCAACTACTGATATAAACAGCTTTGCTGCATTGTTTTGTTTTCCCTCCATCCTAAAACCATGTGTTTGATCAAAATAATCATGGGATGGCCTTTTATATATGTTACATGGCATGCCAGACCCATGCCAGATCTCAAGTGCCTTTCTGGCAGGAGATCATCGAGCGAGCAGCTCACTTTGCCCTCTTCTCACAACTACTCAGAGCTGTGCAGGGATGGAGCTGTGGCACTGCAGACTCCTGCAGTTTTCTCCCTGTGTCTTTTCCGCCAGAAGTCCTGGGATGGGACTGAATATGCCAAGGTGCTCAGCAGGGATGCTTGCATGAGTTTGATGTGTGATAGGGATGTCCACGTGCAGGTCAAGCAACAAGCACCTCTCCAGTCGTGACATAAAACTGGAGAGAAGCTGCAGAAACTTGCCTGGCTCACTGCAAGAAAAGCTCTTTGCCAGAGCTGTTGTCCCTGCTCTATTTTCCTGGTTGAGAGAGAACTGGTTTTCACAGAAGAACATTTGATATTTTTAACATCTGTTTCTGAGGTGAGTCCAGAGCTAAAGAACCATGTTTAAAGCTCTGAATGGATCAATGTCGATCCTGGGGAATCTGATAAATTCTTATTTAGGTCAGCCCTTCTTGGGGCAACCTGTGGAGGCTTAATACGCCAACCCTCTCTAACTGGCCTACTTTAGGAATTTTTTAATAGACCTGACAGTAGACAGCTGGTTTGGTTTGTTGGTTTTTTTTTTTGAGCAGGTAGACAGCTTTCATGGCAGATCTGTGCTTTCCTCTTACTTAGCAAGATAGTGAGTACCTGTTGCAAGGTATCCTTTTGCTGGCACGGTAAGGACATTGGAGGAACAAGGGGTGCTTTGAAATGCCTTATCTCTCAATGGGATTCTGCCTCTTTTCCAGCCTAAGTACTGCAGAAACTGAGCAGGACTGGGGTAGGCAATAGCTGCTAAAAGCATCTAATCACAGCCTCAGTCACTGGAGTACTTACTTGCTGCCCACTGTCCTGCTTCATAGACTTTGAATTTTCAAGAGCTTGAGCCAGATTTCCTAGGCCTGAGTTTCAGACAGAAAAGCATTTGCTGTAGAAGGCGAGGGCACCCTCTTCCTGCCTGGAACAGCCTGAGCTGGTTATGAGCACAGAGCCGCTATTGTTCTGCCCTGGGAGATTGTGCTAAAAGCTTTGAAGCAGCGTTTGCATGTAGGTGTCAGTTTTCTAAGCAGTTTTTTTTCTTTCTTTCTTTGTTTAAAAAAGAAAAAAAGGAAAGAAAATGAAAGAAAGAACCCTGAACCCTCACCTCCCAGCCTTTTCTTGGCATGGCTGTTTGACTTGGTAATTGTTGATTTTACAAGGTGTTGTTTAGGCTTCCCAGTTTTTCTTTGGTCTGGCTATTAAACTTCTGTTCCTTGTTGGATCAAAATCAGAGTATACTCAGTGAGTTAGTGCAGGAACTTTGCCATCACAGATAACAGAGGTGTATAATGTTATATTATGCAGTACATTTTGTGGAGTATTACAGGTGATACTGATAAACTATTGTGTATGTCTAGCACATTTTAAAATTCCTTTGTGAAATCAACGGGCTGCAGTATAAAATGGGCAGGAGTTTAAGGACTGTAATGCAATGCTGTTATGTCTCAGCTGCACTTTACAGCTCCTCGGCTGCTGGAGACTGGCTTCTGTGAGCAGGGTTCATTAAAGTTTCAGTCTAGTAAGCTAAGTCACTCTGAAAGGTGTCATCCTGCTCTGCCTCTGTAAATCTCAGTCAAGTGCTAGAGGACACATCAAAAAATGTTTTTAATCTAGAATTTCAGGGCTGCTGTNCTGGTTGAGAGAGAACTGGTTTTCACAGAAGAACATTTGATATTTTTAACATCTGTTTCTGAGGTGAGTCCAGAGCTAAAGAACCATGTTTAAAGCTCTGAATGGATCAATGTCGATCCTGGGGAATCTGATAAATTCTTATTTAGGTCAGCCCTTCTTGGGGCAACCTGTGGAGGCTTAATACGCCAACCCTCTCTAACTGGCCTACTTTAGGAATTTTTTAATAGACCTGACAGTAGACAGCTGGTTTGGTTTGTTGGTTTTTAGCAGGTAGACAGCTTTCATGGCAGATCTGTGCTTTCCTCTTACTTAGCAAGATAGTGAGTACCTGTTGCAAGGTATCCTTTTGCTGGCACGGTAAGGACATTGGAGGAACAAGGGGTGCTTTGAAATGCCTTATCTCTCAATGGGATTCTGCCTCTTTTCCAGCCTAAGTACTGCAGAAACTGAGCAGGACTGGGGTAGGCAATAGCTGCTAAAAGCATCTAATCACAGCCTCAGTCACTGGAGTACTTACTTGCTGCCCACTGTCCTGCTTCATAGACTTTGAATTTTCAAGAGCTTGAGCCAGATTTCCTAGGCCTGAGTTTCAGACAGAAAAGCATTTGCTGTAGAAGGCGAGGGCACCCTCTTCCTGCCTGGAACAGCCTGAGCTGGTTATGAGCACAGAGCCGCTATTGTTCTGCCCTGGGAGATTGTGCTAAAAGCTTTGAAGCAGCGTTTGCATGTAGGTGTCAGTTTTCTAAGCAGTTTTTTTTCTTTCTTTCTTTGTTTAAAAAAGAAAAAAAGGAAAGAAAATGAAAGAAAGAACCCTGAACCCTCACCTCCCAGCCTTTTCTTGGCATGGCTGTTTGACTTGGTAATTGTTGATTTTACAAGGTGTTGTTTAGGCTTCCCAGTTTTTCTTTGGTCTGGCTATTAAACTTCTGTTCCTTGTTGGATCAAAATCAGAGTATACTCAGTGAGTTAGTGCAGGAACTTTGCCATCACAGATAACAGAGGTGTATAATGTTATATTATGCAGTACATTTTGTGGAGTATTACAGGTGATACTGATAAACTATTGTGTATGTCTAGCACATTTTAAAATTCCTTTGTGAAATCAACGGGCTGCAGTATAAAATGGGCAGGAGTTTAAGGACTGTAATGCAATGCTGTTATGTCTCAGCTGCACTTTACAGCTCCTCGGCTGCTGGAGACTGGCTTCTGTGAGCAGGGTTCATTAAAGTTTCAGTCTAGTAAGCTAAGTCACTCTGAAAGGTGTCATCCTGCTCTGCCTCTGTAAATCTCAGTCAAGTGCTAGAGGACACATCAAAAAATGTTTTTAATCTAGAATTTCAGGGCTGCTGTAGTTAACATAGGAAAAACAATAATCTTCCTTCCTATGTGATTTTTCCCAGTCTTCTGACCTGCACCTGACTTGTATTGTATGGGGAACAGCAATCATGGGAAGCTCTAAAACATTTAAGTTCAACCAGTGTTTGAGAAGGGCTAGGGAAGAAATTATCTTCTGCTTCACCATGTGATCATTTCCTGCTCTATTTTAGCAAAATGCAGGCTCCTAGCTAAAGTGGAAGAGAGAGGCATCTGTTTACAGACGAAGAACATGAAAGTCAGTGGGAGGGGGAAGGGTAGTATAGGAATGAGCCTGGTATGTCATGCTTTATTACTCTTATCCCTTTCAGAAGGCAAATCTAGAGTGAATTAGAGCAAATGTGAAAAGCATGACCTTTCTTTCTTCAAAGAGCCTGTCGGGAACATGGGGTGATTGAGCACTGGTGGAGAGAAACTTCTGAGCTGGTACATGCAAATTACTGGCCATGTAGGACAGAGTCCCCTATGGTCTATTCAAGGATATGATACTGCTGTACCCAAAAATCAGAAAATAAATTCTGCAAGTGTAAAAAGTGAGAAAAGTAATCCCCCTTCTATCTATGGGGGGTTTTTTATATTTTTTAAATTGTGTTTGGATTGGTCTTTTAGTCTCTCACATGAAACTGTGAAAGCCAGGCTGATTTTTTTTTTTTTTCTGAATGGATCATCAATGTATTGGACAACATGACTCCCGATACTGGAGTTTTAGGGAAATCACCAGGACACACATTTAAAAGGGTAAGAATTGGCAGAGTGAAAGTAGGGCTTACTAGAGAGGTTCCTTGTAATGATTCCTTGAAGTGAGCAGGAAAGACTTGACTTCTTTACTCTGGTACTGCCTTGGATGGTGGATAAATATGAATTTACTCCCCTGTTTCAAGAAGTGCAACTATGACATGATGAAGACTGACTGTGTTCCTGTTTGCCTGGGTGTGAGCATGTTGGGAGAAGTCAGGAAGAGAAAAGTGAAGGAGATCACTGTCAGGAAAGGTGTGGTGCCCTTGCAGAGGTTATGCTGACTTTCCTTAGAGCCCTCCTGACCTAAACTGCCATTAGGCCCTTGATTTTAGCACTTCTTTGGACAGCTGAAGAGGTGTCTGGAGGGATAGGGCAATGCTGGATGAGTTGTTGGTGGCCAAGTGGGTTGGAACCATTGTGAGCCCAGAAGGATTCACTTGGAAGGTTCCATGAGGGCCACAGAGAAGTGTCTTAGGTGGTCAAGGATTTGCAGCTTCTCATCGCTTCCCTTTACTGCATCTTTCTGTTGCCTTATCATGACCTTGCTCAGAAGCTGTGGTCAGTTGGTTGGTGTGGTACTGCCTCACCTGAGGTGGGTGTCCCTTCTCCCAAGTAACAAAAGACAGGATGAGAGGACATGGCCTCAAATTGCCCCAGAGGAGGTTTAGATTGGATATCAGGGACAATTTCTTTCCCAAAAGGGTTGTCAAGCATTGGAACAGGCTGCCCAGGGTGTGGTGGAGTCATCATCCCTGGAGGTATTTTAAAGATGTGTAGATGTGACTCTGAGAGACGCAGTTTAACGGTGGACTTGGCAGTGCTGTGTTGGACTCTGTGATCTTGGAGGAATTTTCCAAACTAGATGATTCAATGATTCTATGCTTCGGCTCAGGTTTTGCCAAAATTCTTATCAATGTTGCACTTTGCTACCTTCCCCTTGTGCTTCCAGAAGCCCACGTGATCTGTGGGAATATGCACGGGGCTGCATTTGAGAGAGGTAAAGGTCCTGCCTGGCAGCTGCCTGCTCCATGGGAATAGCCACTGGGTTGCCTGCAGTATATGTCTTTTGCTTCCTGGCCATTGTGAGTGGATCAGGTTTGTGCCTGCTGGGTTGCAGGGAAGGGAGGAGAGGTGAGGGGTCTTGCCAGGTGGATCTGCCTGGGCAAACCTCTTACATGGAACATGTAGAAAGCAGCAGAAACCATGGTGGAGGTAGGGATGCACAGCCTGTGGAAAAACAGGCAACAGCAAAATACAAAGTCGTTTGGAAATGCGGTAAAGGAGCTGGAAAGAAAAAAATATTAATAACAAAAAAATTGGTGCAGTAAAACGAGGGAGAAGAAACAACGCAACAAAATTAAGACATACTTTAAAAAACAATTATAAGGAGTTTAATGGATTGCAAGAAATTTTTAGGTGGGAAAAGAAACAATAAATAGTTCTACATACCTTTCATCTCCCAGAGTAGGAAAAATACTCAGCTGAGAAACTAAAATCTGTGAAACCTCATTTTATGGCTAATAAATACATTTCTCTGGGATGCTGATTAGGGATGTTGAATTAACAGCCTTGAAAATGAGGCCATTTGCCACCTTCAAATGTAAAAGGTTTTTTTTTTTTGTTCTCAAATAAATAATTCAGTAACTTTTTATGAGCTTTAGAGAGCAAGCACTGGCATGGCAAAGTTAAGTTCTTTATCATCTCTTTTGATCTCTGCTAAGTTGCTGTTGTGAGAAGTGTAAATTGTCCTTGAGTTGAAGCTGCTGCATGCAGCAGTACTGAGTGCCCATTTAACTGGGACTGCACTGCCTTTGCACCAGCCAGCCGAGGGGGAAAGGGGAATTCTTGGGGTACACTTAACCAAGCAGGATGCAAAGGTTTCAGCAGGGGCAAAAGATCTGGTGCTCTGTCTCTGCTCTTTCAGAAGACCTGAAGGTGTTGAGAATGTATGGAAAATGCTGAGGAAAATCTGTTTTGAAAGAATAGTGTAGAACCCAGCAGGAAAAAAAAGACAGTGGGTGCAAAACCCTGGTGTATGTCAGTGTTTTGTTCGTTCAGAGAGCAGATGTGCCCAGAGAAATCTTTAAGTGCCACTGCCTGCCCTCTGCTGAAGAGCTGTAACTAGGTTTTTGCAGCTGGCCCCAAGGGGATGATTAAGGGGAAAAAAGTGGTGTTGTTAAGTGGAAAGGGAGGCCGATAGACTGATCAAAGCACGAAGAAGGAAAATATTTTCACCAAATGTAAGACATTTACTTTCCTTTTTGTTCACTGAGCTTGTTTGAGAAAGCCTTGTTGGCTTCATGTTGCGGAAAGTATACGTCTGCATGTTTTGAAAATACTGTCTTTAAATGACACCTTCATTCTTCAATGTGATTTTTATAGTGTAGGTTTCAAAGCAAACCCTTAATCTTAAGTGTGTTTAAGCCACAATAAAGGAAGATCTCCTTGTGTTTGTGTTTATCTTTCCAGTGTGCATCAGGGAAGATGAAGGAAACTTCTCTAATGAGCTGTGGTAAAACCAGGTGACAAGATAGAAAGGGGAGAAGGGTGGCTGTGACAGGGGGATGTTTGATAATGCAGCCCTAAAATTAAGAAATAGTGCATTTTGATGTGGATTTTTTCAAGCAGCTTGAGGGGGGGGGGAAGTACTTAAACTATGTGTGTCTGAACTCTAAATTTTGTGTTTGATGTAACAGAATTATTTTATTTGTGAAGGGTAGATTACAAGGAAATAAACTCAGGTGACTTTCTAGAATGTGTTGCTTCTTTCTGGTTTCAGTAGGAAAAAGGACAGTGAGATTTCAGTGTTCGTGATGTGCCATTACCAAAATTTAAGTTTATTTTTGTATTTTTCAGTTTGCTGTTCAGAGTACTGAGTACTTTAGGAGGAAGAGAAGTCTAGCATAATCCAGGCTCAGAAATGTTCCAAATCGTCATTTTTGTTTGTGTCATGTGGCATTTTAGCTTCTTTGTGCCCTACCTGAGTGATTTTCATACATCTTAGTGAGGTATTTGACAGTAACCGTATTTTTTTCCTCTTGGCGGCTGAGCGAGGAACAAGACGTTTATCTCATTCATTATGCTTAATTGATCATTAGAAAGATTCATGTGATGCTGATAAAGATGGATATGAGATGTTTCTTCTTGTGCCTGATTCTGCCCTTGGTATGGTGGGACACTATGAATCCTTGAAAGGGAAAGGAAAAGGAACCTATAGGTGCTTCCTTAGTGGCAGTTCTGAGTACTGCAGAGCTGCTAGTGCACAGTGCACTTAAGGGTTCAGTGCCCAAAGAGCCATAAAATGTGATGCTCTGCCATTTTCCCTCCTTTTTAACTGTAGAATACGTATGGCAAAGCTGTTCCAACACAGAATTTTGTTTCTCATCTGTGGTAGCTTTCTTGATGAATTAATACAAGTGTAATTAGATACTAAGCAGCTTGTGGTTGCTGTACAATAGGAAAAGAAGATGCAGTTCTCAGATTAATTAGCAGTTTACAGTCCCTATAAGCAGAATATTGATAAAGATTTTACAGAATTTTTTTTTCTTTTTTGTTTTTAACGGAAGGAAAGAGAGGGACAATGACTTGTGAACCCTAGAGTCTCCACAGGAAAAATGTACTTTTGTGAGGGAGCATATAATGTTGCAGGAATGTAACAAATTTTCCATGTTGAATATGGAGTTGGTTTTGCATGATAAAGATCACGACTCTGCACTTTGAAAGCAATGCTTCAAGTACAGCTGAAGTATAAGTGAATGCTTGCAATTATTTTTCTGGGCTCCACAGGCGTGTCTCTTCAGAATGGTGGACTTGCCTGAAATTCAGCTTGAGAGAAACCAGGTCAGAGAGACATATAGTGAGGCAGGGAGGTTGTTCGGCACACTGGGGTTGCAGAAGAGAAGCTGGCTGTGGCAGCAGAGTGTGCTGCTCAGAAAGCAGCTCTTCCAGTGAAGGCCTTGCCAAGGAGCCACAGCCTGAATGACAGCCATGTGGAGCAGAAGGGAAATGATAAATTTGCTGGTGTGTAAAAAAGCATGGCTTGGAGAGCTGCAGGAGACCAACTGCAAGAGTCATGCTGCGAGTATGAGACTAACAGGCCTGTACCCTGCTTACGCTTAAAAGTTTTGATGTGAGAGAAATAGGGGTCTCTGTTTCTGACAAATGGAAGATACTGCAGATTTCTGGAGACTGTTCATTGCTCCAGTAGAAAGGGAGAGTTTTATACATAGAGATTGTAAAACTCCGCACGTCGCCAGTAGTTATCTTCAACTCCAAGTACCAGTCTAAGAAGGAAAAGAAGAAAACTCTTGTCTTTAGGTAAGAGTGACTGGATGGGAGTTTACCTACCATCTGGGGTCATCCCACCACAAGGCAAAAGGGTGAGCAGAAAGAAATAAACATAACATGTTTGAAAGGGCCTAAGAACACAGCAAACCTCAAGGCACGTTTCAGAAACTCCTCCTTTTTTGTCTGGGTTTGGTTCTGCCAAGTTGTATGTACCCCAGCCAGTGCTGGGGATCGTGGTTCCTGACTCTTGTTTTCCTGGTTCCTGACTCGTTTT
The DNA here is from genome assembly GCA_013397815.1 of Aleadryas rufinucha. Taxonomy (NCBI): domain Eukaryota; kingdom Metazoa; phylum Chordata; class Aves; order Passeriformes; genus Aleadryas; species Aleadryas rufinucha. Next base: position 109,131 of record VZTH01018834.1, read on the forward strand.
CCTGATTTCTGACTCTTGTTTTTATTGCAAAGTTATGATACCACGTGCTCGAAAAGAAGAGCTAGCACGGAACTGCACACATTAATGCCATTTATTTGCTTTGATAGAGTACACTTGTCAAGTGGCAGTGTTTGAAATCTATTTCAGCATGGGAAAAGACTTCACCTTCAGATGTGAATGTCATCCTGCTGAAGGGAAAGGAGTGTTCTTCTCTGACAGATTGTTTTTTCTTTGTTAATCAGCAGGCAGACACTACCTTATTCAGTTTACCTCTGAAGAGGTGACGAGACAGTTTAATCCTACCCAAAGAGCATTAACATTTCTACAAGTTTGTTGAGGGCAGGAAAATAACATTTTAATTAGTACCCTTTTCTGTCCTTCTGAGGAGCAGAAGATTTGTGAAGATTTGAGTGAAGGTGAACTCCCAGGAAAGCTCTTTTTATGGAATCTGCTGCCTCTGGGGTCGGCAAACCTCCAGGACTTTGGACTAACCTAGGAACTGGCAGGGCTTATGCCTTCAGAGCTGGGAAATACAGACAAAGGGAAACCCTCCTGGCTCTGATCTGCAGTACAGTAAAGGTTCACTTTGGTTTCTTATTCACGTGTTACTAAAGAAATTATTGTCGCTACACTCCCTCTGTCTTCAGAATGCGTAAAGGAGTTTTCAACTCTTGCCCTTTTCTGGTTTTAGGGGCAATTTCAGAATGACTGTCACATGCAAAAGTCTTCAGTTGTCATCAGTGTGAGGATATTTAGGTGCTGGGCTTCCCAGCACAGCTCTCCTGGACAGAGATGATACAACAAGAAGCTGCAGTCCCTGTTTGAATTACTAATGCGAGCGTCTCTGTGATTGACTTTTAATGGGACACATCAGTGTAGTCACAGGGAGAGAGAGAGGGGTTGAAATGTGTGAATCACCATGGTTATTTTGAACAATATCTCAGTTTGGTTTTGCATGCCTGTCTGGGTATATGCAAATGACAGCTTCAAAATAATTTCAGTGCGTGCTCCTCTCTACTGCCAAAACATCTGATGTAGCAGTAGATTCCATGGTCATAAAGCTAAATCCTACATTAGTTTCAGACTATAAGAAGCTGAAATCATTAAGTCCTTCTAGGAGACAATGTTGGGCACAAAGAGAGAAGGATCATATGATAATAATTTTCATTCTGTTCCCTGTCTTCAGCTCTCAATCAATCTTTTGGATGTTTTCTGGTGGGAGGAGGTGGATGTGTGCTTTTGTCAGTCCTTTTACTGCAAATAATTTGATTCATTGGGATGGAGCAGAAGTGGTTTTTTAAATAAATAAGTCTGAAATTGTTGAATAAAAATGTCAAAAAGAATGTTCCCACTGTTATCTTGAGCCTTCAAACATAAGCACATTGTAGAATTAAGGCTACAGCCTTGTTCCACGTTCTGATACAGATGTCATAGGCCATAAATTAGACCTTCTCAAAACATGGTACTTTTTCCTGAAATGGTTGTGACAGTAGAAAGATTTTGTCCAGATTTTAAGCGTTTTCTCAGCAGCCTGGTACAACCTGAAACTTTGCAAAGAAATACTTGCAATACATTGAATGTTTCTTTCTTCTCAGTAGTGTGCCTAAACTGCTGTGGTTGAGAGCTCCCTAAGAAAATCTGCACAGGGTGAAACATGAGTTAGCAAAATTTTCAAAGGAGCTGAAAACAGTGTTTAATAATGGAAAGTGCCTGACAACCCAACTATAGATGGCACTATCTACTTGTATGGCACATAGCATGTTTTTCATGCGCCATCTACTTAAAATAAGTTACCTAAGCAAATGCAGGAGCCTTTGGAGGCTTTACAGCTTTCATACCTGCCAGTTGTACCTGTGCTTGCAAGCATCATTGCATCGAAACTGAATCCAAACTGAAATGCTAACAACTCCACCCTTTTCCTCTGCCCCCAGTCTCCTTCACTGGTAGTGGCTGCCTAGAGTTGCCATCTTCAAGTTTTTGTTGACAGAGTACTGTAAAGACTAAAAAAATCTTCCTGCTGTTGGGCATATCCAGTTGATTTTTCCAGTACTGATGGTTCAACAGCAAATGCTACAGCAGTGTTGATACCATTCTTCTGTTGGAATACAGTTCTTCCCTTTCGTGTCTCTTATCCCAGTGAGGAAGTGGTATTTTACTGGGATTTGAGTATCCCTCTCCATAGCAGAACTGAAGTGTATGCATTCTCTTTACTGATGGCAAAGAGTCCTGTGCTCAGTGAAGAACATTCTTGTAAGGCCTTTAAGTCCTGCAAGCACACTGGGAGTAGATCTGAGTGCCTTCATTAGAAGCAGACAGATTCAAACTGAGTCAAAGAGATTATTTTATTGAAGAATTTTGGGTTGCAGAGATTTTACATATACAGTATAATTCCAAGTACACAGAATTTAGGAGAAAGATGATGAAGTGGAGAAAGAGTGATGGTTTCGTTACCAAAGCAACAGTTTTGTAGGGACTAGCTGCACACACAGTGGCCAATGGTGAGTTGAGTATTTCGTGAAATGCGCTTAACTGGTTGTTTTTTAAATGCGGCTAGAACTTTTTTGAGTGGGCATGACTCAGAAAGTCATTATATGTGTTTAAAAATTCACAGCACATCAAAGTGTGTTAGTGGATATTAGGTTTGATGAGAAAAATTAATTCACAGCAATGCCTGTGGTGAGTTGAGGAACACTAGCATGGAAATTATGATGATCATGCTTTAGGAGGCAAAGAGGGAATTGCCTCAAGTTGCACCAGGGGAGGTTTAGATTGGATATTAGGAAAAAAATTCTTTATGGAAAGGGTTTAACAAGCATTGGAACAGTTGCCCAGGGAAGTGGTGGAGTCACTGTCACTGGAGGTATTTAAAAGGTATGTAGATGTGGCACTGAGGGATATGGTGTAATGGTGGACTTGGCAGTCCTGGATTAGTGGTTAGACTTGGTGATCTTAGAGAACTTTTCCAAACTATATGATTCTGTGATTATGAAAGTAAAATTAAAAGGCTAGAGGTTTTAACAAGAGGTGCTTAACAATTCTTTACTTAATTTCGAAGAAAAGATTAGTTTCGACCTTGTGAAAACCAATGCTACTTATATTATCTGTTGAAAATAATGGTATTTCATTAATTATTAAACTGTCTCCATACCCAGCATAATTCAGAACTACTGTACCTTTAAAATATGAATGTGAGATGCACGAATTACAGACTTTAGAGGTTGTTGACATAAATTATAGATTAAGGACTTCTTGAAGATTTTAGCAGATTTTTCTTCTGCTTCTCTTCTGTACTGTAGTTTGTTGCTGAGACTGGGAGGGGAACAGACTGAATTATGCTTGTGTAATTTTCCTCCAATTGTGCATTCAGAAACAATGTTTAAAAAATATGGAAAGGATTTGAACTCTTGTTTTCTGGACTGCAGACACAACAGGCTAATGCAGCTGTAGAGATGGGCTCAAGTAAGAGGGTTTATGTTATGAAAAAGTTATTTCTGAGTAATTATAAACAAAACTATGGCCCTTGGGATAATATAAAACTACTACTCATAGAACAGTTATTTTGTTACCACTAAAATATTTAACTTTTTCTTGCTAATTCAAGGCCAGCAGCTGCTTCCAAGGTCCGAAGCAGCAATTCTGCTATAGAATAGAATATAGCACAGTATGTGAAGGAAGTGTGTCCTAGTGACCAGCTTTCCCTAATGTGTGAGCAGCAAATAGCAACTACCATGAATTTTAAAAATAGTCTTGTTTTTTTTTTTTTTTTTAATTACCCTCTAAAATACAGAGGGAACCTGGCAGGTGAAAACAAATCTATAAATCTTTCTATTCACAGATGGTTCACTACTGGTTCTTTGTGGTAACTTAGTGTTACAGATTCACTGGGAAGCTTTGGCTTCGCTCTCCTGGGCATTAGGCACATGGAGAGGGACAAACACTCAGCCATGTGAAATGTTGACAAGCAGGAGCAGACTGCTTTAGTTAAGTGCCATTCCTTGCACTGAGTGGGGACCCTGAACCCAGCCAACTGAGAGTCAAGAAAGTGTTAGATGCTCATCTGTGTTTTTGTGGCCTCTAGGAGAGCAGGCTGAGTGTGCTTGGCTTTGGACCTTGCCTTTGAAAATGTTTCAGTTTGCAGTCATGAGCTCACCGCCCCGCTCCAGAGGTCATGGATGTATTTTCTCACTAAACTTGATTTTGATATGAAGTGTACTTGATGTTGGGATGCAGAAGACCAAAGCCCAGGTCTGTGCCTTGGTGGAATGTATTTGTGAAAGGTTTAGAGGCTGATATTCATTAACTCCTGGTTCATATTTCCCATTAATGTAAGTTAGGATGAAAGTGGAAAAAGCTGAAGAGTTTGGATATGACTTGACAGACATGAAAAACAAAACAAGTGTAAAACAAGAACTTACTCTTTTCCTACTGGCACACTGAAGTGCTATCTTTGATGTGGCCCATTTTTAAAAGAATTTTGTAATGATGCCAGTTCATCAAAGCTCTTGAGATATGTTTCCCAAATTTTCATTTTGGCGTAGATAAGAATGCGTTCCCGTACTTGGTGTCAGCACCTGACCTTCTCTTTTTATTTAGAAAAATATTTTCTATTGTGTTCTGGTGTTGTACCCTAGGAAGACATTCCTGCTTCTCTGATGTGCCATGTCAAAGGTAGCAGATGGTATAAAGAAACAGAGCAGTCAAAGCTGGAAAAATGTCAGGGAAATATGAAGGGATGAGACCAGAGAGCCAGAGCAGCTGTGGAGGTACTGTGAACAGGATAGCATACAGGGGAAAGGAATTCTTCAGCATCCCACCTTTTGTGCTTGAAACGCATGTCTGCCCACATCTTCAAAAACATGAGAACTCTCAGTCATCCTCATTACCTCTAGCAAATACAGGCAGGTTTGATCCTGCCTTGAGAAATTGCTCTCAGGAGTCTGCTGGAAATAATAGAAATTAATTTTATAATTGTAACAATTAATTTTAATATTACTGTAGTACATGGGTCTAATTTGAGTGCAGATATGCAGAGCCAATGTAAGTAAATATTTGAGAGGTAAGCTGTCTTTTAAAAACAGATGAAGAAGCAAACCTAAACCTGAGAAGTAGAGGTGCTTTTACAATTAGCTGGAGTTTTAGGAGTCTATTAGCAACAGGATAGAGTCCACGGTTTGCCTCACATATCAGCATATTTTTAAAGGGTTTTTTTAAATTGATCTATTGACATTTCTTTAGTAATGACGGGCCTGTAGAGGAGGAGGAAGTATGACTGGCAATGAATCAGGACAAAACCAAGGAAGAAGATCTCAAAACAGCTGAAAAACAAAAAAAGTGTTGTGGCCAGGACAGCTGGCTGAGCGAGAGCTTTTGAGCAATCAGAGGTCAAAGCTCATAGCTGCTTCCTGCTCTAAAGCAGCAAATTTCAAGAAGTCTCATTTGTAAGTTGAATGTTTAAATTAGCTATCTACACTCTTCCATTTTTGGGCATTGTAGTGCATTTGTGTGCTGAGTTTTGGACTCCTTCATACTTTGCTTCTTTGAATTGTCAACCTAAGCATTCAGAAATCATGAATCAGCCTCCCTCTGCCTCCAGTGGCTTAGAAACCATGAGATTTTAAGAAGTAACAGATGTTTTGTTCTTTTTATTTGCCTTCTGGTTTTTGAGCTTGAAGAGTTCATATTTTAAAAGTGTTTCACCTCAAACCCCAGGCTAACACTTTATTTATTCATTCTTCAAATGTAAAACAGATTCTGCCATCAGCCTCAGTAATGGCGGCTTAGAGAAGAAAAATTCTGTGTTCATGAGAAAATCGTGAGTTGTCACTGCTTTGTTCCTTTAGGTTGTCTTTGGGAACATAGGATGGGACTTGATTTTCCAGGTTACTGGGAATGGTTTTATCATAGTGCAAGCAGACGTATTATATAATCCCATCTGATACTTGTTTTGACTACATTTATTTAAAGTACATTTAATTTAAGTATATTTAGAACTTATGTTTACTACCCTGTACATTCCCTGTGGAAACCTCTTCCAGAACCTCACTAATCAAACAGTTAAAAATGTCTTCTAGTTTCTAGTCTAAACTTATTCATGGCCAGGCTAATACCCACTTGCTCTTGTGTTAACATCCTGCTGCAGCTGATGTGAGTGTGTAAATGAGTTTCATTTCTGCTTTTGCTTGCTTTCCTGACACCTGGCTTTTGTTCAGCTGTGGTCAACGTCGCCTTTATCATTGCAAACTAAGAGAAAATCAGTATAGCCTCCAGCTGTCTTAAGCTTATAAACCATCCCCAGTACACAGTGGCCTGTCATAATGTTCAAATCTTGTCCCAGTTACATTAGAAGTAGCATAGTCTAGGACAAGATAAGGTTATGCTGCCCCTAGAAATCAGTGTAATCAATGGTATGCTTTTGCTTTTGATTAACATTTCATTCTAAAGATTAAGTTTAACATGTGAAGTGATTTAATGGCAGTATGAGAAAAGAGTGGGGAAGGTATGCTGCTTACCTCCCAGGTGCTGTAGTCTAACCCAGTATCATGTAGCTAGTGTAATTGGTGGTCTATGGAAAGTTGGAGTGGAAATGATACAAAAATTCAGGCAGAATGGGCATTCTCTGGAGATTGTCCCAGCTAATCATTGCAGGTTATATTAGCTCACATTACTTTGAGAACACACTTTTCAAACTTGAATACTAAGAATCAGAAAATTAGGCTGACATTTCGGGACTTTCAGTAACAACTTAAATGCTGATGGAGCTGAAGACCGGCACCTCAATTGCCTGAAAGATTTAGTTTGAAATTTGTCTGTGTCCTGGGCTTGTTTGATGTACTTAAAGCGATGTCTGTGAACATATGGGACATTGTGTCAGACCTTTGGTAATTAGGGTTCTGATGGATTAGTTCCATGGAAGCTTCTATCTTTATCTCAGACTTTCACCTGTGTGTCTCAAATTCTGGGTCAAGGAAGGTGAAAAGTGAGATGCCCGAAGGTGAGAAAAAAACCTTTCCCCTGGTTATTTGTTCTCTGTTAATAAACAATCTTTTGATAATCTGGTTCCTAAAGAATCATGATTGCTAGTGGCTGACAAGTAAGATGCCCATGGTGAAAGATACAGATTTGAAATGGCAAAATGAAGAAAGATCATAGAATAGAATCACAGGATCATTTAGACTGGAAAAGACCCTGAAGATCGTAAAGTCTTGATGGGCCAGTTGCTGCTTGTGTTACCACTTTTCTAATTTAATTGCACAGTCTTAGGGAGTCATCTCTTAGGGAAATAATTCATCATTTATATATATAAGCTAATGTTTTTTCATGCTCACCAATCCAGTATATTTTGACTATACCTAGGTTGATTGCATGACAGTTCACACTACCAGATTTTCTGGAACTGATTTGCTGAGTTTTTACCAAAAAGACTTGAATCATATTAATAATGGGGATTTATTTTGTTTTGCTTTTCTGGATGATTGTCACTATATGTAGAAACAGCAGTATGTGACCAGACATGCTGGATTTCAGCTGCATTTATGGAAGAGTACTGATGTCTTTGTCAAAACTATTTGGGATATCTTGGTCTCATTGAATACCATATTTTTAATTATTTCTCTTAGAACTTTCTCTGATTTCATAGGCATTCCTTCTATTTTGTATTGCACATAGAGGATGGTAATAGCCTAGAAATTTTGTTCAAAAAGGCATAAGGTTTTTATTTTTTTGGGCATCAGTCTCTCTGAGGAAAGACCTACCACTTTGTAGACAAAGTGGCAAACTAAAGAACATTAAAATAAACCATGCACATTTGTTTTTATTTTATTCTGTTTGTCTCCCACCCAAAGTAGAGTTTGTTTGATGTTCAGCTCTCTGCTCTTGTTCAGCACAGGTTTTCTCTAAAACCACATACTCTTCCTCCTCTCCCCTGCACCTTCAGCAAAGGAATACCATTACTTTCACACTTCTGTGGTGGGTGTAAGTCACTAGAGCTTGTAGGGAGAGGAGTTTTGGGTCCTTCTGCTGCTGAGGCTTGCCAGCCCTGGTGCAAGAAGGTGACGAGGTGACATCCACTCACAACCCAGCAGCATCTGAAAAAGTGTTATCACCTATGTAAGTCCCTGCACCAGGGATTAGTTAGGAAGTTTATTACCACTCTTATGACAGGGTCTGTTTTTGGGCTCTGCCTTTTTGTGAGATGAAAAAAATGAAGGTAGCTCAGAAACTGACCATTCAGTTAAGCTCACATTCTTCCTCAGATCTCCTCCTTAGGCTTCTGTTCACCTCTTGGGGTATTTACAGTAAGTTTCTTTGGTTTTGTTATTGCAGGCATTCAGACTTTTGAGTTGAAAGTGTCAGTAAACTCAGATTCAACTCAGAGCAGCTGTTGCTTTAGTTGTTTCTCTTTGTTATGGTACTTGGCTGAAAGGTTGGGTTTGTTATTTGTTTGTTTTAACCATATAAACAAATGTCAAAAAAGAAAGAAGAGACGCTTCTGAGGCTGAGGAAATGCAATATTTATCATTTCAGTCTTGATATAATCAAAGGTGAATTTTTATTCTACTGGACATGAACTTTTATCTGCGAGTAAACTGCTACGGAGTGGGAAAAGCTCGCTCTTCTCTTTATTTCTGTATGACTTTGAAATGTGCCTGTCTGTGACAGTGTGTGCCTTTCTGTAGTGGCACAGACTACAGGTAGAACATGTATGTGCACACATCAGAAATGAAGTAGAACCACCAAATGCAGTTTTGGCCCTTGCCCTTGTGAGTGTGTAGGGGAAATTTGCAGAGAGGGCTGCCAAGTTCTAGTGGGTTTTTGGGACCTCGCCCTTTCACCTCCCCTGAGCTCGTTCTTGGCTTAAGGACACAAACTTGTTTTTCAGTAGCAGTAAGTAACTTCTGGGCAGTTTTGATGTAAAGGCTGGTGTCCCTAACATGGTTGATGCCTTTGTGACCACAACCCACATGTTTAAAAACCAGCCATGTAGTGGCCAGCACAGTCATTGCAAAAAAAAAAAAGAGTATGTTGCCATATTGCTGAGTGTGAAAACCCCCCTGTCTGGTGAAAACAGTACTCACAAATTAATCCAGACATAGTGATACTCTTGAGGTGGGAGACTTTCCGAAGGCATTAAGGATTTTTGGTCCAAGGTGTGTGGTTGTAAGGGACCAAAGTCTATAGTTCTGGGGTTTTCTAGTATGAAAAGTGAAACTCCTCAGGAAAGTAAAGCAGAACAGTAAGTACTGAAAGGTGAGTCTGAGCACAGAATTCTGGGTGATATTTTCCATCAGTCTTTTTATAGGTGTTTGATGGTTTGAAAATGTAATACTTGGTGCTGTAGCAGTGGCTTGGGACTCTCTATGAATAGTACCCATTGTCTTTACATAAAAACCATCAGAAATAATACTGTATCCTGGATACAGAGTATTCCATTGATTGCTCTAACTGCAGGATCAAGTCTTTAGTTTATGACACCTGTTGAAAACTTAGCAAATTATACTTTTCTTTCCAAAGCATGGTTCCTGTTATCCTAGCATGCAATTGTGTTATTATATATTAGAGTGTTATTTATATGACTATTTAGAGGTTAGAGGTGTGGTTTTGTTAAAGACCTAGTGCTGTAGGGATCTGAATGTCTAGGCTGTTTTTGTTGTCAGCTTTGAGGAGCTTCAAAAATTCTCAAGAAAGCAAAGCTTTGTTCTGTTTGCTTGGTTTTATTTATTTATGTTTTTATGGTGTATGGACTTCTGTAATGCTTGGAGCTGTGATTTACATGCAGTATTTCAAGCCTATTGTGAATCTTTAGAGGTCCTTCCAGCCCCTGTGTAGGATACTTGCCTCATACTGACTGCACAAAGCATCTTAAATGTAATCACCAAACCAGATTTCACAAACCGCTTAGCAGCAACATAAAAGGTTAATGTATGTTTTATGCTGGATTTGAAGGCAGTGTTTTGGGTCTTTCTGCAAAAAAACTCTGTCTGTTTAATACAGTATACTATTGCTAGAACTAACAGTAACAGTAAGCAGATTTTTGCCTGTGGCAAATGCAGTCATTAAAGCAGGGCTATAAATCGCCCCTTGTATAACTGCATGCGTGGTGTGTGCCAGGGGTATTTTTCAGCCTGTTACACGAAGTCGTGAAGGGAAAAAAAGCATGCCTACGTGTATTTTCAATGTAACTATATAAATATATAGCTATATAACAGTTTTTAGAAGTTGTATCGTTCCAAATCACTTATTGATCTATCAGCGTGACGGTGCTGGAATCAGAGACTGATTGTATTGGTTACTTAACTGTTATTTTTAATTCATAATGCCAGTTCTTCACAACTGGAAGTATGGCTCTTGGACACACATGTTGTTCCCGTTATTTAGCATCTTGGTTTACACTTTTCCTATTTGAGTTTCTTCGTTGTTTTTGAAGACTGTTGCTGAGTAATTTTCTGCTAGCAAAATTTTGCGTGATGGGCCGCATGTGCTCTGGGAAATACTGTGGGATGTTCCAGCTGGCTGGCCTTGCAAGCTGCTCAATTCCTGAAGAGCGTCTCCATATGTCTGCAGCGCTGGGGAGCCACTCAGCACAGGTTCTCAGCACCTTACAGGGTGGTTCTGCTAAGTTGAAATTCAATCCTTATTCAGTAGGCTGCTGTTGGACTCTGAATCTCCTTAAAGCCATCACTTGAAGTCTAAAAGAATATGGAAGTCCTTCTTTTCATAGAATTATAAAATCATTTAGGTTGGAAAAGCCCTCTTAAGATCATCAAGTCCTGCTGTTAGCCCAGCATTACCAAGTCCACCATTAAACCGTGTCCTTAAGCACCACATCTACATGTCTTTTAAGACCTCCAGGGATGGCGACTCAACCAATTCCCTGGGCAGCCAGCTTCACTGCTTGACAGCCCTTTCAATGAAGAAATTTTTCCTCATATCCAGCAATTTGGGCTGTTGTGACCCAAGTGCAGGACCCAGCACTTGGCCTTGTTGAAACTTTTACTGTTGACCTCGGCTCATCAATCCAGCCTGTCCAAATCCCTCTGCAGACCCTTCCTGCCCCACAGTGGATCAACGCTCCTGCCCAACTTGGTGTCATCTGCAAACTGGCTGAGAGTACATTTGATCCCCTTGTCCAGGTTATCAGTAAGGATATTAAACGGGACTGTCCCCAGTACTGAGCCCTGGGGAACCCCCCTGGTGACCGGCCACCAGCTGGATGTAACTCCATTCACCACCACTCTCTAGGCCCAGCAATCCTGAGAGGTTTTTACCCAGCAAAGAGTGCACCCATCCAAGCCACAAGCAGCCAGTTTCTCCAGGAGAACACCTCAGCATGATAGTGAATGAAACTGGTTATTTTTGCTTTGAGAAAACTTGGGACTTATAAACCAGAATTAGAAGCAAAATGTATGTGTTGGGCAACACTCGTAGAAAAAGGAGGATTTTGCTGTTAATCATAGCCTATGCTGTAGCTCAGCTTTGGGGACCTGTCCTTCTTGTAATATGTTCTCAGTTTTACTGTCTTTATTTCTGCTTTGTCTGCTGTTGTCTTCTTCAGGCCTTTCAAGACCAATATCTTGCTTAAATTCTCAGCTTTATAAGAATGTATCTTTTTTCTGTTTCCCAGGAAAGGAACTGCCACGTGTGTCATATCTCAGGCATGTGGAAAAGTTGCAAGCAAAAAGTGTGTGAGACCATACAATCCTACCTGTGCAAAAGTTTTAGGTATCTCATCTCATCTCATCTCATTTTAGTTGTTTGAACATCAGATTCAAGAAGTAAGAAAGGCTCTCCCGGTTGTCAGTGGGGTGAGAGTTGTCCCAGAGGGCGCTTCACCCCAAGAATGTGATCCATCTCTCTCCAGATGGGATGAATTTCCTGTCATGATACCTCTCTCTTGTCCAACTGCAGAGAGACAAGCCAGGTGATAAGTATAGACATAACACATAACTTCTAGACAGCCAGAGTTGGGTGAGTTGAATTCCACTGTGGCCACTGGCACAGCTGTGGGAGTGCTCTGCATGAGCCCACCACTCATGCCACGGCTCAGCCCTGACAGAAATCCATTGCTTTTAATGCACTCATTGCCTTAGTTAAAAGCATATTTAGGGACATTTGGGGACACAAGCGTATTTAAGGACATTTGGGGACACAAGCATATGTAGGGGCATTTGGGGACACTACTGCCAGCAGTTACGAGGAGTGAAGTGGATTTTAATAGTGTCATCTCTTGATCATAATTATCAGGAATAGAGCAGCGTCGGTCCTGCTGAAGTGCAGGTGATGGGGGAAGTTCAAGTTTCCACTCCTTTCAGGATGAATGGCTTTTTGTACAATGGCAAATATTGGTCTGTAGAATTTTTATGTTCAGTATTGAATCCACATGTGATGTCAGACTGATCTTGTGATTTCTCAAGCTTTTAAAATTACTCACTACAATCCTAACCCTAATTATAAATCTCCAGCAAGGGCACATATCCAGATATATTCAGCATGACTCAAAAAGAAATCTAAGCCCTTCCTTAAATACTTGATTTAATGTTAAGATATCCTGAAATAGCTGGTGGTGAGAGCTATCCATTCATAATGGATGTGAACGTCATTTTTTTAAATTGGAAAATATTTGTCTTTAGTAGTTCAGTCATTTGAATTCAGTTTCAGAAGACTATTTAAAATACGCTGGTTATGTCCTCTAATATCTTTTGTGTAAGCACTTATGTGTTTCCTAACAGCACAATAGACAAAATACCTCATGAATGTTAATGATAACAAGAAATAAGCACACCACCATGTTAAAGATCATGGAATCCAGGGGGAGAAGCAAAGTAGCAATGAGATGAAGGCCAGCTTCATCTGTTCAGTTTTGCCTGGCCTAAGTGTTTCTCTGAAAGTACCCTTTCTTTTAACTTGATGTGAAGGAATTCCAGGGCAACTGGATGCTTAATTGCTATTAAAAATGGATAAATCTCAACCCAAACAAGGCTCTGAGGGTCATGGGGGTAAATATCTACCCTAGTAAATAATGTGAAATTGTGTGTCCTGGTTAGCATGTAACTGAGAGTGAAGAGCACCCTGTTTCAGTGCTGGGAAATCATTTTTCTTTATAAGCGAGAAGGAAGTGTGTGGCCTTGGAATGAATGGTTACTGACAGTGATGAGCATAACTCACCTTTTCCTGGCCTTAATTGTTCACAGTCTGCTTATAGCTGTGATATGTTGGATGAAAGGAATTACCTGGGAGGGGTTTGAATTCTTCTTTTGTATCACTTTCTTGTTTTCAGCCCTTTTCCCTCTCTCTGTAGGCTGTGGAGAGAAAGTAGGGGCAGCTTGTGGCTGTAGGCAGATGCCAGCGTATGGGAGCAACAGGAGGTATTGCCTGTTGGCATTTGTGCTTTCTTAAACTGCAAGTACTGGTTGTTTCCAATGCCAAGTGTCCGAGTAAGATGGTCCCACAGGCTGAGAGGCACACACTAACCCTGTCATTGGTCTAATCTCTATATCAGACTGTCACTTGAGTAAACCGCACTTCACTCTTGGAGCAAATTGTTCTGTAGCTACTTGTAGTACATACTAATGACTTTGTAAGAGTTTTAGTACCAGCAGAGGGGATGAGATGTAAGTTCCAATTATGACAGACCTCTGCATTTGCTAATATTTGCATTTCCTCAGCATGATTTTAGACCTGCTATTTTAGTACAAACATGAAGACTTTTTTTCTTTCTTTGTGTTGTCTGGGTAGCTAGAAGCAGAACTGCAGCACTTTGGTCGATAAATCTTTGGCTTACCTGGGACATGATGGCCAACCTCCTCAGCTCCCCCCACTATGTGGTCTGAAGGAGTCTCCCACTGGGACTCACTCAGAAGTCGCTGCCTTTGGTTAGCTTGAATGGACCTGTTGAGGAGTATTGAGGAGTACTGATGATCTGGGAAGAATGAAAAAGCCAGAAGGATGCCAGTGACATGTGTCTTCACTTATCTTTCTCATCCTGCAAAGCCTATGCCCTTCTCCTGGCCAAGACCTTACTCGATGTTTTAGAGTAGACAGGATGTGTCAAGCTGTTTGGTAGCAACAATTTAAGAAATACTTACAGTCTGAAAAAGCAAAAGCTGATAATATTGGCTCCTTAATGCCGGATCAGGGTTGCGTCTCTCCCTGGTTTAGTCACATGGTGGTTTTGTCAAGCATTATTACACATTGTGATTAACAATCAAGGCCAGTACAAGAAGTATTAGTAGTAATCACTGGTCAATGCCATTGTGGTCTTCTGTAGACAACAGTTCTTTCCCTAAGGAGATTTATTCTGCGTCTGACAGAGTCATCTGACTTCTCTAAGTAAATTATGATGAAGAAAGATAATTCCTGAAGCTGGTAGCAAGACACTGTTTTGGTGGAGATCACTAAAGTGTGTATATATGCTGGCACAGAACTTCACTTGAGGGCTGGTGAGAACATGGATAACCTAAACATTTTATAAATAGGCAAAGATGAAGTATATTTAGTAAGTTTCATACTAGGCATCTTGGTAATAATCACTTGTAGCACGATCAAGGGAGAGGATTGTCCTGCTCTACTCTACACTGTTGGGGCCTCACCTTGAGTCTTGTGTGCAGTGCTGGGCAACACAAAATAAGAAAGATATAAAG
>VZTH01018835.1:0-15065 GCA_013397815.1 Aleadryas rufinucha
GGGTCCGGGGTTGGACGGGGGGCAGCGCATCCAGGGCGCCTCCGCCCAGACCTCTGCTCGCATCCCGGCCCCCAAACACGACGGGATGAGAGTTTGAGCACGGGAAAATGCCGCCCTGGCTGGAGCCGCTGCCCGAAACCGATGGTTCTTGAAACCCGGCCAGTTGTCTTCACCCCGCCTGTCTCGACATGAACCGCTGCCTTTCACACTCACCCCTTCAGCTCCCATCACCCCTTCATGCTCACATCATCTCCTCACATTTCCATCACCCCTTCACGTTCCCACCATCCCGCCTGGAGCAGCCTGATCCCATCCCACACATCCAATCTCAGGGGCACAGCCAGGGCAGAGCTGTGCACATTGTGTCCTGGTGGGTGACAGTCAGGGGTGGCTGTTCCCAGGCCTGCTTGGTAGAGGTGGGAGGCCAAAAAGAGTTGGGAACTGACTGGATAAAAAGCATCTTGAAGATGCAAGATGAGTGTCATGCCAGCACGGTGTGGAGTTAACAGAAGAATATCGGTTTTCACATGAAATCTGTTTGATTGTATTTAGGTAGCACAAACTTCAGACCACAAACGGCAGAGCAGGAGAGTATGACTCACAGATGTCAGCTTACCGGCACGGAGAAAAAAAGTCATTAGCAACCAGCTTTTGTGGTTCTGTCACTCCGAAAGTCTTTAACAGCCTCCGACTCTCTGGGGCAGATCAGGCTGCTCCCATTGAAGATGGACTCAAGTGAACACAGACCTGGGTCATGGTCACTGCCCAGCCCTTGGGATGGACCAGGGTCCCGCTTGCAAACACCCCTGAAACCTCCCAAGGCCCCGAAAGATGAGCTGCAGATGCAAACGCTGCAGCTCAGATTATTTCGCTTCTGCAGCGGGGCCTTTCTCAGCCACCACGGGCGTATTTATAGCAGGAGATTTGTGCAACCGAAAGAAGCTGCGAGGTGCCGGGGCAGACGCAGAGAGCTGGCTCTGGCTGCACACACGGCTTTGCCAAGGCGGGCAGATCGAGCAGCAGGAGGGCTGAGCACTGGCAAAGCCAGGCAGGGAGCTCCAGGCCAAAGTTCATCTTCTTCACCCACTGACAACCTCTCCCACTCCCAATTTTACAGGCAATCTTGTTTCCAATTTACTTGTAAACTCAGTTCTGGGCAACCTATTCCTGCAGCAGTGGAGCAGGACCAGGGATTTGCGGCGATGAAAAACCTCCCTCCAGTGATTGCCGAGGGCTCGGGAGAACCTGAGCCGTGCTCAGGGTTGGAAACCTCGGCTGGTGGTTTGAAACCTACCACAGGAATGAACCTGGAAATCCGAAGGTGGAAAGAGGATGGCTGCAAGGATAAAATGTGGTCCCTCCCCGGGACAGGATCATGTGCTTGCACCTGCCCTCGGTTTGGGTTTCTTTCTTCCCCCTACAGCAACAATTGAAGGAAGAAACTACAGAGAGGAGATTTAGCAGAACGTTTCTAGCTGAAAATCAAAAGGGGATTCAGGAGAAACAGCTGCCTGATCTCTGATCCCTCCAGAGCTTGGGAAGAGAAACCCGATGCAGTTATCAGAGCCCCCCAGTCCTTCCCTTCCTGCGCTCGGCCGGGCTGGGATCCCGCGGTAGGGAGAGGAGGGAGCTGGCCGGGGGTGCGGGTTTGTGCAGCTGCCTGCCGCAGCCAGCAGAAAGCACCTGCGGTCCCAACCGTATGGAAATGACCCCCCTGGGCGGATCGTTCGCCCCGCTCGGAGCGCGGCTGCAGCAAACCACAACCCCCGGACCGAAACAGGGGAGGAGGCGGCGCGGCGAGGTCACAGGGACTCGCCCAAACACAAACGAGGACAGGCTGTTGGTGGCACACGGCACGAGGCTCTCCTGGGCAGAGGATGGAGCTGCCAGGGATTGAGATGCAGCAACAGAGGAGGCAGCGGGTGCCCTGAGGTGTCTCTGCTTCAGCCTTGCTCCCCTGGGCCGATGCTTTTGGCTCAGCCTCTCCTGCAGTGTTACAGTCTCGAGGACTGGCTGAACTCCAGGGCACCTGTGCTGGAGATCCTTCTCTTCTGGACCACGACAAAGCCTCTAATAAAGACCTTTCTCACAGCTTGTATGGTTTTTATTAGGAGAGATCCACACACTGCTGTCATGCCGGCTGAGCCCTGATCCCACACAGCCGATGACACTGAGCCCAGCTTGGTGCAGGATGGCTGCAGAGGCGCTCGGAGCTTTGCCTCACCCCTTCGTGCCTCCCCAAACCTGTGTTCCATTTTGCTAGTGCAATGCATGGCAACCGCTACACGCAGGGAAACTGGAACTGCTTCCAAAAGTAGCACCAGGGCAAAAATCCCCAAAGGGGAGGAAAAGAACGGAGTGGCTGCGGACGGAGGTTTTCTCCCAGGGCAGCTGAATCTCTCCTTCGAACTCCATCCCAGCAGCCGCCTTAATTTGTGTTCACTTCAGAGCTGCAACATGAAAGCCCTGGCTCTGAGCTCCAGCTGAGCCGCTCAATGGCTCAGTGTTCACAGAAGGCATGGAAGGAATCCATTGATTAGTTTCTTCAGCTGGGATGTGACCATTCCGAGACCAAGACCTGCCAAACATGACTTCGCCCCAGCAACTGGTTCCTATTTGCTGCTCGCAGGCTTTAGAGAAATCTTTCCTCTCCCCCATCCAAGTCTCACCCTCGTTTTCCACTGAGTCGTTACTGAGCGTTAATATCCACTCAGGCTCTGCCGGGGAGGGAGGATGCGGGGCTGGAGAGCAGCCCTGCAGCCCAGAGATGGGCGATAACCATCTGCCCTCCCTCCACAGCGCGGCCCCGCTGTTTGCAACCGCTGGGAAGCAAGAAAGGACGGGCAGTAATGCCCCATTGTTCCCAGGGCCGCTGACTAACCTTGGGTTAACAGAACAATGCTAATTATTATTCATTTAGCACTGAGGAAAGGTGTGAGGAGAGCGGAGCCTTCGCTGTGATTTCCGAACCTTCCATGACCTCTCTCCTGGCTGGGGTGGCTCTTTCACTTCTCCGCGGCCAAATTCACTCCTGTCCCAGCCCAGGGCAGCTGCTGGCTCTCCTTCAGATGCCATGGAACTGGGACAGCTTCTCCTTTCCCTCTCATTTCCCCATTCTCATCCCAGCAGGAATTAGGTGTAACTTCTGGTCTGGAGAAGGAGCTTTTCCGAGCACTGCTGCTACCAAAACGTGGGGTGAAATACAACGGCCACGGAGTAACATGGAGCATCCACCCAGCTGTAATGGCCAGGAAATGAAGAACACCATATCCAATTAAAACTGCAGGGGGATATTTATGGCAGAACGTAATTAGCCAAATTGGAGCCTTCCCCAAAACTGCCATGGGATTTTTAATGACTGCGAGCGGTCAGGGATTGGGTTTGATGTTTTGTCAAGTAAACAATATCCAGAGGGCATGAGACAAAACTCAGGAGCAAAGGGGAGAGGAAAAAAAAGAACAAAAAACCTGTCCTGCAATTCCAGGGAGGAACGGAGACATGAAAGGATTTATCGTAACGGGGACATTGTTGGAAGGAGCAGCGGCCACCACTCCAAGAAAGGAAAGAGCAGGGAGGTGGCCCTGGGTGTGGAGGCGGCCCTGTGCAATGAGAGGAAAGAGCAGGCAGCTGCCACGGCCGTTCCCCTGGGAGATACCTTTCCTGGAATTTAAAAT
The DNA here is from genome assembly GCA_013397815.1 of Aleadryas rufinucha. Taxonomy (NCBI): domain Eukaryota; kingdom Metazoa; phylum Chordata; class Aves; order Passeriformes; genus Aleadryas; species Aleadryas rufinucha. The sequence continues at coordinate 3,675 of VZTH01018835.1, forward strand.
GATACGAGAAATTCTTTCAAGCGCCGTAATAGCTGGGAAGTATTGGAGTATTTTGGTAAGAGGAGGCTGGATTAGCCCTGCTGACTCCAGCCTGCCGTTTTTGGCTCGGGCAGGGAAGCAGAGCTCGTTAGCGGCACATCCTGCGTGTGCCCCCGGGTGGGCTGTGGGAGCCGGGCCGCCCCCAGACCCAGCGCCGGGGTCCCGGAGGTGCTGACCGTGCCCCACATGTGGCCCCTGGGGTCCCCTCGCCTCGGGGCTGGAGGCATGGAAAGTCCCCCAGCCAGGGCAGTGTTCCCGCTGGGATCTCCAGCCCTGGGCCGGCCCAGCCCCGGGCCGTCGCTGCCACAATGCCCTCCTGTGACCGCCTGGCCCCGGGCTCCGAGCCTCCGCGGCTCCTGCTCTCATTAAGTCCCGGCGGGGAGGGCTCACAAAAGCCGCTTTGTGGCCAGCGGGGGTCAGGGCTCGGCACGCAGAGCCACAGCCCCGTCACACGCCGGGGGACCCCGAGCAAGCCTCACGAGCTGCTCGAGCATCTCCAAGTGCCTCCCAGAGGTGCTGATCCCGCACCTGAGGAGCTGCTCTGGGCTCCAGCAACGCCGCCCTGACGGGAATTTCGTTGGCGGGGGTGCGGTCATTCCCTCGGGTCCCTGCTGGATGGAAAATCCTCGTGAGCTGCTCTGCAGCGCTGTTTGCTCTCCGGACATTCTCCCTCTCCCCTCAAGTCACAGCACTGAGCTCTTAGTAAATACATCCTGAGGGGTTTTGCTGTTGAACCCTCGATATTCACAATTACACCGGGCATGTGCGGCTGACACACATCAAACCTCACCTGCGGGACCCTCTCTCGCCTTTGCTCAGATCTCTCCAGCCTCAGATCTCTCTCCTTCAGAGCACAGCCAGCTCAGGTTTAAGCAGCACAGCTCCGCTCGTGGCTGCACTCCTGGCATTCACCAGCCTCTCCTTACTGAACCGATCCCTGGTAGCCCTTGAAATTCCCTTCCCTGGGACACACGGAGGGATTACGAAGGAGAGGCAAAGGGACCATTGCTCATAAACGGTCTCCTGACAGCCAGGCTGTGATCACCGACGCTTCTCTGCCCTTTCCATCTTTCAAAAACCCACTGCCACCAAAACAGCACCCAGTGCTTCACCAAGCATCGAGGGACAGCCACATTTCACTTTACCGAGGTCCAAGAGCCACACAAGCACCTCCCAAGGATGGTCAGTCCGGCTCCAAGCTCTGGTAGACAATCCACAGCCTGAGAAGTGGCAGCCACCAGGAAAATCCCATGGTCGCAGCCACTTGGATGTTACCAGCCCAAGAAAATAAACCACAGGACTGCAGTGACCCCCAGGCTAACACCAGGGCCAGGTCAGAGGGGTTCAAGTGATGAAGTTTAATTTCTGGTCGATATTTCTGCCTTTGTGCCTCCATCCCTTTTTTTGATGATGCTTTGTCCCTTCCCAAGGAGCTGGGAGTTCAGCAGTCCCAAAGGAAAAGCTCAGGGGCTGGGGACCATAATAGGATCTCTCCAGAGAGAGATTTGAGGGGAAAGCTCAGGAAGGAGAACTGGGATTTCCATCCCTGGTTGCACAGGACCCCGGGAGGCACAAACCACCAAGATCCAACAGCCAAGGTCCCTCCATCCCAAACCACGGCCCTGCCACGGCCGTGAGATGACAGGTGCACACAGCCAGTCTGGAGAGAAAATTCGGGGATGGGCACGATTATCTCAGAGCACGGGAATTCCAGGATGAGACCCACAGCCCTGGAACCGCCCTGCCCAGAGAGGCTCTGCCAGCAGAGACACCCCCAGCATCACCCCTGGGATGAGAGATCCGCCAGAAAATGCGTCTCAAAGAGGAAAAACCTCCCCTCCCGCAATTGTCTGCGCTTGGCAACCTGGCCTGGCAGCGAACGAACGCCAGGGGAATATTCCTCCCTACACGTGTTTGGGTTTTTCGGGGTGGTTTTCTTGGCCGCCGCTCCTGGCTCGGCAACAATGCCCGGCTTGTTCGGCCCCGTGCTGCAGGCCAGGCTTGAATGGATCTGTCTAAAATTATAAGCGGGGCAGCCCCCGGGCTCTGCGAGATCACAGAACCCACGCTGGGGCTGAACAAAGCCCCCGCTATTTCCCAACAATTAGCCCGGCTAAAAGGACATCTATCCGCTGCCATCAGAGCCACCACGTGCCTCCCAGCCAGCCCATTGTGCGGCTAATTAAATAACACGCCTCTCTCCCCGGGAGCGGCTCCTGATTAGCTCGCCCAAGGTCCTAAATCCTTGCGGGTGTGAATGGGAACAGCTGCTGGGCAGGGAATTGCGGCTCCAGCGGGACATGGTCACCCCGGGACAGCCACGGGTGATGTCAGGGGGGCTAAGGGACCCTAAACCCCATTCAGTGCCCCCCCTGCCGTGGCAGGGACACCTTCCACTGCCCCAGGTTGCTCCAAGCCCTGTCCAACCTGGCCTTGGACACTTCCAGGGATCCAGGGGCAGCCACAGCTTCTCTGTGCCAGGGCCTCCCCACCCTCACAGGGATTAATTCCTTCCCAATATCCCATTAAACCCACCCTCTTCCAGTCTGAAGCCATTCCCCCTCATCCCATCTTCAAGAAGCTGAGATCCAAGAGGGTTCAGCACACTCTGCTTCCCTCTCCACCTCCCAACTGCCTGCAGCAAAAATCGTGAAAACAGATGATTTATTTATTATTTTTCATGCTTTGAAAAAATCAGATGCAAATGCTTTTTCTAAATATGTTCCTGGCTGACACAGACCAGTTTGTTGTAGGGGCTTTTTTATTTTTCCCACACTTCTCATTGGGTTAAAGCAGTGAAAAGAAAATAAACAAGGAAAATGTTGTGTCATTCAACCAGAGCTAAAACTTTCTATTTTTGCACTTTTAATATGGGAAGAATTTGCAAAATGGAAAAAAAAAAAGCCTATTAAAAGTAATTTGTTAACAAGCTCTTTTCACCCAGTTAGTTCACCTCTTTGAGGAGGATTCTGTGGGAGGGGAAGGTCTCAGACGAAGATGAGGCAAAAGGGAAGCTGGGAAGGCCAATTTGTGCCCTGTGAGATGAAACAAAACCTCTGGGGCTTGGGGTTTCCTCCCAGTCTGAAAAGGAGTTCTGGGAAGGGAAGAAAATCCACTCAGATGATGAATCAAACATCCCAGGGCTGCCTGAAATGTCCTGGGCCACCACAACCATCATCCATCCCTGGGGGAGGTGGACGTGGACCTTCTGAACACCCAACCTGCACCAGCTCGAGCCCAAAGCATCAGGAGGATTTTCTCCCTATCCCAGCCTGGCTCCTTGGGCTGAGCCCCAGCACAACAGCCCAGAACTCCTAAATCACTCCAGATGTTCAGCACCTTTCCCCACACGCTCCCAAGACCCGGAAGAAATTCAGTTCCCTTCTGTCAAGGCCCCAGTCAGCAATAGTTGCAAATATCCCCTTTAAATCACCATTTCCCACCCCTGGCTATTTCAATCATCATTTTCACACCGAGGGAGCCTGGCTGGAGGATTGGGAAGGTGGGGCAGCAGATTAATGAGCTGATTTCCTGTGGACCTGCGGCTCCAGGCTGGAAGCAGCTGGACCTGCTGCTGCTTGCTGCTGCAGAGCTCCATCCACCCAAGGAAAACAGAAATTCCCCATTCCTCATCCCTGTTGGGGGGGAGGCAGAGGGAGGAAGGACATGGAGGAGGAGGAGGAGGAGGAGGAGGCAGAGCTTGGTTTGGTTCTAACGGGAACCAAAGCTGGCTCCTGTTTTCCAAACCTGCCCTGGGGAGCAGCTGCTGGTGGAGCTTGGGTGGGAAAAAGCTGGGGAGCTTTAGGAATACATCAGGGAATAGTTAATCAGCGTGTGTGCACACCCATGGGGTTTCATTGGAACAGCACAGGGATCAACTCCATGCACATCGTTGTTGAAATCGTATTTACCCTGCACTCAGGAAATGCAAAGGTTTTACACCAAATAACCAAATTTTACAGGGATGCAACCACAGGGCCAGGAAAAACATCATTAAAAGATGTACCATGGCTCACATGAAGGCCCAGAAGGGGCTCCACAAGAGCCCAGCCTCAAACCCAGTTTAACACAGCCAAGGAACAGCCTCCTCAGCCCTCAAACCCCACAGCCAGGTCTGAGAGCTCCATTCATCCCACACTCCCAAATAAAGGGCGGGAGCCAAGAAAAAGCTGCCTCCCCTCACCCAGCCAGTGCCCTTGGTCCCAAAGCTCTGGGAATGGCTCCACAGCCACTTGATTAATAAGGGCCCAGGGGGGAAAAACCGTTTATATAACCTTGTCTTCTCTAAACTTCCTAAGTGCTTCAGAAAGTGGCTGCCCTGGAAACCCAAACTGGAAACGAAAAATATTATCCTCCCATTTATAAACATCCCTGGTGCTAATGAAGTGAGGAGTGGCAGCGATGGCCAGCCAGGGCAAGGTGCTCTTGGCAGGCGTGGGAGAGCCCCAAAACCCCTGATTTCAGGTGGGTGGGGAGGGGAAGGTCCTCCCACCATGATCCAGTGCTGCTGGAGCTGTGAGGCCCCCGGGCAGGGATTTGGGAAGAGGGACGGTTATGGAAGTACAACTGTGCTAAAGGCAGGAGCAAATGTAGGGGGAGAAGGGCAGGGTGACCACAGCCAGGCAGGAGCAGGTGGGGGGAACCCCTAAAATCACTCCTTGAGCTCAGCATGGCTGGGGTGAGGGAGCACGTCCTGCTCCTGGAAAGCAGGGAGGGAATTTCGGTGCTTGCTGCGCTCCAGCCTCTGTGGGATGAACTGCCCAGGCCGGGCTGCTCGTGCAGGTCAGCAGAGCAGGGATGTTTACACTGAATAAACACAGAGCAGCCCAAATTTAGCTCTCGGGTTCAACCACCCCGCGCCTCGCAGCCCCTCGGCCACACATCCCAGCCAGAGAGCCAGGACAGCAGAACGCCTCAGCCCACTGCTCCATCTGCTTTCCCTGCTGGCATTTCCCACGGAGATTTGTTCTTGCATCAGCACCAGAAAACGCTGAGGTTTGGCTGGAAATATTTGGATTTGGTTTTGACAAAATATTGATGATTTCCGCCTGACGATCTGTCACTTTTGGCAGCAACAAGGAGGAAAGTGGAAAAAAAGAGAGGTTTTTCCTCAAGATATGGGGACTGAGCTGACACCCAGCCTGGGACTCAGCACAAGGGGAAGGCAAAGCAAAGCTGCTGGGCTGCCTCATTATCCTGTCAGTCTGATTAGTGAAGAGCAAGGAAAACTGCTCCCACTTCCATGGCGTGGCTGTTTGCCTGGGTGGAAACACTGCCAGAGCTGCTGGACACGGGAGGCCTCTGCTCTCCTGGGGTCAGGCAGGGACTGCACCCAAAGCAGAGGTCTGGACACCTCTGGAGATGTCTCAGATACCCCAAGGTTGCTTGTGGTGAGGAGCTGGTCCAGGGCAGGAGGAGATGCTAGTTTTATTTCCATCACTGCCTTCCAGAATTAGTCCTGCCTCTGGAGCCTGGAAAACTGGGTTGAAACCTCCCAAGCACAGACTCTTCTGCAAGATGCCTGGAACTGACCAAATTAGAATTTTTCCACGAACAGGCTCCCTTGGGGCATCTCTTCCTTTTTTTCCTTTTCTACCTCAGTGCTGACATCAGTTTGACCAAAGCAAGAGCCCCCTGGCCCTGCCTGAACCTCAGATGTGGAGAGTGAATCACACAGACCAGGGACAAAGGCATTCCTGACTCCTGAAAAAGAACTGCTACTGAGTTAAGGAGAAGGAGTTTGGCCTGGATCTCCTTAGACATCAAATCTCCCCTTCAGTGGAGCAGTTTCTTTTCTCTATTTCTCCTAAACACCAAACCCTGGCACAACCTGAGGCTGTTTTCTCTTGTCCAGTCCTTTGTTAGCCACGAGAAAAGACCGACCCCCACTGGGCTCCACCCTCCCGATAGGGATTTGTGGAGATCCCAGCTTTGCATCCCAACCTGCCCTTGTAGCGTCATGGGGGAAGGAAAAACACCAAAAGAGAAGCCTTGGCTCTAAGAGGGGATCAGAGGTCTCCAAAGCGGCTCCCAGGGCATGGAGAAGCTCCTTTGGTGAGCCTGAAGCTGAAAATGAGCCCATGTGCAAATGCCACCCTCCATCCCAAGCTGTTCCCACACCTCACTGAAGCCACTTGGAGACAGGCAAGCGAGTGTCCCATGACTGTCCCACGGGGAAACCATCACCCCAACACACACAGGACCTCGATATCCCTGCCTGCTTCCAGAGAGGCCTGTCCCTCCCCAGGACCAGCTGCACAGAGAGGAGCCACATCCCAGCTCTGGTCAAACAACCAACAATTGACCCAGTGCAGCTTTTCCAAAGCCAATTGATCCCAAAGCCCATGGGGGAAGGTCCATCTGGAGGGCTGGGAAAGTCCAGCATGTGCTGGGGAGGCTGGAGGCAGCTCCAGGGCCGGCCACATCGGCAGCCAAGGATCACTTCAGATCTCTTTCTGTGTGTAATCCGAAGCACTCGCACAGCCCCGCTCTCCAGGGACCCCAGCCATTCTCCTGACCTCGATGAATTAAGCATGGCCATAAAATGTGCACTGAATTAATCATCTGCATCTCCAACGTGAGAAACCGCTGTGCAGGGGCTCACGGGAATGGCTGCAGGGATTTAAGGATCTCACTCCAGTGGAAGGCAAGTGGGGTTTGCATGCCTAAAGACTTTCTGGTAAGTGATGGAGCCAAGGTATTCCAAACCCCCGTGGTAAGACTCAGCCTGGTCTCCCAGATCTTATCCCTGCGAACCCTTCTCCCATAAAAAGCCAGGTTGGACCAGTGGAAGGTGTCCCTGACCAAGGGACAAGATGAGCTTTGAGGTCCCCCAGCCCAAACCATGCTAGGGTTCTTTGATTCCATGACCATGGCTGCTGGGAAGAGTCACCAGGACTGGGAGCTCAGGTGGATAAGCCCCCCACCCCCTGGGAAGAGGAGGTTGCACTGCGGGGTCCCTCCAGCCCAGCACCTGATTGCTGCAAAGCTGGGGTGGAGAGGGGTCTGGGAGAGCAGCAAGAGATCAGGGACCCCGTATTTCCCCCAGGAGCTCCAGGAAAGGTGAGAAACGTCACAGGCACAAAGCAGGTTCTGGTAAATGAGGTGCAGAGAGCTCCTTTGGAAAGCTCAGCCCTGGCTCTGCTCAGAAAAGGAGGAATCATTCCCATTCCCAATTAACAGCAGGGGCTGATTTCTATCCCATTTTAGAAGAAGAGCAGAGAGATGCAATCCCTTCCAGGGTTTCAAGGAATATCCATCCTAATGCTGTCTTTTAAGCCTGGCATTTCTCCTTCCTGCTCTTCCCCTCTCCAGCCTGGATAAACTCCCGGAGCTGTGCTGGGGCACAGGACAGTCCCATCCTCCCGCAAGTGTCTCTGTGTTGGAAATAACAATTAAAGGAACAGACAGACCATCCTAATTGACCTCCCCCCAAACGTCTGACAGCAGTTTCTCAGGCTGAAGTGATGCAAATAGCTCAGATAAGGCTCAGATAAAGTATCTGTGCTCTCAAGGGCTTATCTGAGCCGAACACCAACTCCAAACTCCCGAAATTTGCCCCGTGGGACTGTCTCTGGAGCTTGATTTCCATCTGAAGCCCCGACCTCCAGAGGCTGCAGAAACAGCTCCTGTTCAAATGCATTCTTGAGATAGCAGGGTGGGACCCGGCAGGTCTGCAGCTCCCCTATCGCGGCTATCTGGGATTTGCCTCCTGGTGGGAATGTCGCAAGAGCGGGGCTGACGGCTCAAGGAACCGGTGACGGCACCTTTCACCACCCCAGGGCTGAGGGAAAACCTTCTCCAGCTCTGATGGAAAGAACACTTTCCCTTGGCTCGAGATTGTTCCGTGCTGGCTTTGGCTTTCAGGTCCTGCTCAGTGATTCCAGTCTTGTGGGACAGCTCAGGGCACTGGGAATTCCATCAGGGACCGTGGCAGTGTGGGCATCGGGATGAGATTTGGGGTTCCTGGGTGCAACAACGATTTGGGTGCAAAATCTCAGCGGGTTCCCCAACAATCCCAGCCTGGCAGGAGGCAAAGGGAGTCAGCAATCCCTGGGACAAGGTCTGATGGAACCATTCCCCCAGGCTCTGATATTCACTTACAAACGTTTGTGCTTACAGATCCAGCCTTTCCAAAACCACAGAGCTGCAAAAGCTGTGAGATCTGGGAGTGGCATCCATTCCTAGCGCACAGCTCGGGATGGGAAAGGAGCTGGGAAGTCCAAGGCCAGGCTCAGAGAAGGATAATTGGGATCTCTTTAAGCTGGTACAAAGGCCCCTGGGCTCGCTCACACCTGGGCTAAGACCATTCCTTGTCCTGTGGGAGCACCAAGGGTCTCCCATCTCCTGGCCAGATTCCAAATTCCACGTGCTCTACAGACACAGGAGTAAAAGAGAGCAGGAAGGATCCCTCCCTGGAGGGTTTGCAAGCAAAGAATCCACAATCTAATCCTTTGGACACCTCATGCAAATCTGGCCAGGATGGGAAAAAGGAGCTTTCTGAAAACCTTTCAAAGCTCTGCAGAAATTGCCCAAATCCCGCTGATCCAAGCAGAGAGAGATTTCCTCTCTGCAGAGCTTTGCAGCCGCCAGGCAGAGTTCTCAGGCAAGAATAACGATGAAATTCTATAGGATGGCTCATAAACCAGAGAAAAAAATTCATTTCCTACTCAAAATTCCCAACGGCTCATTCCCAAAGGGCCACAGGACTGCTGCGGAGTGCTGGCTCTCCTTCCACCCCACGCCTCACCCTCGCCACAAAACCGGGATTGAGGGAAAATGAGTGGGCAGGGTCCAGCTCCCAGCACTGGGAGCACCAGAGTGAAGCACAAGGCACCAAATCCCAGGAACTGAAGGAAAACGCTCCATGGCACTGGGAGCACCAGGGTGAACCATGAGGCACCAAATCCCAGGGACTGAGTGAAAATGCTCCATGGATGGCACTGGCAGCCCCAGGGTTAACCACAAGCCCCAAAATCCCAGGGATTGAGGGAAAACGCTCCATGGATGGCACTGGCAGCCCTAGGGATAACCACGAGCCCCCAGACACCGGGGNGCCCTGCGAGGCAGCGATTTCTGCTTTATTTCAGCAGGGGAAGTGTGTCCCGGCCTGATTAGCCCAATGGTTTCCTCTTTTCCCATAACCTCCAGACCCCCATGGCCTAAGTGTTTACTTTCTTAAATAAAAAATCTGCCAGTGTTTTTCTTTTTGCGGGGCATGTGTATTTTGGGAGGATTCGGGGGGAGGGAAGCGGGGGGGGAGCTGAGTGGGACGGGAGGCTGGCGCACACCTCCCTCCCCTCTCCCACCCCTCACCCCAGCTCCTTCCCAGCTGCAGCCTCGGAGCTGAGACTTCTGGCTTCGATGTGAGGAAGAGAGAGAGAGAGAAACGCATTAATGAGAGAGTTCAGGCTCTTGCTCCAGCAGCCATAAACACAGGGAACATCTGGAAGGGGAGAGAGGTGCTGCGAGCTGCCAGGAGCTGAAAGGATCAGGCTGTTGGCAGGGTCCTGGATTCCCTGCTCCCCACAGCCCATTGTCCATCCTGGGAGAAAACACAATCAGAGGATCCTAAAGGGTGAAGAAACTCTCTAAGATCATCCAGTCCAACCATTCCCCCAGCACTGCCATGCCCACTACTGAACTGTGGCCCCCAGTGCCACATTTTTTACACCTTTTCTGAACACCTCAAGGGACAGGGATTCCACCACTTCCCTGCAAAGCCAAACACCTCAGGGGATAGGGATTCCACCACTTCCCTGAGAAGCCTGTTCCAAATCTCTCTCCTCACTTCTGCTGCCCTCCCTGCTCCTCACCAGCCCAGCAAAGCCCCCCTGAGTGCTGCTCTGGAGAGGGTGCTCTGCTGCCCAGTGGCCCCACAGGTCACAGTTCTGAGGAATTTTCTTGGGAAAGCTCAAACACTGCCTGCCCCCCCCACCCCAGTTTTGCTTTGTGTGGCCTGTCTGAAGTGTTTGGAGGTGCAGGATGGTTTCCTCCTCTGGAAAACCAAACAGGTACATCCAGCTCCCTCCATCCCTACAGAGGAGTCAGTCCTGCTCCCAGGGCACCCCAAAATGAGACCTCTCCTGCAGGCACCCTCAAGGCATCACGGAAGCCCTGGACAGGCTGTGGCTCAGTCCCCTTCCTCCTGGACTCCACATCTCGTTATCCCTTTCCCAGGCAGGAGCTCTCAGTGCTGCTGCTGCTCGTTTTTGCAGCTCCTTAACCTGAGTTTTGCCTCTTGCTGAGCTCCCAACCCCCCGTTCCACCTGAGAACCCCAACAAATCTCCAGGGTCCTCCCAAAACCCACGCACCATCGTTCCAGCTTTCCCCCAGCCTCATCCTGGGGACCGACACCCTGCTCCAAGCACGATCCCTCATCCCCAGCTGGCTCCAGTCTGCAGCTCAAGTGGGAAAAGAGCTCTGAGCTCCTTCTCTGCTGATGACCAAGGCACAGGGAGCTCCCTGGGGTTTTGGCTTGGAGACGTGACACAGGGAATTTTCCAGAGTCAGGCAGGAAACCAATGGAAAAGCAAAAGCCTGGATTTTTGTCGTTCTGTTGCCTCAGTGCAAACAATCCTCTCCGAGTGCTGAGTTGCAGCAGGTCCCAGCACCACTGAGTGCCACAGGAACACCTGTGAGTGTTTTCCTCAGCTGGGAAACAACAGGATCCACAGGAACCAGGCACTCCAGCTCCCAAAGCAGGGACTGCTCATCCTTCCCGGGAGATTCGAACACACCCCCGGCATCCCACGGCCCTGCAAGTCATTCCCAAGGTACAGAGGGATCTCTTCTCTCCACCAACAGATTGGAAAGTGCCCCTAACAGAGAAAATGATCTGTGTCCTTCAACAGCCCAGAGTGTCCCAGCACGGAGCTGGGAGGACTGGCCTTTACTGGAGCCAATGGAACACCCAAAGATCCACAGAGGAAAAGTGAAAGAAACCCCCATTCCAGTCAGGCCCTAAATAGCTCCAGACCCAGAGAGGCTGTGTCATCTCAGTGGCCAGAGGGTGACAACAGAGACCAGAACCCTCGCTCAGCCCCTGGGCCAGGGAAAGCTGTGGGTCAGGGGATGCTGCAGCAGGTTGGGAAGAGGCAGGATTTTGTGCAGGGCTTTCTCTAAGCCATGGAATGAATTCCCATCCAGGGCATCCCTTCCTGTGGGGGCTCACCCCGATTTCCCCCATCTTGCTTCCCTTCACCTTCCTGCATGTCCTCCCTTGCCTGCTTCTGGTTTGTTAAAGAGGGTGAGGAGAGCCTGGCTGGCCCAGGGATGAGCCTGGCTGGCCCAGGGACGGGTCTGGCTACTCTAGGGATGAGCCTGGCTGGCCCAGGGATGAGCCTGGCTAC
>VZTH01018835.1:15645-58447 GCA_013397815.1 Aleadryas rufinucha
CAGGGACGCGCCCGGCTGGCCCGGGGACGGGCCCGGCTGGCCCAGGGAAGGGGGTCGCTGGCCCAGGGACGAGCCCGGCTGGCCCAGGGACGGGCCCGGCTGTCCTGCAGGCAGGAGCAGCAGCTGTGCGTGCCCCGTGAAAAGGCGCCCATTCATCTCTGCGAGAGCGTGCGGGGGAGGCAGCGCAGCACAGGGGAGGGGGAAGTGTTGGAGGAGGCTGAGAAAAGGAAGGAGGCCGCAGTTAAAAATAGGATAAAAGGACATGAAAAAAAAAAGAGGCAGATTTAAAAAAAAAAAAANAAAAAAAAAAAAAAAAAAAAAAAGCTGCGCTTGGAAAATGCTCTGCAGCTGGAGAAGCCATCGGGCTGAGCCTGGTCAGCTTTGCCTTCCCCCCTTCTCCTCCTCCTCCTCCCCAAGCCCCCTTCCTCCGAGCGTGGGCCTGGAAGATGGCCCAGAAAGTGCTCACAGAAAGCGTTTTCCTGCAGGGTTCTCCACTGGGAGAAGAGCAGGCAAAGGAGGGGGACACGTGGGGAGAAGCAGGGAGGGTTTGCCACAGATGCAGGCAGTCCCGTGGGACCCTGGGCTGGGAGCTGGGCTGGAGGGAGGATCACAGGGTCAGCAGGGTGGGGGCACAGGGAGCATCCAGCCCTGCTTTGTGTAGGGTCAGAGCACACCCAGGTGTTCCTCCAGCTGCAAGGGCTTGGCTCTCCTGCCCAAACCAGCACAACACCAGGGCAGCCCAGGCTGCAGGGACTTGATGCCCATGAAACACCAGCTCTGCTTTCTGCTCTCGAGAAGATCTCTGGAATTGTTCAAGGCCAGGCTTAAAGCAACCTCCTCTGGTGGAAAGTGTCCCTGCCTGTGGCAGGGGGTTGGAATGAGATGATCCTTAAGGTTCCTTCCAACCCAAACCATTCCGGGATTCTGTGATTCACTTCTCAGTGAAGGCAGAAGCACTCTCCCAGGTGCTCCAGAAGTATCCAAAAGGCTGGGAATACCTTCAGCCCAAGGATGCTAATTCAGCACAACAGTTGTAGAAACTTCTCCCGCTGCAGTCGGAGTAATTCCATCCCTCACTTGCCATTAACAACAATTTTATCTCCCCTATCAGTAAGGAAAACAAACCTGCTCCGAGTGGAAGGGGCTGTTCAAGTGGCCTTGGCTCTCAAAGGCAGCACAGCCAGCGCTGTGTCCATGCTGGAATTGGAATGGAATCATAGAATCCCAGAATGGTTTGGGCAGGAAGGGCCCTTAAAGATCATCTCATTCCAACCCCTGCACCATGGGCAGGATGCCACCCCCTAGGGCAGGTTGCTCAGAGCTCCACAGTAATTTGATAATTCCAGTATCAAATCTTTCCTTCCACTCCAGTTTTACACCTAACCTTGTATCATCCAAAAATTATTCCCAGGGAGGAATATTAGGATCCTGTTTCCTTATGGATTCACCATAAGGTGCCAAGTGTGGCTTTCAGCATCCTTTCAGCAATGCTTTGGACAGGCGCAGGGCACCCGGAGGTGGGTGGCAGATGGAGCAGCCAAGGTGCCCTTACAGTCCTGGTGCCACCTGTGCAGGGAGCAGAGCTCCTGTCCCAGAGCAGCCAGCAGCTCCCCTCTGGGTGGCTTTGTTCTGTCACCTCCAGGCTGGGCCTTCCCCTGGCTGTGGTGATCCCTGGGCAGTGACATCCCCAACACGTGCACCACACATTGTGGCACGAGCTAACAAATAAAACTGACTCCAGTCCCTTTTCAAATGTCAGCTTTTCAAGCCAGAAAAACTCCACCCCTTCTTGCTTTATCTATGAGCTAAATCCGCATCAGGCTTTCCTTTATCCATATCACAGAATAATCTTATCAGCTTCAAGCACAGTGTAAATAAACTTGCCCAAGCTTCAAAGGCAAAGCATCTTCCCCAAACTCAAGCAGCCCTCAAACTCTTCAAAATGTTGTGGGTTTCTATTGCAGGAGGATATATTCACACTTGCATTTTCCTTGTTGACTTGTTTCTTTCACCAACATCAAGACCATGAAAACCAAAATAGCCTCTGGTGCAGCAGAAGAATAGATGACAAATGGTTTTCATGTGCAGCCGAGACACAAAGGAGAAATGAAAGGCTGTTCCTGGCCCCATATACAAATAAGAGTTTCCTCTCATTTAAAATTAGAAACTGCTCTAGACTGAAGAACCAGCAACACTAAAAACAAATCAGAGAAAGAGCACCTTGCATGGCAACAGGAAGAACTGAAAAGTAATTCTTAGGTATTGCAAGAGAGCCAGGGCCCTGTCCTGCTCATCCCAACTCACTAAAAGCTGGATCAAAACCTGTGGAAGACAGCAACAGCTTGGATTTCTTCCCCTGGCTTCACTGAGGTTTGAGGCAGGCTCCAGCCTCTGCAACAAGAAAGTTCACAGAGCCAGCATGGGGTAAGGAAGGTCTGGGCTGCAGATATGTTGGTCCCTGGAGAGAGCACTTTCACAGAAAATGGGAGAGGATTGGGAAAAAAAACCCTAAAAAACTTTCCAGGCACAGACTTGCAAAATGTTTGAGCAAATCCAAATGCTGCCAGGGCAGATTTCATCAGAGCAGAGCTGACATCATGCTGAGAGAGGTCACCCACAGGAGTTGAACAAATAGCTGGAATAAGGACGCCTGGGAATAGCAGAGGGGCTTTGCTCTGGCCACAGGCACAGCTCTCTGTGTCCATCTCCTGCTCACACTCAAGTGCTCACCAAAGGAGAAAGGAAAAAAAACCCAAATGCCTGAACTTTTGCCAAGGAGAGATTTCAAACTGTACATTTGACCACAGCAGTCACTGGTTCTGCTGAACTCTTCAGCTGCAGAAAGTCTCTGAACACCAGGGCTTTCCCTCCCCAGGGGCCAACGAGCACCACTAAAGAGCAGGAACCGGTCCCAGGAGAGCAGCACATGCCCCAGGAAAGCGGACACGGGGTTTAAGTGCTTCAGGACAGGCTTATGTGGGACTGAAGTGAAACATAAACTTCATCTCAGCCCTCGGCAAAGGTCACCTTTGTGCCACCTGAGCTCTTTCTCTTGGTTCTGTGGCCGGGCCGTGCTGGGGGTACCTGAGCCCTGGGCTGCTCCCTCCTCACACACCCCAGGCCAGAGAACATCTGCTCATACAAGAGTCCTGGAATGCCAGGATGGTCTGGCTTGGATGGGACCTTCAAGCTCCTCTCGTTCCACTCCACCTTCCACACCACAAGAAACGGCCCAAAGTGCAAGCTCAGCATGAAAATCCATGTGTTGAAACACACGTGGGGCAAGAATCACACACCAGTGCTTTTGTAACAACTCCCAAACCATAAATGTGTGGGAGGAGACCTTCCCTGGGCCAGGCAGGGAAGACATTCCCTAGGCCCAGGCAGGGAATTGCTTTATCTGATGCCCCAATGTGGCCTCTCACCTCTGGCTCTGGTGACCACCACCCTCCCGAGGAATCATGGAATCCTAGAACTGGGTTGGAAGAGACCTTAAAGCCCATCCAGTGCCACCCCCTGCCATGGGCAGGGACACCTTCCACTATCCCAGGGTGCTCCAAGTGTCCCAGCCTTGGACACTTCCAGGGTTAGAGCACCCACAGCTGCTCTGGGCACCCTGTGCCAGTGCAAGGCATTGAGTTACAAGAGACCCAAAATTACCAGCAGAGCAGAACAGAAATCTGGGAGTCCCCGTTTCCTTGCAAGCCTCCATGGATGCCACTTTCCAAAGCCACTCACCGGGAGCCAGGACATCAGTCCTGCAAATGCCAGGAGAAATGCAGAGGATGCCACCAGCAGCTTGGCAGGTCCACCCTGCCCATGGGATCCTCCCGGAGACCCCAGCGAGCAGCAAGCAGGGCTGCTGCCCCTAAATGCAAGGGAGGTGCACCCAGGACTTCAAAATTCCAAAAACCAGCAAAATCCACAGCTGGAAGAGAAGAGGAGCTCTCCCACACCATGGCAGGGAGGACGGAAGCTCCCACCCTTCAGCATCACTTCAATAGGAGGACAACAGATACAAAAAAAACCCCATATTTAAGGATTTTTTTCTGTTTTCTGGGCCAGTCTTCACTAAGGGAGACCCTTGACACCATCAGGGCAGGTACGTGGTGATGCTGTGCCTGAGGGAGACACTAAGGGCAAAAAACCCCAATAAATGAAAGCAGGACTGGGGCAGAACGCACATCTGGGAGGAGACCAGGAGGGGACACAACAAATAGAGCCTGGTGGGGATTCAGGCTCGTTTTTGCAGCTGAGGCTGCTCCGAGTGCCCCAGCACAGGGAAAGTGCCACCTCCGTGTCCCACCCATGCCACCCCCATGTCCCACCCATGCCACCCCCGTGTCCCACCCATGCCACCCCTGTGCCACCCCCGTGCCACCCCCGTGTCCTACCCGTGCCATAGTGCTCCAGCCCCGTGGGCACCTCCTGCGTGGCGGGCTCGTCCCACAGCGGGCAGCACGGCCTGGGCTGGCAGCAGGAGGCCTGGAAGCCGCACGTCACCCAGGGATCCTCGCAGGGACCGGGGACTCCTTGTTTCTGGAAGGAGAAGGGAATGGTCAGGGGGGCTGGACCCCAAAATGTGCAGGGGGCGAGGGGCTTCCTCCAAAATCAGGCAGCAAGTCCTGCTCTGGCAGATCCCAGCTCATCTGGCTGAGGAGTGTTGGGACGGGACCAAAAAGGGCCCTTTTTAAACCAATTTGAGGAGAAAAGTGGAAGTCAGAGTGAGGCTGAGCTCTGCAGGATTTCAGTGTGAGGGGCTCCCATGGCAACTCCCCCTGTGGAAGGGGTTTGTTCCACCCCCCCAACTGGGAATGTCATTTTTTGGCAGCAGGAGGCCCCAAAACTCCCCCAAAATGTGGGGGGTCACCAAGGGGTGCAGAACCACAGCCCTGCCCAGGCACTATGGGGGAGCCTGGTCCCAGCTGTCATATTTATGTTCCTCTTCCTATTTATAGGGATATTATCTGGGATTATTTTCTTTGTGTTTGGGTTATTTATATTCATATTGGTTTTATTTTTGTGTCCACAGACATGTATATACATGTGGTGTGCACACACGGGTATATGAGATATACACCTCCTATGAAATGTACACATGCATATATAATTTCTATAATATAATGTATAATTTACAGAATTTATAGAATATAGAATATATTTTATATAAATAATATAAAGTAATTAAATAAATCTATAAATATATTTAATTAATATATTAATTAAATAAACAGTTATATAATATTTAAAGATAATTTATAAAAATAATATAATGTATAATATAATTTTATGTTATATAATTATCACCCATACATTACATAACAGACTNATTAAAATCATATAATATATAAAATTATTTATTAATATATATAATAAGTAATAATATATATACATTATATATATATTCACCATGTACACACACATATACACATATATACCATATAATAAATATGTTACATTTAAGTGTTTGTCTCCCTAGGAGAGGACAATACCATGCACATACCCATAAATAAATGCAGGATGTTTGAATTTTTTATCATTGTTACCATTTCCCTGCGGGAGAACAGATTTCCTTGATGGCCAATCAATATTTAAAAGCCAAATGCTTGCTCAGAACCATTTAAAGGAAAGCTGTGGAGCTGCCTTGGGAATATTTCACAGCTCAGGGTGGGCTTTTCTTCCCAATTTGGGAAAATGTTGGTTTTTGGCACAAGTTCTGTGCAGCCTGAGGTGTCAGCCCAGGGTTCATCTGACCTCTAACACTCAGCAGTTCTTTGGACAAACAACTACAAATGTCATTTCTCTAAACAGAGGTCTGATTTCTCTAAATATAGGTCTGATTTCTCTAAATATAGGTTTGATTTATTTAAATATGGATCAGATTTCCCTAAATATGGATCTGATTTTCCTAAAAAAGTCTCAAATCCCTGCCCAGCCTGTCCCAGGATCACATTCCAACCTTTATTAAACACAACCACCCATCAGCTGCAAACAGAGCAGAGCTGGCTCGGGAGAGGGAGCACCAGAGTGGTCCCAAAACTCCAGAACACCTTTCCCAAATGCTGCCCTGCTCCGTGCTGATCCCGCTGATCCCAGGTGAAGGTCAGCAGGGGGAGCAGGCACCGGGACAATGGTTCCCCTGACAATCCTCCCAACACAAGCGCAGGAAATCCGACACAGGATCCCATTTCCAGGGGAGGTTTGCAGGCTCCAGAGGCTCAGAGAAGCTCTGGGTAAGCACTTGGAATTCAGGACTGCTCTGATCTCCCTAAAACCTTGGGTACCCAGGAGATGGCACTGAGCCGGGTCAGGGCCGGAGAAATCACAGCAACCTGAGAGAAAACTGCTGGGGTGGGAAACCAACCCCAATTCCTGTGTTTTATAGAGTCATGGAATGATTTGGATTGGAAGGGAATTTAAAGCCCATCTCATTCCAACCCCCTGCCATGGGCAGGGACACCTTCCATTATCCCAGGCTGCTCCAAGCCCCGTCCAACCTGGCCTTGGACACTTCCAGGGATCCAGGGGCAGCCACAGGTGCTCTGGGCACCCTGTGCCAGGGCCCCCTACCCTCACAGGGGAGAATTTCTTACTAAAATCTCATCTGTGCCCACCCTTGTGCAGTGCAAGGCCATTTCCCCTTGTCCTGTCCATTCCTTACCATCATTCCAGGCCGAGCCAAAGGATAAGGAGCTGCATTGCCAATGGCTGTGTCCATGTAATAACTCATCATCTTGGGGGTGCCTGCAGGAATGGAGATGGGTGTTAGATTCCATGCCATAAAAACTGACACCACCAGCTAAACCCATGCTTTCCACAGCTGTGTAAAGCTTGGAGCACCTTTACAAGTTTAAGCTGGGAAAGTTAAGAGGAAAAATACCCAGATTAATAGGAAATACTGTGATTAGAGGGGTTGTATCAACAATGCAGCACCCCGATGCAGGAGTGTAACCAGGGGAGAGCCTGACAATGGGGAATGAATTATCACCTGCAAGTGAGGGAGCTACTCTGAGGGAAGATGACATCATATTTCCTTTGCTGGAGAATCGGTTGGAAATTGTTGCCAATTTTTTTCTTTTGAGAGAGAAAAAAAAGAAGCAGTTTGTTGTTGAGATCAACACCTTTCCTGTGAAAGCTTTGTCAGGCCCAGCCTGTCTCACAAAGAACTTCACTGTTTTCAGGACACATCCTCTGTTTTCCATGAGCTTAGGCTTGCCTCGCTAAATCTCTCCCTTGCAGTCCCACATGGCATTCCTCACACGGGTTTTACTCTCCTGAGCAAGTCCTCCTGCCAGAGCTGCTCGTTAGCTGGGATTTTTAATCACCAGTGAACCCGTTTGTGTGGCCGAGGTGGAGGAACTGCAACGTGGCTCTGTTATCAGAGGTGTGGATGTTTTCCCTCTCTCCTTGCAGCGCCCATGGAAAACGCAGGGAATGCACTGTCTGTGTTTGGGGGGATGTGACTCCAAGGTGCTGGGAGGAAAGAGGGAAGGGGAATAGCCTGGGCTAGGCAGGATGGGACATGGAGCCGAGGGAATGGCTGTTCCCAGCCTGGTGACGCAGAGGAGCTGCTTTAAGCTCCCTGAGGACACAGCTCTGGCTCCTCAGGAACACCTCTGGATTCCTGCAGAGCCCCAGGCTGTGAGCGTTGCAGGTGCAAACACCTGTCTGAGTTATCTTACAACAAAATCCCGGAACCATCAGGTCCAACTCTTAACCTGCAGCTGCCAGGCCCATCCCTATCCCAAGTGCCACTTTACACAATTTTTGAACGCTTCCAGGGAAGGTGACTGCACCACGCCCTGGGCAGCTGTGCCAGTGCTTGAGTGAAGAAATTTTCCTGATGTCCAACCTAAACCTCCCCTGGTGCATCCTGAGACTGCTTCCTTCACTCCTGTCGCTTGTTCCCTGGGAGAACAGACTGAACTCCCCCTGGCTGCCCCTGCCTGTCAGGGAATGGTGCAGAGCCAGAAGGTCTCCCTGAGCCGCCTTTTCTCCAGGCTGAGCCCCCCCAGCCCCCTCAGTCATTCCCCATGTTTTGTGCTGAGCTCTTCTCAGCACAACCACGCCTCCTCCAGCCTCCACTTCTACACTGGACCCTTGACCATCTCCTGGAGGCCCTGGGACCCTCTCCCTGCCTTCCCTCTGCTCCTTCCCTGGGGGCTTCGCTGCTGCTGGAGCTCTCTGCGGTTCTGCACCCCCAGGGAAGGGCAGAGCTGCTCTGGCTGTGCCTCACTCAGCATCTCAGCAAACAGGGACCCCCATAGCATCTCCCCCGCGCCCTGTGAGTAATGGCCCAACACAAACCACCTGCATGTGCACGGTATTAAATTATCATCATCATTTCCTGCTGCTTATTACTGACTCTGCCTCTAACACCAGCAGGATTGCTTTTTTGTTTTTTTCAAACTTCTCTTTTTTAATTCACAAGACTGAAAAGTACCCCTGAGCGGTGGAAGAACAACGAGCCTGTTTCTCTCTGGGCTGTACCCAAAACCACACCGAGCGCGAGTTAGCGTGGCTGAGAAGCCTTAACTAAACTCAGCATCTGTGCACGCCCTGCCAGTCCGCCCTAACGAGGCGTTAAAACGCCTTGGCTTAAATCTCCCTGCAGCTGGGGCAGCTGCAGCTGGGCGAGACAAGGGCGGTGCGTGGAGCCCATCGCTGCAACCTGAGCGGTCCCAAAACGTCTGGGTTCGAAGGGCCCTTAAAGCTCATCCCGTTCCACATGGCAGGGACACCTTCCACGAGAGCAGGGTGCTTTGAGCCCCGTCCAACCTGGCCCTGAGCGCTTTCAGGGTGGAGCATCCCCGGCATGAAGGGCATCCCCTAATGCAGGGCGAGGTGCTCGATCCCAGCCCATCACACACCCGACCCCAACCTCCAGCACACGGAGACCATCTCAGGTAAACACGGGCTGACCTTGGCCCAAAGCAAAGGTTGATGCTGCCAAACAAAGCAAGACAGGGTGAAACGGAGCCGGAGAGAGCTGGGGGCTGTTCACCTGCCGCAGTGACACCCACGAGTCCCAGAGTGAGGAGTCACAGCGCCGAAAAGCAGTCAAACAGCAGACCCTGCGAGCAGCTCTGCTCTCTGCTTTGCAGCTCGTGCAGTGGCAGCTGGGGCTTGGTTTGGGGTTTTTTCCCCTTTGATCGAGGCACCTCGCAGCAGCAGCTCTCGAGAGCCGCGTTCATGCCTCGCTGGGTGTCGTTTGCATCTTTCTCAGGCTGAACCTTCCAGCAAGGCACCGCACGCTGCTGCTCGAGGCCGCGTGTGAGCGCTGACAGCAGCAGCACCAAACCCGTCCTGACACCTGGGACAGGCTTCCTGCAACAAGGAATAGCAATAGGATTTACCCAGAGCTGCAAAGCAGCCCCAGCAACCCCTCCCCAGCCTGCAAGAGATGAATTATCATCTCTAGACAGCAGCTCCAAGACATTTAGAGCCAGTTTGCTTTCTGGTTTCTCTTCCCCTCCAAGCTGAGCTGTTAAAAAGCACAAGAGAGGGGCAGAAACACAACACAAAACTCAGCAGCAATTTGCATCCCCACCTCTGTGGGTTCAAGAGAAGTCCTGGTTAAAAGCAAATTAAACCAGTCCCCTGATCTGATGCAGGTTTTGTGGGTGACAATGGTTAAAGGACAGAGAAACACAGGCCTGAGGCTGTGACGAGGACCTGGAATCATGGAATCCCCGAAGAAGGAATCCCAGAAGGGACCATTCCAACCCCCCACCATGGGCAGGGATGGCACCCAGCAGGTGACACGCCCTGCTGGAGAAGGCGGGTGAGCAGATCCTGTGCATGGAAGAGTTGTGCTCTGGAAAAGCGAGCGTGGAAGGGGAGGCAGAGCCAGCAGAGAGGGAGCTCTGCCGTGCTTTGTCCAGGCTAATTTTAACAGAACTTCCACCACTTCCCAGAGGAAACTACTTCACAGCCCAAAACGTCTCTCACTGTCAGCAAGTTTCCCTGATGGCTGAGCGATATTTTGCTTCTCTGCAGCTTCCTCTAATAAGAGCCTAAAGGGTTCCTCTCCTCCCCTGGATGCTGTCAGGGAGCTCAGCTGAGCTCCGTTCCAGGCTGGAGCTCTCCAGGCCAGGTAACTTGGCTGAGACTGAGGAAATCAGTGCAGATTTACATCAAGATAATCCAGAGCCACCGCTCACTGAGAGCTGCTAATAAATAGAGGGGAATCAGAACCATTTGGTAAAATCCTTAATGACTTAACAGCTTGACTTCAGCCTTATTGTTTGCTCTTATTATTCCTGCCCTATTGTGAAAACATGTGTGGGAGAAGCAGCATTTATTTTGGGATTTGATCAAGTACCAGCCAAAGCTATTACACTCTTGGGTCATTTCTAAACTAAATTAAAATTTTAATTTCATTTCAACATCCATCCCTCCTCTTTTACAAGGTTGGGATTTTTTTTTTTTTTAATTTTAAGTCAATTACAAAGCTTGGTTTAAAAAGGGAAAAGCTGTTTGTGCTCATGATTAACACACACCCCCTCCCCCGCAGAACTTGGGAAGGAGTTAAAAATTAATACTAGAATAAAGTGAACTTTTTCTGTTGGCTATATGAAGACACTTTACAGTATTTCCATGTAATGTTTGAGTTTTATGTTGTTTTAAGGATAGGAGGAGGGAAGTGGAGCAATGGCACAGTGACTTCCCAGCGGCCGATCAAGTCCCATCTCTGATTCCCGGTTTAATGCTCCATCCATGGCTGTGCTGCAAAGTCCTGGGGCTCAGACTCTTCCCCAGTTTCTGAGCTGCAGGACCACGCTCAGCTCCTTCCCACATCCCTCAGCCCCAGCTGGGCACGCAGGGAAGGTGGCACTGCAGGGTGGCACCCCTGGGACAGCCACCAAGCACTACCCGGGTGTTTTCCTCCATCCCAATAAACTGAGAAAATTCCTTTTCCATGGGGTCAGATGGGGAGCCAGGAGGATCAGCCACCCCACCAAAATATTTCTGGCTTCGAGAAGGTGAATTAAGGCTTTAAAAACCTGCAGCAGCCCCTGCCACACCCCCACCCTCTGACCCAGAGCTGCTCAGTGATAACCACTTCATTTTTGCATCGAGCAATAATTTATCATCTTTGAGGGGGTGGGGCAAAGAGCCGGTGGAAAAGACATCCTTCCGCCGGGCTTTAACCCTTGGGATCCGGGCACTTTCCAGGCCGCCTGCCAGCTCCGTTCCCAGGGGAAGGAGGGGTTGTTGATCTGTTGGCAACTTAGAAACCTCCTCCCATTCATCAGCCCCTCGGACAAAAGGAGCATCCCTAAGTCAGGAGCGGAGCAGTGGACAGGAGCGTGCTTTATTTACTTACAACCATGGTTTTTAGCGGGTTGGCCACATTAAATCCCACATTTCTTATGATTTTATAACTTCAGAGTGTTCACACGCGGTTTCCTGAAGGGAAGGCGGGCGGGGCAGTGAGTGGTGCTGCGGTAAACAAGGGAGTAGCGATGTTAAATAGAGTAGCAATGGCCCTCCTGCACCGCTGTAAATACTGCGGGAGGTTAAAGGGCCGGGGTAAGGTCACCCGGGGAAAGTGAGGGGGCGAGGCCGAGGAGCTGAGCCCCCGGGCCGCTGTCTGAGCCGCAGGGTGCTGATTGCCGGGGGATTAGCGCTCGCTGCAAAGGATGGGGCAGGGGCCGCCTGTCAGCACATCCCTGCCTCTTCCCTCCCCCGGTGCCTGTCAGATCCGAGGGAGATACGATGGGATCTCGAGAGCCTTCCCGTTTGGCTGGACAAACTCTGGCTGGGATGGCTGACAGCGGCCGTGGGAGAGCGCCAGGGTGGTTAAAGTTTGGCCCAGTCTCACGGAGCCCTCACTCTCCATGCTTGTAGTAAACTGCTTTTTCTCTACATTTCTCCTGCTCTCTGCTCATTCATCGATTGCTCAGCTGCTAATTAAGCCAAAATAATGCCCCCATCGGCAGCCCCAGCAGATGCACAGCTGGGTTTAGGTGGGATTAGGGTTTAGGTGGGATGCCAGAGCTGTTGCCATTAAATCACCCTGCTCTGCCCCAACCCACAGAGCCCCTGGCAACTGCAGGAGGAGGTGAAGGGAGGGTTAATAAGGTCAGCTGTTATTTCACTCACGAATTTGCCTCCGTGAAGCAGTAGACTCACAGCACAATGCCATGGGCCAGGCCCTCAGCTGGGGCAGGGCAAAGGGGGAAAGAATGGGGTCAGTGTCCCACTGTTCAGAGAGGGATCCCTACCCCATCCTGCAGAGCCCAGCCTCTCCCATGGCACAGGGGCTTGGACAGGGATGGACAGCCCAGCTGGGAGTCCGTGTGGTGCCCCAGGATCCCTGTGGGACCTCCAGCAGGACATCTGGACCAGTCTGCCCAAACCCGCCCTGAAAACCCTGCCGAGCCCTGCTCTTCCACCGGGCTCCAAAGCACTGTGGTAGGTGGAGTTACCTCGTGTTCCTTTGTCCCTCAACTTGCCAGATGGGAAGGAGTTTTCTGATCTGGAGGGGCACACGGTCCCTCCCCAAAGCTCTGAGGACAATGGACACACACACATCCCAGTGCTGGGGTACCAAAAGCTTCTCAGGCTTCCACACATGCCCAGCCCCTGGGCAAGGAGAAAATACCCCAAAAAAATTAGGCTTGCCAGGAAATCATTGACACGGCAGGCAGGGGAAAGCTGCAAACCCAGCGGGATGGGAGGCAGCGAGAAGGGGCTGCAGCAGGAAACCGGCCCGGCCCCAGCCCGCACCCCCAAAGNATAAGGTCAGCTGTTATTTCACTCACGAATTTGCCTCCGTGAAGCAGTAGACTCACAGCACAATGCCATGGGCCAGGCCCTCAGCTGGGGCAGGGCAAAGGGGGAAAGAATGGGGTCAGTGTCCCACTGTTCAGAGAGGGATCCCTACCCCATCCTGCAGAGCCCAGCCTCTCCCATGGCACAGGGGCTTGGACAGGGATGGACAGCCCAGCTGGGAGTCCGTGTGGTGCCCCAGGATCCCTGTGGGACCTCCAGCAGGACATCTGGACCAGTCTGCCCAAACCCGCCCTGAAAACCCTGCCGAGCCCTGCTCTTCCACCGGGCTCCAAAGCACTGTGGTAGGTGGAGTTACCTCGTGTTCCTTTGTCCCTCAACTTGCCAGATGGGAAGGAGTTTTCTGATCTGGAGGGGCACACGGTCCCTCCCCAAAGCTCTGAGGACAATGGACACACACACATCCCAGTGCTGGGGTACCAAAAGCTTCTCAGGCTTCCACACATGCCCAGCCCCTGGGCAAGGAGAAAATACCCCAAAAAAATTAGGCTTGCCAGGAAATCATTGACACGGCAGGCAGGGGAAAGCTGCAAACCCAGCGGGATGGGAGGCAGCGAGAAGGGGCTGCAGCAGGAAACCGGCCCGGCCCCAGCCCGCACCCCCAAAGGTGTCGGCTGACAGCGCAGGATGGGAAGTTGATGGTGGCTCTAACGCCGAGTGAGTGGCCACATGCAAAGCAATGATTTACAGACTAATGGGAAGGGGGAAGGCCTTGCCTGGGCTCCTCAGGGACTCACAATTCCCGCTGCCTGGGCGGTGGGGAGGCAGGATTCTGCTCTTCCCAAGGAATGGCAGCGGCTCGGCAGCACATCCCTGCAGCTGTCACACTCCAGCTTCTCCCGCAGGCAAATGCTGGCACCTGTGGCACTCTTGGCCCTTTAGGGGATGGCATTGCCATGGAAAACACCCGGAGGGGTCACAGCAAATCCTTCCAATCACCCCTGCAAGGCAGGAATCTGCCCCAGGCACTTTGAATCTCCTCTCCCTCCCAGCAAAACCAAACCCAATTACACCAAAACCAAATTACAACTCAAAACAGCAAAGGAACTGCAAATTTAATTCACTGTACTAATGCCAGTGCACAGCCTTCCACCTCCATGAGGAAAATAATAATGTTCTCCTAAATCTCCATATAAAATTTATGTACCAAATAGATATATAGAGATAGATAGATTTTATATAAAAATATTTTTAAAGGGAAGCATCATCTCAGACATTTACAGAAGATCCTGCAGCAGCAAATACACAAATCGGTTCCTGGGTGACACTGGAAATGGAGAAAGGAAAAGTAAATCCCCACAAACCAAATCTGAGGTGTCCTGGAAATGTTCCCAGGTACCTCCAACCCCGAAAAGAGCTCACAGAGCCTCTCCCCCCACCACTTACGGCTCAGCTGAAGGACCCGGGGAAAAGCTTTGAATCCTCCACGGCTTCCCACACTCGTGTCCGCTCTCCTCCCAACTACCTGGTGCTCTCCGCGCCGGAGCCGGGGAGGATGGAAATACCATAGTGTTCGAGGCAGGGCTGCCTATTCAAAGGGAGGGGGAGTGGTCAGCCCCTGCCCAGGGCGCTGCGAACGCCGCCAGCCAGGAAAGAGCCACCTCTGGCCGATGTCACGGCGCTGGGAAACAAAACAGCCGCTGCTTGGAGGTGGCGATGGGGGACAGCGTCCTGCCAGCCCCGCCGGGGGGTGGCCGTGGGGTGCCGTGCCCTGGAAATCTATCCGAGGCTCCAGCCCCCAAAGCCCCGTGAGTGGAGTTTATTCCTGCCCAGGGACCAAAGTAAAGGCTCGCAGAGCACGACCAGGTGAGGCTTATCCAGCGCTGATCCCCAAACCCCAGCCCAGCTGCTGCCTCTGCCCGGAGGTGCCTCATGGCAGAAATCCCTTCCTCCTGCAGGGGCCCTGGCACCTCTGCCTTCCCTGCTCCCGTGGTGTCCCAGGGCTCTCTGCTCTGCTTCCTGCCTCTCCCCCAGCCCTGGGAAGGATCCAGCCTGCTGCAAACCCTACAAACCCTTGGCATGTACCTCTAGAAAGCGCCCTGGTAGCCACTGCTTGCTTTTAAAACCCTAAAGGCTGAAGGAATCCTCCTTCCATGAAGAACCCGAGAGGGAATTTGCTCGGGCAGCACTGGGAGCCACCGGAGCAACTCTGACAGGGAGGGATGGTCCCAACCTGCATCTCTCCAAGGCAGGTGCTGAAGGTGTCCGGGGCCTCTCCAGACAGGAGAAGGGCAGGAGAGCGCATTCCCGGCTAGGCAGGACAAGGGAGGGGGCAGAAACACGGCTTGCAGTGCTCTCACTCCATCAACGCCCCTGCGCATTATCCAGAGGCTCTTGGAAGAGCGGGATCTGGGCTTGCCTTTGCCGAACACCCCTGTCTCATTCCCAGCCTGGCCAGGGACCTCCAAACGCCAGTGGCAGCCCCAAATCCCGGGTGCAGGAGGACGTGTCCATGCCGCCTCTCCCTCTCTCGCTCTCCAGGCAGCAGAGCCGCCTTTTCCTCCAGGAGAGGGCTCCAGGCTGGAAATCCTGCCCGGCTCCAGCACGGATCCCATCCCGTTGTCTCCATGGAGCAAAGCCCAGGCACCAAGGGTTCCGTGTATGCTGCTCCAGGACGTTTTGGCAAAACGGGGGGCTGGGAGCAGCTGCTGGGATCTTCCGTGGAGATCCTAAGAGCAACAAAGAGCCCCCAGCCGTAGGGCTCAGCCCTCACTGCCTCGCTGCACTGACACCATAAAGCTCTGCTTGCAGACCATCTGCTGGAGGGTTTGATTTCCAGGGAATTTGGCAGGACCCTCACCAAAAAACCAAAGCAGCCTCTACATCTCAGCACTGTCACTGCTGCAGGATTAGCGTGGGGAGAGGATTAATTCCTGGAGATTCCCTTTCCCAGCACACCCCTGGGTGTTTTGAGCACTCTCAGCACAGTGGACATTTGCAAAGTGCAAACCAAACCTGGGTTTGTTCCCACGTGGAGAATTTCTGCCCTCACAGGGCTCCTGTGGCATCTCCTGCTGCCAAAGGTTCCCCAGAGAAACCAGCTGTGCCAAACGAGTGCTCACAGGACAAAGGTCCCTCCTGCCCCCCTCTCCCAGCCCAGGAGGTTGCTAAAATGCACGAAGTGACAAATAGCAAAAAACCCCATTATTTATGCACATAAAACTATTCCCAGGTCCTTCAGGAGCTCCCAAATGATGAATTAATATCTCCTTTAGCCCTGAATTTAGAGCCACACAGCTCCAGGTGGCCCAAATCCGTTACCTGCTGGCCTCGCCAGGCACAGCTCCCTCTTGTAGCTGTTTTAACACAGGAAATGATTTACAGGGCTCCATCTCCCCAGGAAGGTTTCCAGCCTCCTGGGCTTTGCTACAAAGGCTCTGTCACATCTGAGCTCTGAGGGAGTGGAATGTGTTCAGCAATCAATTTTTATCTGGGCAACTCTTCCCGGGATAACCCCGCGGGCAGCTGCGAGCAAGATGTCCTTCCCTGGATGCTCTGCTCAGGAGGGCGTTGGGATGCAGCAATCCAGACATTAACAGCTCTGAGGAGTGGCTGGGAGGCTGGGAAATGGAATCATGGAGTCATGGAATGCTTTGGGTGAGAAGGGACCGTGAAGATCCCCCGGTTCCACGTGGCTGCCTGGTTTCAGGGTCACTGCTGTCACATCAGTCACCTGAACCAGTTGCTTCAGCTCGCAACAAAAAAGTTGGGTTAAATTTCGGGCAGCTCATGGAATTGATCATAAAGTCATTGCACTTTCCATGGCAGCTGCTTTGGGTTTGTTCTGTGCTCATAAAAAATAAAGCAATCCCTTAATGTTTCCCCGCAGCAGTTATTAATGGTTTCACCAAATCAGAGATGTCTTGGGGATGTTTCGTGGGTTCTGCTTAAATTCGGGGGCACTCAGGCTCCTGCTGAGAGGTGCAGGATGTTGGTGTTGGCAGAAACAGCTCCTTTCCCAACAACCTGAGAAATCCTCATCAGCATTTGGGATGGGAGCTCAGAGCAGCATCGCTGTGAGGTGGCTGCAGCTGGAGATGGTCCTGGTTTGTCTGCTGGAGCTGGGCAGTGAGCGTGGATCATCCGGGCAGGATTCAGCCCAGTCCTGAGTGTCACTGACTGTCACCTACCCCAGTTCCACTCCCTCTCAGCCCCCGGGTTCCTCTCCAGGGAGAGATCCCTGTGGTCCTGCCTGTGGACCACAAACCACGAAAGGGGAGAAGCTTCCAGAGCCCTTCATGGATCATCATTTCCATCTGACTCTGGGAAAACGGAGCAGGAACCAACAAAACCATCCCGAGCACCCGAATCTCTGCCTTTGGTGTTACCCCAGGGAGTAAAATGGGAATTCCTGAGGTGGAGGAACCTCCCCAGTGTTTGCCCTGGGAGAATGTGACACAGCTGGATCAGGAGCTGCCTGTGCCTGGAAATCCATGGCAGGTCTGCCCAGGCTGCCCCAGCGTTCCCTCTGCCCCTCCTCAGAACCCAGGCGTGGCTCACAGCCTGTGCCCAGATGTTCAGTGGTCCTGGAGCTGGGCACATCTGGGATCCAGGTGCTGGCCCTCTCTGGAGCTGCCTGGCCTCGAAAGCCAACAGGGACAGCACCAGAGCTCATCCCTCTGGACCAACCCCGATGAATTCCCTTCTGGATGGAGCCCGAGGATGCTGAGTGTCCGAGCTAAGGGGAAATTTCTGCCCTCCAAAGCAGGAGAAGGAGCTTTTTCTACCCTTGGATCAGATAGGAGCTCAGATCTTGGATATCCATCACCTTGCATGTGAAGGTGCAGGATAGGCACTAAACCAGTAAAATTTGGGGTGTACGGGAACATCCCAAATGCTTAAACTGTCCCAAAAGTGACTTCGATCGTGCTCTTTTAGGCTGGGAGCTGCTGCACATGGGTCTCCTCCACAGCAACCAAGATAATTGTGATAAACTGGCTCATCCATGGTTTATCCCACTTTTCTAAGGGAGACCAGATCCATGTAAAAATGGGCTTTAAACAGGGAACATCTGAAGGAGTCAGGGCTGGGTGAGAAATGAGATGGGGAAAAATTCCGTTTTCATCTCCATCCACATGGATAAAAATACATGGATGTGTACGGAGGTGAGAAAACCAAAAATCACACCAATAACTTTTTCTTCCCTGGGAGGGTGGGGAGGCCCTGGCACAGGGTGCCCAGAGCAGCTGTGGCTCCCCCCCCCCCCCTGGCAGTGTCCAAGGCCAGGTTGGATGGGGCTTGGAGCAACCTGGGACAGTGGAAGGTGTCCCTGCCCATGGCAGGGGGTGGAACGGGATGGGATTTAAGCTCCCTTCCCACCCAATTCATTCTGGGATTCTGTGATTTGGTCACGTTTTCACTCTGGAAGAGGAAGTGAGAAATTTCCACTCAGCTCTAAGTCTGCTATTAAGCAACATCTCTGGGGAAGTTCCAACATCTCCAGCCTGAGCCCTTGAGATGCAAACTTTTGGATTTTGTGTCGTTGGCACAAAAACTGATCCTTTTTCTGGAGGCCAATGTGAACGTTTTCATTGCAAGCTCCTCTGTGCAGGTGCCTGCCCCACTCACACCATTAACAAAGTCCTGAAAGCTGCAAGAACAAGGTAAATTAATTATCATTTATGGCAATGTTAACTGGGAAATTAGTCCTTACTCACAAGTTCTCCCATTGCAAGAAGAATTTAGCCTCTTGGTTGGAAGAAGGATCTTTGATTAGTCTGATACACTCAGACAAAAAACCAGCGAGGATTTCATCACACACACCCTCTTCAAACTGTAAATTAAAATCCTCATCCAGAACCATTTAATCGAGGACTATAAAGCCAGATTTCAGAAGTGCTCTTTTCCCAGGCAGGCTCATAAATAGAGATCAGATTTATAAAAATGCTATCAGCCAACAATTCCTGCTCGAACACATCTGGCCAGATTTCAAAACCAATTCAGCAGCCAGTTAATCACTTGCTCTTTATTACTTAACTTACTATTAGCATTGGGGGTAAAAAAAAAAAAAAAAAAAGAGAGATATTTTTATTTTCTTTTTTCTGTTAAAATATTCCCTGCATCTTGCCGGGGTGGAATTCAAAGCCTTGACAAAAATCATGAGATTTTTAAAAAGTCAACTGCTTCTCAAGCCCGTGTAAAAATGCAGGGGGTGAATTGAGATCACTTCACTGCTTCCCTTTGCAGCTCCTCGTTCAAAAAATGAGATTAGCACCGCACTGAGGATGTCACATAAAATCCATTTGGAAAATAATAAGCAGCTTATGGTGGTTGAGCTGGGATGGGAATGAATGGGAAGCTGGAATTCTGCTGGCGGTTCTCTGAGGACACAACTGGAAATCTCAAAGCTTCGTGTCCCCAGGGGTGTCTGTGGTGGAGGTGGCCCTGCCTGGACAGCAGTGTGTGGTGGCTTCAGTGTCCTGGGCTTGGAATTCCTCTTTCCTGTAAGCAATGACTCCAAAAATACTGGGGGAGGGTTGAGCAGCGAAAAAGCTCCAAAGGATGGGGCCCTATCCCTGGAGGGATTT
Source organism: Aleadryas rufinucha (assembly GCA_013397815.1). Taxonomy (NCBI): domain Eukaryota; kingdom Metazoa; phylum Chordata; class Aves; order Passeriformes; genus Aleadryas; species Aleadryas rufinucha. The sequence goes on from VZTH01018835.1 coordinate 34,971, forward strand.
AACAGTGTGGATGTGGCATGTGGGGACAAGGCCAGTGGGGGCCTTGGCAGTGCTGGGGGAACACTTGGACTCAGTGGTCTCAGAGAATTTTCCAACCCAAATGATCCCATTATTCCCTGAGCCAGGGGCTTGGAGCAGCATCTGGAGCAGGGGCTGCAAAGGCAGAGCCCAGGTTTTCCACGTGGCTCCACTTAGGGTGGTCCCAGAGGCCTCGTGGGGTCTGTTCCCCCCAGGACAGGGACACCCCAGAGCAGTGCCCAGCACAGGTCTCAGCTGGATCCAGGAACCGGCCCCTGCTCCCCTGGAGTGATCCCAGGTTCCATCTCCACTGTTCAGGACTCGTGGCCAAACTCCAGCCCAGCTCAGCTCATCCTTGAATCCCTGGGCTCTCCTTCTGTGGCCCACGTCTCTTCCCATCAGAAATGCCACGGTGTGGGGAGGAGGAGGAGAAAGGACTCGGATGACGTAGGAATGAAGAGATTTCTCTGCGTTGGGTTCCACGGGGAGCTGATAAACCTGGGAAATTCTCCTTTTCCCGAGGCCTTTTCCCAGTCTCAAAGTGACCTTTGTGTTCTCCATCAGCTGACGGACACAAGGGACAGCGAGGGTTCCGTGGTTGGTGCTGTGGCCTCAGCAGGGCCGAGGCGGGAGCTGAGCCCTCCCGGGTGCCACCATCCAGCCAGGAATGCCAGGGACACACTCAGCTGAGGAAATGTTATCCTGGTTTTCCCAGAGGGCAGGGAAGGTGTGAGATGCTCCCAGTGGAAGAGGAGCTGGACATTTTTCAATGCTTTATTTGCGCATCTAAACCAACACAAAATGATGTGTACCTTAATAAACGCCTTTTGTTACGGGAGCGAGCAGCAGAGAGAAAAATTCCGGTAGCAGAGAAGTGAGGCTGGGTTTTGTGGAAATGAGTTATTAACGTGTCCTTTACCTCTCTGTTTATTTTCCACGCGGTTCCAGGTCAAGGGAAGTTTGTCTGTGACAAGGATTAGGCTTTGGGAACAGCTGTGGCTTCTCATATTTAATTCCTGAGCTGCACTGAGGGTGTTTGGACAGATTCTCCTTTGTCTCCTCTGTCGATTGTCAGGGATAACAGGACACAGGTGACATCCCCAGAGTGTGACGTCCCCTCCGTGAAGGACACCCAGGGCTCCAGAGGAAGAACAGGGATAAACAAGGCACGTTCCACGCCGTCGTCGTGGCTGCCTGGTGCTGCGGGGGTTATTTATGGCCGGGCTGGGAATTGCAGGGCTGGGTCCCACATGTGAAGTGAAAGTGGAAGTGTGTGGGTGGGAGGGGAAGCAGCAGCATCCCATTTATCAGCGCTCCCGAGGCCGAGCAGCTTTCCCGGATCCAGGCTGCCTCATGGAGCACTTCTCATCTCCCAGGCAGCGCTGCAGAACCCCAAGGGCATGATCCCATCCCAGATCCATCCTCGGGGATGGCAGGGGCAGGCACACCCACCCTGGAGAGGGAAAGCCCTTCCCGTTGTCCTACAACCTGCTCTGGGTGCTCCATGAACCTGCCCATCCTCAGTGCAGCTCCCAAAAAAGCCAGCTGGGAACGGCCCAGCCTGCATTCCCCACTTCCCAGAGCCAGCGTGGATCCGTGGGGTTGCAGCAGGGAAGGGGGATGGGCTGGAGGGCTGGAGGGAGGGGTCACGGCGGGGTGAGCTGATGAACAGCAAACAATCCTAATTTATGCAAAAAGCAGTCTGGAAAAAATGACATTCCTGCTTGTCTGCATGTGCAACATACAGAGATCCCAAAGAAAGGAGCCAAAGACGTGTCCATGAATCGGAGCTTTATCCTGCCAGCCCCCCAGAGCCGAGCCCATGGATTTGGGGGAGTTCCCCTTGGTAATTGCCCGGCTCTCCAGCACAGGCTGGACCAACAGTGCCCTATTGGAATCAAACAGGTCCTTTGGGGCTCGGATTTTCTCTGGTTTTCCACCCTCTTAGACAACAAACGAGCCATTAATTTCTGGGAGCACGGGCTGGATTCCCACTCCCCGTGCACAGCTCGGATCCCTGCGGGGATGCTCAGTGCCACGTTCAATCCCACGTTCCGGGGCTCGTTAATCCCTCCCTGCCCACCTCCACCTCCCCTCCCAGCAGAGACACTCCGGGCTCTCAGCTCTGGAAATGAGAGCCCAGTGCGCCTTTTCCTGATGGAAAACTTCCAGCAGGGAGCAAGCACAGGCTTTGCTTTTGACCCCTTTGGGCTCTCCCTGAGATGAGGAAGTTTGCAGAGGATCTCTGGGCTAATTGCTGGATCTTCATTAGCAGGAATCCTCTGTGCCTTGAATAACCTCTGGTTTCTTCTGCTGGCGAGTCAGAATCAGGAATGATTTGGGATGGAAAGGACCTTAAATTTCATCCTGTGCCACCCCTTGCCATGGACAGGGACACCTTCCACTATCCCAGGTTGTTCCAAGCCCTGTCCAGCCTGGCCTTGGGCACTTCCAGGGATGGGGCAGCCACAGATTCTCCGGGCAGCCTGATCCATAACTCCAAACCTTTACCCACCTTTCCCTACCTGCAGTGTCTCTGCCCAAACCCAAACCCCTGGGCACATATCCAGAGTGCCAGCCTGTGGAAACCTGCAGGTTTTCCCCAGGTTTTTCCCTGGATATTCCCAGGCACAGTTGGCAGCTCCAGCTGGATGCCCTGCAGCAGGATATGGAAATTTTGGCTCAGGCTGATGATTGGCGAGAAGGGGAGCCTGGCTCACAGGAAGGGTGATGGAGGGAACCATGGAGCTGCGTCACCGGGCTGTCACTCCTGCTCCAAAGGCTCTTCCCAGATGGGAAACGCCTCAGCCTTCACCAGGCAGTGACAACACAGCATCAGCTTCCTCCCAGTCTCATGGGAGAGATGCAAGCGTGATTTTCCTCCCTTTTTCCACCTGGATCTGCCGTGTCGAGTGGCCCTGCGAGCGTTGGGGATGGTGGTGCCTGTGGATGGCAGGGAATGGATTTCCCAGGGGGAAATGCCATCCTCAGCCAGCCTTTCCCAGCCCTGCAGGGAGCAGAGGGCTGCTTTATGTCCCACCCACAGCCCCAGCTCCAGGTGCAAAGCCGAGGTTTGTCCCGTTGCTTGTGGCAGGAGGAGCACACCCAGCTGGGGACATTGTCCTTGTCCTTACCCAGAAGGACTCAGCTGGTACCGTCCTGGCCTTTTTGAAGTCAGCAGGAGCCCGGCCTGGGGCAGGTTTATGGGATGAGTTCTGGCTGTGCTGACTGAAGCTGTTTCCAGCAATCAGCGAGCGCTGTTTCCTGCTTTTCCCTGCTTTCCAGGGCTCCACCACCAGCTCCTTCAGTGCCTGGAAATCTCCCCCCGAGACTTCACCAGCCTCAGCTGGGAGTTTTATCTCATTTGGCCTCCCTGGCCACTGCCAAGGGCACGGACACAGCCTTGCTTAGCCCAGTGCAAATGGGATGAGGAATTATTTTGCTTCAATCCCATCCTATGGGCTGAACCCCAGCTCAGGCTGGATTCACCTCCTCCCTCAATGAGCTTCACTAGCTCCAGCTTTTCATGGATGCAGCAAATGAAAGAAATAAAATAAAAACTACAATCAAAGTGCTCAAACCTACGCCTCGCCTATGCCAACACAAACCCTGAATGGGAGGAAGCATTAGGCTAAATTTAGCTCCTCAAGCAAAATCCGAGAGCTTTTATTTTTTCTTTAATTTTTTTTTCTCTAGGTTCATACTGTAAAACATCTGCTGAACAGTTTCCTATAACTGTTTTTGGCTTTTAAATCAAAGAAAGAAGAAACAATGTCCCATTTTTGTAGAGAGAAAAGGAGGAGGGGAATAATAGACCTTCCTCTCAAAGGAGGATGACAATGAGGATAGAAATAGAAAGGGGGGAGCTTTGAAACATCTTGAGTCCAGACAAGGAGTGGGTGGATGGCAGGTTCAGGTATCTCTGCTTGCTTTGGCCGCTTCCCATTCTGAGAGGGAGTTGGCAGCACTGCTGACAGCCAGAGGGAAAAGCCACGGGCAAGGCTGGATCTGCCTGGGTGAAGGGGGGCTGGGAAGGGGGTGCAGCGGGGCTGGGGGTCCACGGGGAGGTCGTGGAGGAGGAAAACCAAAGGTATTTAGCAGGAAAATGAAAGAGGAGCTGTGCTCAGTTGTGCTGGCTTTTCCCCCAGCCCGAGAGAAAATTCCCTGCTCCTTCCAGCATCCCAAGGTCCAGCTGAGCTCCTCGGGGTGTCCCACAGCTGCGGCCACCTCCACCCACCTGCAGCATCGTCGACACCAGGGTGGGTGGCCCTGAGCTGCCACATCTGTGCTTGGTCCCCTGCCAGTCTCAGGCCATCCCCTGCCTGGAGAAACGCGCTCTTCCCTGCTCTTCCCTGCTTTTCCCTGCTTTTCCCTTCTCCACTGAGGTCATGGAGCCCTTTCCCCGGGGGGGACGTGCAGCCCCCGGGGGGGACGTGCAGCCCATGCTGTCACACCTCGCGGGCTCCGTGGCAGCGGGGTCTGTGCACAGAGGCCTTTCCTGCCAAGTCACAGGATGCGATGACGGCGCGGCTGGGAAAAGCTTCAAACCAGCCCAAACAATCGGAGATTGTCTGCGGAGAGCGGGCTCTAAAATTGGCTCCTTGGACCAGCACCAGGCTCACCCCCGGGGCCTTTGTCAGGAGCGCCGGGCCCGGCAGCGGTGACGGAGAAGGAGCTAATCTCGCTTCCCATCTGGGATCGGGCTCGGATTAACCCGGCCGTGCCCGGCCCTCCGTGACCCGCGGGCATCCAGCGCCCCGACCGCGGCCGGGAGCGACTTCCCGCTGGCCGCAGCCTGCGGTGCCTGTAGGAGCCCTGTGAGTCAGGAGCCAGCAATCCCGTTTCATTTATTGCCCTAAAAAAGCTGCTTAGGAGCGTGCATTTCTATTCCTGTGGGGGCTGGGGAGGAGGGGCAAGAATTCCACTTTTTTTATGGATTTAGCACCGGCTGGGCTGGATTTGCTCCTTTTAGGTAAATCCCAATGAGGTGGTGGCAGACCCCCTCCTGTCCCTTGGGGTTTTTTATCACATTTGGTCGTTTCCTGAGGGGCTCTGCCACAAAGCCACTCTGACAGCACCAGGGACTGGGCCAGGATGGTGACACGTTCCCATCAGCCATGAGCCTTTTCCCCATATATTAGCCTCGGCCCAGCATCCCCCTCATCCCAGCAGCCCTGCAACACTGCAGAGCTGCTCCCGGGGATTTATCAAACGCAATCAGTGTGTGTCCGATGGCTCTGGCAGATCCTGGGCTCCCCGGGGCTGTGCACACCCGCTGCTCCCAGCCCCGTCCCTCAGCATCCCTCAGCATCCCTCAGCACCCCTCAGCATCCCTCAGCATCCCTCTGCCAGCCCAGCCCAGCTGGGGAAACCTTGGACAAAAGAAGCTCAGAACAAAATCCAGGAGCAGGGAAGTGGCAGGCGAGGGCCTGTGTCAGACCAGCCGGATCCCCAGGAGGAAATGATTGGAACAAGGCCCCGGCGCGTGCCGGGAGATGGGATGTGCTGAGGGATGGGATGTGCTGAGGGATGGGATGTGCTGAGGGATGGGGTATGCTGAGGGATGGGATGTGCTGAGGAATGGGATGTGCTGAGGGATGGGATGTGCTGAGGGATGGGATGTGCCGGGGGATATTCCCTGCCAGCCCTCTCCGGGCACCACAGGCAGGAGCAGCCACTCCCCCACCCCAGCCCAGGAGAAGGTGATGGAGGGGAGACACCAGAAAATGGCATTTTGGTGGAAAAACCTCTCTGTGACTGAACTCCTCAGACTGCACGGAAGGGGCTTTGCTTTCCCCAGGAGACTCCTCTCAACCTCACCAAAGCCAGAGAGAAAACAGCATTTCAGGCGCTTCCCAAGCACCCAGAACCACTTCTGCTCTGGAATACACCTTCTCCTCCAGGCAAAGGGGTCTCCAAACCCTAAAGACCTGTCCCAAGGCCCCTTTATCCACCCTGGCTCTGCCACAGGGGAGCTGTAGGGGATGGGGGCAAGTGCCCAGTGCCAGGGGGGCTGTGGTGGAACCTCAGCACTGGGATAAATCTGTAAAACACATTTCAGCTCCAAAGGGATGTCTGTGAGAGGAGAGGGCAGCGGTGGGGGGCAAAATCATTTGTCTTTCCAGGAAAATGAGCTCGGGACTGTGTGCAGGTGCTGGGGCTTGCACGGGGGGAGGGCAGGACTCACAGCAATATTGAGAGAAACCACAGGAATGGATGGAGAAACGGGGCTGGGGGAGCACTGGGGCTCCCCAAGGCCACCCCACCCCGGTGAGGAGCCACACCGAGGGCAGAGGCACATCCCTGCTTCCCAGGGAACCGACCCAGGATCCGTGGGAGAACTGGCCACGAGTTTGGATCTGTGCACGGACACACAAACACGTCCTTGTGCCTTCAAGGGCACCCCAGCGGGCAGGACACCCCAAGGCTGGGGCGTGGGTGGCATGAGGGGTCCCGTGGGTGTCCCCCGGGGTCAGAGCGGGGTGTCCCATGCCCCTGCCCTCTGGAAGTGATGCCAGGAATGTTGCAATTCCCGGGTTGGGTTTCCAATCCTGCAGGCTGCCTCTGCCAGAGCGCTGATTGCAGGCAAAGCTTCGCAGCTTGGAAACTTGGCCGGCTCCGGCTGTTTTCACTCTCTCTCTCCCTCCCTCCCTCCCTCCCTCTCTCCCAGGCTCTTTCATTCATGCTTCCTCTCTCTTTTCCCCAGTGCATTTCTCACTCACGCTCTCATTCATGCTCGCTCGCTCATTCTCATTTTCCTGGCTGTATTTTTAGCTCCCTCGCCGTTCGGAGGATGTGAACATTATCCCTGAGTCATGACTTTGTGAGGAAGCAGCCAGCCAGGGCTCCCATTACAGCCCGCCAGGGCTCTTATCAGCTGCAGCGCAGCCTTGCTGGGGAGGGGGCTTTATCTCCCCCTTCCTCTCCCGCCAGCTGCTGCAGCTCCAGCCCCTCTCCGAGCCCACGAGGCTCATCCACCCCGGCCGTGTCGTGATGAGGAGTTAAATCAAGATTGGCAGCCAGGAAATGGGAGTAAAGCGTGGGGGCCAAAGAGCATCCTCCACCCTCCATTCTCCATTCTCTTTCCTCCCTCCATCCTTCATCCTCCATCCTCCATCCTCCATTCTCCATTCTCCGTCCTTCATCCTCCATCCTCCATTCTCCATTCTCCGTCCTCCATCCTCTGTCCTCCCTTCTCCCTCCTTCACCCTCTATCCTCTATCGTCCACCCTCCGTCCTCCGTCCTCCGTCCTCCGTCCTCCCTCCTCCCTCCTCCCTCCTCCCCGCTCCATCCCGGGGCTGGGGTGCTGCCGCCGGGATCACAGCAGGGGAAAGGTGTCTGGCAGGGCTCTGACTCCGAAAGCTGCCGGGTTATTCCCAGCCCGAGCAAACAGCCATGAGGTAATGGCACCTGGGGGCCGAGCCCTGAGCCTGCTCCGCATTTGGAAACACAAAATCCCCCCCGAGGATTTCGCTGGCTCACGATCAGGTGGAAGCAGCGGCGGAGTTTGCAGCGGCTCTGTTCCCACACCGGGATGAGCCGTGGAAATAAAAACCATCCCTCGTAGAAAGGATTGGAGCCAATCTTTAATCTGGGATTCGTTCCCAAATGCCCGTGGCACACTGCGTGTCCTTTGGAGGGAGTAAACAGGCATTCCCTCGGGACAGGAGCAGCCTGCCCGGCACAGGCGGTGCCCCTGCCCACGTCCTGCCCCCGGCAGCACAGGGGACAGCCCGGATGATTTCCAGATGCCCCCGGGTCGCTGCCGGGGGAAGGGGGAGGGCAGAGGGCAGATTTCGGTGTGTCTGACGCAGCCCCGAGCATCACGACAGGGCTGGGCCGATCACGGCGCTGGGCGGGAGGCGCAGCTTCACCTTTCCATGACATTCGGGCTGCTTTCAGCTCACTTCCTCTGCCTTTCCTCTCTAACCTTTCTGTTATCTCCCTGATACTCTCTCCTCCCTTTTCCACCCCTCTGCTTATTTTAGCTGCCTCTTCCTGCCTGCTCGTGTGGCCGCTGCCCTGCCCTGGTCCCCTCCCGTGCCCTCTCCGTGGCAGAGGAGGGGTCACTGTCCTGCCCTCAGCCCCAGGGCAGAGTTTGGCCCCATTTTCATCCCTATCCTGCCATCATCCTCCCCAAACATGGCTTGACCCCAAATCCCTGCTCAGGAGAGGACGTCTTGCCCCCTTTTCCTCACACGCTGCCGGGCACAGGGAGTGCCTGCAGCCTTTTCCTCTGGAGTGGTTTGGCCTGTGGTTATCCCTCACCATTTCCCAAAAAACCCCACTTCTGCATCCCAGACACCTCTTCCTGCTCGTGCTGGCTGTGCTGGTGCTCAGCCTAAACTTCCAAGCAGTTTAAACAGATCCTTGTGGTCCTCTGCCCCCATGGAGGTGCTCCCAGTCCTTCATCCCTGACCTGCAGTGATGCTGTGCCAGCAGCCAGGAGCCAGATCTGGCTCTATCCCACCCTCGAGGCCATTTGTCCACCCCAGGAGGACAACAAAACAGATGCCACTGGAAACTGCCAGGAGAGATGAAAGGCTGACACAGGATCAGGAACCAGCTCAAGAAATTTGAGGAAGAAAAATCCACCCAGGGCTACTAAAGAAACGAGCTTTGGGTCAGGAAATCCCAGTGCTGTGGCTCTTGGAGCTCGGAGAGGATCCCTGGGATGGATCAGGCCCTTTTCTCCTGCTTTTATCTCTGGTTCCCACTAGGAGCCAAGAGTGGAGCCGCTGGTTTGGCTGAACAGAACCATTTCCCCACACAGCTCTGAGCCGGGGGCTTCCTCCCCTGGGACAGACACAGAACTCTGGGAAGAAGGGATCTGGGCAGGGAATTTTTCCACGGCAAGACACAAGGCAGTGGAGGGGGTGCTGATGGTGCAGGATATGTCCCTGTGACCCCCTGGGGGACGGGAGGGGACCAGCAGGAGCTTGGGGACCTTGCTGGTCGTGTTTGTGCAAGAAATGAGCCCTTTGCAGCCCAGTGTCAAAACACTGCGGCCCTGGAAGCCAAGGCTTCCTGGGCTGAGCCCCGCTGCTAAATAAAAGACAAAAGAAAGTGTAATTAGGTGCAATTAATTGTTGTTAAGAGGATTTTTGCTGGCAGCCAGTGCTCCTCTCCAGGGACACAGCCCCGGCCTCGCCCGACACGGCTGCAATAACATTCACTGTGGATTTGGGGTTATTTCCAGTGCCCTATTGTCCCTTTCCTCCCAGTCCCTGTGGCCACCAACCCTCCCACCCTCCCCATCTCCTCTGGCCATGTTCACACCAAAGCCAGGGGTGCTCTGGGATGGGGTTGGCAGGAAAGGAGAGGACAGCCAGGCACCACAGTGGGATCTGGCCCATTCCAGGCTAGCCTGGAGCAGCAAATCCATGGATGCTGGCAGCATGGCAGCCCTGGGAATCTCAGCTGCCCTGTTTGTGTGGGGATGCAGTGCAAGGGATAAGCCAGGAATGTGGAAATTATTTTCCTGCAAGGAGAGGCTAAAAGAATTGGAGTTGTTCAGCCTGGAGAGGAGAAGGTTCCAGGGAGAACTTTCAGTCCCTTCCAGTGCCTAAAGGGGCTCCAGGAGAGCTGTAGAGGGATTTTAAACAAGGGATGGAGGGACAGGACACAGGGAATGGCTTCTCACTGCCAGAGGGCAGGGATAGGTGGGATATTGGGAAGGAATTGTTCCCTGGGAGGGTGGGGAGGCCCTGGCACAGGGTGCCCAGAGCCGCCGCCCTGCATCCCTGGCAGTGTCCAAGGCCAGGCTGGATGGGGCTTGGAGCAGCCTGGGACAGTGGAAGTTGTCTCTGCCCATGGCAGGGGATTGGAATGGGATGGGATTTACGGTCCCTTCGCACCCCAACCATTCCTGGACTCCGTGAAAATACCAGTGGTGCATTTGGCTTTGAGGGCAGTGAAGGGCGAGTCCTGGGGATGTTCAAAGGCTCCTGTGCCACTGTCCTTCACCTGTGCTCTGGCTTCTGTGCCTTGCCATTAGAGTTTATTCATCCTGATGGCTGTTACTGTATTGTGTGATGGACGCTGCCCTTGGCAGGCCTCGGGACACCGCTGAGAACCAGAAGCAATTCAATAACGAGGAGCCAGGGCTGAGGCCCTGCTTTCACTCTGCCTCATGGGTGAGAACCCCACTGGTTCTCATCAAGGGATGAGATGTGTTCCCCCAGCTCTGTCTGGTGCTTTCCAGTGATCCTGAAACTGAGAGAGAGGAGGTTCAGATTGGAAACCAGGAGGAAATTCTTCCCTGTGAGGGTGGGGAGGCCCTGGCACAGGGTGCCCAGAGAAGCTGTGGCTGCTCCTGGATCTCTGGAAGTGTCCAAGGCCAGGTTGGACAGGGCTTGGAGCAACCTGGGACAGTGGAAGGTGTCCCTGCCCATGGCAGGGGTGGCACTGGATGAGTTTTAAGTCCCTTCCAACCAAAACCATCCTGGAATTCTGTGATCCTGCTCAGAAACTTCACAAATTTGTAAGGCTCAAGCATGGATCCCAGTACTGCCAGAGCTGCTTCCCAAGATGGAGAAGGGGATGCCGAGAGGGAATGCAGCCCTGGGGAAAGAAATAAGGGAATTTGGGGCTGAACTTAAACTTTCTCCAAGTTATTTTTATTTTTCCTTCAGTCCTTCCCAGGCACTCCCTCCCTCCCTCAGACCAGGTGTTCCCTCTGCTGCTGAGGCCGTGGTGCAGGTGAGGAGAGGGCACCCAGAGTGACCCAGAGCCCTGCAAACCACCCCATGACCCCAGCCTCCATCCCAAGGAGGAAAGAACATCCTTTTAGGGACCCCTCCCCACGTCAGACCCCGCTGGGTTCGGGGTGACCCCACACCCCACAGGCAGCGAGCTCAGACCCTCAATGCAGTTACTGGCAGCACCACAGCCCAGAGTTTGCTCCCGTTTTGGCATCCTAAAAGTTGGGTTTGCATCTTCCAAGCCCCAAACCTTTGCAGTTCCCCATGAAAAGCGCTCCTTTAGCTGAATTCACGGCGACGGAGCGGCAGCGCCTCGCTGGAAGCCGCAGCTCCCGCGTTCGAGCGAGGCTTTGCCCCGACCAGCAGCGACCGTCGCGTCCCCGCCGCGCCTCCCGAGCGGCTCGGGAAGCACAAGGACGCCTCCCGAAGGCGGTCCTCGCCCAGGCTTCACCCCCGAGCTGCCCGGGGCTGAACAAGGAGGCTCCGCACTCCTCCGACAAAAGAAATTTATTGTGCCCAAGCTGATCCCGTGCTGCCGTGAGGTTGGTGCTCCTGGGATCAGTCGGGAGCGCCCAGGTGGGGTTTATCCAGCTCTGCTGGGTTATTTTTCTCCCCCTGGCAGCATCTGGAGAAGCTCAGAGCCCGCGGGCTGTTTATCTCCGCAGCGCATCTGTAGGGCAGGGAAGTCGGAAAGGAGGGGATTGACTGTGCAAGCGTCGGGAGCTGAGCTGCGGGGAGAGGTCACGAGTCTGGCTCCGCAAACAGCAGGGCCAGGGCAGGCACCTCCAGGGAGCAACGCTGGAGCATCCCAGCACATGGAGGGATCACAGAGCCCCGGAGGGGTTTGGGTTGGGGGACACCTTGAAGCTCATCCCCTTCCACCCCTGCCATGGCAGGGACACCTCCCACTATCTCAGGTTGCTCCAAGCCCCGTCCAGCCTGGCCTTGGACACTTCCAGGGATCCCACTCCACAGCAGGATTCACTGACCCGGCCAGGTCCGTGCAGAGCATTTATCCACAGCAGAATCCATGGGGACAGCGCAGGGCAAAGCCCCACTTCTGCTCAGTTCTCATCCCCAGCACAGGCCAGTGGCTCCTTTACGGGTTTTGTTATCCTCAGCGGGAAACTGGAGCACAAGGAAAGGGAGGATTTGTCCACCGTCACCCATTGCTTGGCAGAGTCGCTGCTGAGTCCCCTGAGTTCAGCAAACCTCCCCAGGCTCAGTGCAGGACGCTGCCAGTGCTCCCCCTCCAGCAAACACACACACACTGCTGGTATTTACTTAAATTGTGGTAAAAGCTCATTTTCCAACTCAAAGCAAGAGCAAATGAAATCCCCACCGGTGTTACAGCAAAGCCCCTCCATTCCTACACCTAAAAATCAGAATTTCCTTTTCCTTTTCCTTTTCCTTTTCCTTTTCCTTTTCCTTTTCCTTTTCCTTTTCCTTGTCCTTTTCCTTTTCCTTTTCTCTTTCTCTTTCTTTCTTTCTTTCTTTCTTTCTTTCTTTCTTTCTTTCGTTTTCTCTCTCTCTGTCTCTCTCTCTCTCTGTCTCTCTGCCTGGCTAATGAAAGAACATATTTTCATGTTTTACCCCCTCTCCCTCTGCCTTGTTCCCAACATTCCGTCGGTCCCACTTCCAAGCTCTCATCCATCAGCACGAGCGCTTGCCTTACACCGTTATGGTTTTGTTTAAATTAACTGAAAAAGAGGAGGAAATGTCGAGGCATTTCTCCGCTGACGGAGCAGCTTGTTTGGGAGGTTCAGGTGGATCTGAGCTCTTTAAGGCAGTTTTAAACAATCGACTTCACTTAAAAGTCTTAATCCTACATGAAAAGCCCCGGAGCTGCGGCAAAGCCGGGAGCGCTCCGGGTGCGTCTCATCGCTTGCAGCATTTCCAGGCATTTCTCGTTATTTTTTGCTGTATCTTCCTTTTTTTTTTTTCCAGGGCTAAATGTATGCACAGACTTCTCATTTTGCTTTTCTCTGGAGTAACACTCTCCGCTCCCCTGTGTTTGTGGGGTTGTTTTAAGCCTGCAGCATCCCTGGGAGCCGCCTGCCGCCGTCCGGCTGCACTGCACGCCAGGGCTGGAGCCTGAATTCCCGGGAAGGGCAGGGATGGGGCTGGAGCCCTCCGCTCCCAGGGAAAGGCAGGGACGGGGCTGGAGCCTGAATTCCCGGGAAGGGCAGGGATGGAGCTGGAGCCCCCCGCTCCCAGGGAAAGGCAGGGACGGGGCTGGAGCCTGAATTCCCGGGAAGGGTAGGGATGGAGCTGGAGCCCCCTGACCTCCCGGGGAAGGGCAGGGATGGGGCTGGAGCCCCCTGACCTCCCGGGGAAGGGCAGGGATGGGGCTGGAGCCCCCCGACCTCCCGGGGAAGGGCAGGGATGAGGCTGGAGCACCCCGCTCCCGGGAAGGGCCGGGACGGGGCTGGAGCCCCCCGCTCCCGGGAAGGGCAGGGATGGGGCTGGAGCCCCCTGACCTCCTGGGGAAGGGCAGGGATGAGGCTGGAGACCCCCGCTCCCGGGGAAGGGCAGGGATGAGGTTGGAGCCCCCCGCTCCCGGGAAGGGCAGGGATGAGGCTGGAGCCCCCCGACCTCCCGGGGAAGGGCAGGGATGGGGCTGGAGCCCCCCGACCTCCCGGGGAAGGGCAGGGATGGGGCTGGAGCCCCCCGCTCCCCCGGAAGGGCAGGGATGAGCGAGCCCAGCCAAGGGCAGCACAAGCCACCTTCCATCACGAGGTCTGGCAGGTGCAGACAGTCTCAGGGCTGAATAAAGATTGCTTTTCTCTCCCCTTTTCTCCTCCAGGGAGGCAGAAGTCCCAAGTGAGACGCTCTTTTCTTGTTAAATCATGGCAAATATGTCCAAGGGTTAAATCTCCCAAACTCCCAAACTTTAGTCTCTGTGCTTTTCGCTTCAGCCGTGCAAGACCCAGAGCACAAAGTTGCTGTTAACAGCCCTGGGTTGAGCTTTTCATCTTCATTTTGAGCTCAGTGGATTCCCTCCCTCCTGGCTGTCCTGGCTTGTTTTCCACATCCATCTCCTGAGCACTGGAAGGAGCCAAAAATAAATTCCCTGAGCTCTGCTCCTTTTGGCCACTCTATTGCAGGGCTGGGGGGGTTGCACCAGCCTCTCCAGCAGCTGTAATTAGCTCAAGTTTAATTATCATGAGTTTTCTTGGGATGAGAGGGCGAAGGAGAGCCACTTCCAAATGCTGAAAAGCTGGAAAGGGGATGGGTGGTGGGGAACCTTTGAGTGCCCAGCCTGGGAGCAGGAAGCTGGGAACATTTGGAGGTGTGGGGGTAGAATGAACCAAGTTAAGCCTAGAGAAGAAATTATTTCCTGGGAAATGGCACTGCCTCAGGCACCAGTGAGGATAAATCTGCAGGCACTGGGAGCTTTCCAGATGGTTCAGAGGCTTCCCCACACCCCGGGGCCAGGGGTGACACGTGAGGAGCCCCCCGCTTTGGCTGCAGATCTGAACTTCCACAGATCTCAGAGCCAGGGAGGACCGTAGATTATCCAGGCTGACTTCCCAACTAACTCAGGCCAGATGAGTCCATCTCCTTATTCCTGCCCTGAGCCCGAGCGTTCCTGCCTGGCTCCGCATCTCTTCCAAAGCAGCATCCGGTCTTGATTTAAAGACTTCAAGAGATGGAGAATCCATCACTTCCCGTGGCAGCTCGTGCCAATGGTTATTTCCAATAAAGGAGGAAGCGATTTAGAGCCAGGCTCACATGTCAGAAGCCTCTCTGGGTATGGGATGGCTCCCAGGCTGCCTCCCCCTCAAATAAAGGCACAGAGCACTCACAGAGAAAGGATTTGCCTCCAGGTGTGTCTGTTCCCTCCAATGTCAGAGTTGATGTATCTGAAGTTGGTCTTTTCTCTATGAGCATCATCTTCTGAAGCCCACTGTGGCTCTGAAAACATGCCCTCAGCACATTCCTTAGAAGTTGGTTATTTTCCCAGAAAAATCCCAGTGGGTTTTGCCGGTGCACCCAAGGAATCCTCTCTGGGAGCCTTCAGCCACCCTGGTCCTTCCAGCCCCCACGGGCTGCCAGGGCAACAGAAGTTCTGCAGGAAACACCCCCAAGACTGCCCCAGTCCCTGTGGATCCATGGCCCTTTCCCATCCTCCTGGAGGAGCAGGAAAGAGCCCGCTGCTCGCAGCCCTGCTGGGTTGCCAGGACAGATGTGGACACCTGGGTCTGCCTCCTCCTTTCCAGGTTTTCTGAGCTCACATCCCTCAGCACCGGAGAGGGAGGGCCCCTGGCCATGGCTCAGCTCACCTGGACAGGGCACTGAGCACGGGGCAGCAGGAAAAGTATCAGGAAAAGGGTTTGGGAGAGCTGGTGACAAGTGGGACTTGTCTTGGAGGTGGGACCGTGTCCCCTCCCTGTGCTACTGCCTTGGACTCATCCTTAATCCTGGATTCCTGTTGGAGCTGACAGGGAATTGTGCTTGGACAGATCCAGAGGAGCCTGCTGACAGCCCAGCGTGTCCTGCTGTGGACCAAAGCCGGGAGCTCTCCCAGCTCCTGTCCCGGTGCCATCAGACCATACGGGAGCGTGCAGAACCAGATGTTCCCGGAGCCCCTTTTCCCGGCTTATTTATATCCCTGGAATATTTGACATTTCCTGTTTCATTAAAGGGCTCCAGGTCCCCGAGACATTTTTCAGAGCAGCGAGGGCCACAGGAGCTCCTGGAGCATCCCAGAGCATCTCCCTGCCAGGAGTGGGAGGGAGGGAGGGGTGGGAGCTGCTCTTGGTGATTTCGCGCTCTGAGATGAGAATTTGTGTGTCTGGGAGGGCTCTGAGAGAGGGGATTTGGTGCCCACTGAGCACCTGGGTGGATCCACCTGAAACTGCAGCTGTGGGAACCCCCTTGTTCCAGTGGATTGAACAGCCCTTCCCCTGCCGGACGAGGATTCCCGGCATCGCAGCTGGGCTTGGCTGAGAGTCCATCTGGCAACAGGAGTTGGAGAAGATCTGAGCCAAACCCAGAGAGATTTTTCACCCCTCTCTGGCACTGGCTGGAGGGGACAAAGCTGCCATCAAATCTCAGCTCCCTCAGATCTTCCAAAATCAGATGAGAGAGATCTCCAGGATGAGGGGAAATGTCTCATGTGGTCTCGGCTCCTCGGCTGATTGACACAGCCCCCCAGCCCAGAGACCACAGGCAGGGCAAAATATGGCACGGAGGAAGAATGGGGATCAAAATCCATCTGGGAAGTTCGTTGTTGGATAACCACATCCTCTGAAAGGGCCGGGGCTGCTGCAGAAATCGGGGGATGGGAGGAGCGGGACTGCCACATCCCCTCTTCTCCCCGAACAAATGTCCCCAAGTTCTGTCTTTGCTGACCAGAATTCCCTCCCCATCCATCGGGGCCCGAAACAGCCAGGGATTTCTCAAAGCAGCAGCTCTGGCCTCAGCAGAAATGTTGTTTTCCCAAGCTGCCACAAGATGCCAGCATTTCAGAGAGTTCCTGAGCTGCGAGCCGGGCGGAGGGAGCGCGGGGTGGGCTGAGCCCCCTCTGCCTCTCCAGCTGCCCCCGGGGTGTCACCGAGCCCCTCTGGCTCCTCATGGAGAGGGGATGAGGATGGGACCTCTTCACTGGAGGTGAAGGAAAAGCATTTCTGAGGGAGGTGAGGGAAGCATCTCTATGGGAGATGGAAGAAGGCATCTCCATGGGAGGTGAGGGAAAACATCTCCCCGGGGAGGTGGAGGAGAGCATCTCCTTGGGGGATGGAGGAAAATAATATCTTCCTGGGAAATGGAGGAGACCATCTTCTTGGGAAGTGGAGGAAAGTGTCTCCATGGGAGATGGAGGAAAGAATCCTCATGGGAGATGGAGGAAAGAATCCTCATGGGAGATGGAGGAAAGCCCCTCCTGGGAGGTGGAAGCCGTGGCTCTCCGGGCTGCAGGCAGAGCAGGCCCAGCAGCTCTGCAGCTCCCTGGCAGTGCCCAGCCCATGGCTCCCCTGTGCTGGGGCACGTCCTGGGGTTCAGGGATGCAGGGAAGGGTACCCTGAGCTTGGGAGGCTCAAAGGAAACCTCCTCCTCCTCCTCCTGAGCTGTGCATGTGCTGCTCTGGACCACTCTCTCAGCATCCCCAGGCACTTGCAGTGGGAGTTTTCCCTCTCACTTCCCCAAACAGAAAGAGCCAAACGAGGCAGTTCCCCATTTTCTCGTGGCAGTTATCCCTGGCAGTTATCCCTGGGGAGCTTCCAGCTCTCTTTCAGTTCTCTTCCTGCCCCACCTGCTCCACCTCCAGCAGGTCCCAGCAGGAGAAGAATGATTTTGTGGGCCCAGCTCTCCTTCAAGAGTCACAAATCTCCTGGATGTCCCTAAACCTAAGAGTGCCACTGAGAAGGAGCAGCTGATGGGGCTTTCCCAACTCAGATGAGCTTTTTGCCTCCTGTGGAAAGACATGGAAGAAACACAGCTCCTCCCTCACGCCGATAACCTGCTGACCCCCCTTGTTCACCAGCAGCACCCTGCAAGCCTTGGGTAATTCCCCTAATCCTCAAAACATCCCAAATCCCACATGGGCCCTCCCAGCCCATCCCTTCTGCTGGGAGAGGGGGAGCAGGAACCTGCCCACAGCAGCTGAAACCCTCGGGGGCTCCACGATTCCTCTGTGACTCCTTAACAGCTCCATCCACAGTGGCACTGAGCTGGAGGGCACCCCTCAGCATCCCTCAAAAGCTCTCCAATAAGATCCTGATCCCCTTTTCTGTCCACTCCCCAGGAGATGGGGAGATGGGACAATTAACACCTTTGTCTCTATAAATATTTGTTTCTATAAATAAACATATTCCTTTCCCTTTTCTTCTTGCTTCATGGATCTCCTCTCCCACCCAGAGGGATAAGGCAGATAATTGGAGCTGATGGATAATACACTGAAAATCCAAATCCCTGTTTGCTTTGAGGGCAGCCAGCTGCTTTGGAGCTTTATTGCCCAGACCACAGCACGGGAGGACAATTTTCCTTGGGAATTTGCCTTTGCAATCCCGGAATTCCTCACCTCGCTGCAGCAAACTGGGATTGATGTCAGCAAGGAACTCAATTTGCACAGCCCGGAGCCCAAGCCAAGGACTTTTTGTACCTTGCCATGATT
Organism: Aleadryas rufinucha; assembly: GCA_013397815.1. Taxonomy (NCBI): domain Eukaryota; kingdom Metazoa; phylum Chordata; class Aves; order Passeriformes; genus Aleadryas; species Aleadryas rufinucha. The sequence goes on from VZTH01018835.1 coordinate 52,810, forward strand.
TTTATGCTTCCCAGTCTGCTTTCCACGGCTCCACAGAGGTGTTGGATAAATTTCCTGTTTCACTCCTGCAGCAGTGAGCCACAGCTTTATCAGGGAATATTTCAGGGGGCAGACACTGCTTCCAGACAATGCTGTCTCCATAAAAGAGAGCTGTGCAATGGGGTTGTGGGATAATTCCTTTCCTGCTCACCACAGTTCAAACCCTCAGCTGGAGCTGACAGTGAGGGCTGGCCTGTGGCACCCAGGGATCCTCAGACATGGATCTTTTTTCCACACACACTCACATAAAACGGACTTCTCTGCTCCAGAGTGGAAAACCAAATGTTTCACCGTCTGCTCCTAATTTATTTTTGTTAGAGAGCAACTTATCTCCTTCTTTAAGCAACCAAAAATCATTGATTTGGAGTTTCCTGATAAAATTTCCATTCTGAAGCTGAGGCTGTGAAGCCTTAGCACTCAGAAAATAAAGGAGGATTTCATCATCACCTTTCCTCAGGGAAAACTTCCAGCCAGAGCTTTGGTACGTGCCAAGTTGGAGAGAGACCTCAGAGCACACCTCAGCCCTCACCCCACTGATCAGTCTGTAGCACACCCCGAAGCCAGGCTGCCTGGCACTGGGAACCCTGGAGGCTGCCCAGTTTAACCCCTGGGCAGCAGCACCGGCACCAAAACCTCCGGATTGTGCAGCAGGAGACGTGGCAGAGCCATCCCCCCTTTCCCTGCTGCTGTGTCACCAGCCCAGCACAGACGAGCCTGCAGAGCAGACACGCTGTGGCCAGATGTGCAGAACATCTGCTCAGCCCAACAAAGAGAAAACAACAACAAATAACTGGAAAAAAGGGAAAGGAGGAGCGTCAGTGGGTGCTGCAGGGTGCAGGGTCTGTCTGACATGCTGGGGCTTCCCAGGAAAGGCTGGTGACACAGTGACAGCAACATCCCTGCTCCCAGGGACAGCACTCGCAGCCCTGTGACAGGGGGATTGGGACACTCAAAAGGGTGACTCCATGGGGATCTGCATCCCTCCAGGGGGACTGGGACAATCCAAAGGGTGACTCCATGAGGATCTGCATCCTTCTGGGGGATTGGGACACTCCAAAGGGTGACTCCATGAGGATCTGCATCCCTCCAGGGGGACTGGGACAATCCATGGGGATCTGTGTCCCTCCTGCTGCCCATGAGTCTTGGGTGGACGCTCAGGGCCCCGTCCATGTGCACATGGCATACCAGGGTCTGGATTTACCGCATCCCTGGGGTGAGGAAGTGTCCTCATCCCCTCCTGCAGGCTGATCCCAAAGTGCAAGCAGGCCCCGTGCTCGGCACTGCTGCTCCCGGGAAATGTCATTTGGGAATCAACAGGGAGCAGGGCACGGCCCAAACATCACCCAGGATCACCCACGATGAACGGAAAACCAGGAGTGTGCAGCCAAGCTTTGGGTCCTGCTGGGATGATCCAGGGTGCTCTGAGCACAGGACAACACCACGGGGTGTCCCCAAGCCCACCTGGAAACTCTGCTGCCTTGGCAGCCCTAAAAAGGACAAACCCCATTCCTGAGGCAGGGGAACACGGCCCCAGAGAGGGAAACTCGCTGGGTGACACCAGTGCTGGGGCAATCCCCTGTGGAGACACCCTGGGCTGGTGTCCTCCCCCACAGGGACACCCTGAGCTGGTGTCCTCCCCCACAGGGACGCCCTGAGCTGGTGTCCTCCTCCATGGGGACATCCTGAGCTGGTGTCCTCCTCCATGGGGACACCCTGAGCTGGTGTCCTCCCCTCTAGGGACACCCTGAGCTGGTGCAGTCCCCCATAGGGACACCCTGGGCTGGTGTCCTCCCCCACAGGGACACCCTGGGCTGGTGTCCTCCCCTCTAGGGACACCCTGGGCTGGTGCAGTCCCCCATGGGGACATCCTGAGCTGGTGTCCTCCTCCATGGGGACACCCTGAGCTGGTGCAGTCCCCCATGGGGACACCCTGAGCTGGTGTCCTCCCCCATGGGGACATCCTGAGCTGGTGTCCTTCCCCATGGGGACATCTTGGGCTGGTGTCCTTCCCCACAGGGACACCCTGAGCTGGTGCAGTCCCCCATGGGGACATCCTGAGTTGATGCAGTCCCCCATGGGGACATCCTGAGTTGATGCTGTCCCCTGGGTGACCTCAGCCTTATTGAAATGGGGCCCAGCCTCACCCCCAGCCCAGCTCCTGCCCTGGCTCAAAGTCACTGATTTAAGCTCAGTCCCTGAGCCCTCTGGGTGTAAATCCATGGGAAAATTCCCATCTTTTCCCGAGCCAGTGACAGGTCCCAGGACATTGAACCCCAGCCCAGCCCCTACCCCTGTGTGCTCACAGCACCCCTGGCCACCTCAGGGCCCTGATTCTGCTCCCAGTTTTCATGTCAGGGCATGTGGCCAGTTAAGGAAAGCCCAGCAACCAGAGCTGGCAGGTTGGGGTTAGGTCACAGACTCACGGAATCACAGAATCATTCACGTTGGAAAAGCCTTTGGAGGGTCTGGATCCTCCTGCCTGGCGTTCACACCCCAGGGGAGCGCTGGGCTCTGCTGCTCCGAGCCCCGTGCGTGGGGCTGGGGCAGGTAGGGGAGGTTTTGTCTTGCCTGGGCTGAGCTCTGCTGCAGCTGGGATTTGAACCCCACCCTGTGACCCAGGAGCAGGACCCCCATCCCAGCCCTGGCTGGGAACAGGGACCCCAGAGCAGAGCCAGGGGACAGCAGCACATTCGCACCCCCCAGGCACTGCGGCGGTGGGTTGGACATCTGTAAACATCTGTCTGTAAAGACATCTCATGTCTGGAGTCAGGAGAAATGGATCCCTTGGCAGAGGTGGAGCTCTGCTCTGGCTTTCCAGCAGCTCTCCCAGACAGACCAGGGCCTGCTGATGCCAAGGAAAACCCCTCCCCTCCCAAGGAAAACCTGGTCCCAGCAGCCGGAGCGCTCAGGAGCCGTGTGCTGCACAGGTGACCTCAGTGGGCAGTGGAGAGGTGACAGCAGAGCTGCTTCCAGCTAAAACACCCCCAAATGTTCCCTGGAGCCTTCCCACCAGCCCCTCTGCAGTGTGCCCTGCCCACTCCTGCAAAGGGATTTGAAAAGGCCCAGGCAGAAGCACAGAGGTTTCTCTGCACCAGCAAAGCTGATTTCCCTGCCACTCTGCCCTGGTCTGACCTCTCCCCTGTGTATCACTGAACTCCCCTGGAGTGAGGAGCTGGGTAAATGAATGAGGAAAATCAGAGCCGTGATGCTCAGGGAGCAGAAATTGGCTCCTTGGCACGAAGAACATTTCTTCCTCTGGGTGCTGCTGTCCTGTCCCTACCCCATGTGGGAAGTTTCACATCCCTCTCCTTGTCTCCTCATCTCCAGTCAGGCCCATCTGATGCTGCCCAAGTGGAAAATATCATGATGTGCATCTTTCCCTGGCAGTTTGGGGGTGCAGTGAATAATCTCCAGCAGCTGGAAGTGGTTCCTGTGAAAGTGCCGTGAGTGGAGCAGGAGTCTGACCGCAGCAGGGATCAGCCTCAGTTCCCGGCCTCACTGAAGGCATTTCCCAGTATTTCCACACATCACCAAGTGCAGAACCCTGCTCAGGGTGACTGAATTTCGGTCAGTACGAAGAAAAATCTGATTATAGAGGAGCTGGCTGTGCCCCTGTGCAGGGACAGGAACATCTCTGGAGCTGGGATCATCCTCATCACCTGGGCAGGGGATCTGAATTCAGAGTGCACAAATGGGTGAGGAAACTCAACAAGAAAAGAGCTGTGATCCCAGTGATGCTGGGAAATCTGGATTTTTAGGCGTTTGAGGTAGCCCTAGAGCGGAGGGGACACTTTTCCTGAAGTGTTGCTGTCTCAGTGGTGCACTCACCGAGGCCAGCCCAGCTGGGAGCTGTGCCCAATTTCCTGGTGCAGGTGGGGAGTGAACCCTCAGGGGATCTGGGTTCATTCCAGGACAAAACCTGGGGCGTGGCTTTGGAGAGGAATGGAAAGAGAGAGCTGTGGGTTGGGAGATGATGGTTTCCCTCACAGACCCATCCCTGTGGTGCTGCCCAGGAGAAATCTCATGCTGAGTAGGGGACAAGGAATACAATCCCACAGGAAAACAGGCTGTATTCATTTCACTGGCCACAGAACATCTGTAACAGAGAAAGAATCCAAAAAGCAATGGCCATGCAATGCTGTTCCTCCTCCTCCAGGACACTCCTGGAACCCTTTCCTGAAGCATCTTCCTCTGGGAGCTTGGGTGGGCAAGGACCAGGGCAAGGCTGCAGCCTCCCCCTCTTTGATCCCAAATCCAGGTTGGCCTCCTGCTGCTCCTTCCTCCTGGGGCTCTGCTCTCGCTGACGTTCTGCTCTTCTGGTTCTGTTTATTTGTCCTCAGTTGTGTCATTGTCTTAGCCAGGAACTTGGGAAGCTCCTTGAGAAGCTCCTTGGAGAGCTGGCTCGGGCTGCCTTTGCCATCCGCCTGCTGCTCATCGCCGGGGAGTACAGTGGCAAACCAGTCCCAAACATCAGGAAATGGGCCTGAGGAGAGCTCGTTTTCAGGAGGAGGATAATGGGATGGGAAGTGGGACAGAGCCTGGCAGGTCCCAGGCTGAGGAGGAGCTCTCCCCAGGGCTCCTCAGACCTCCGATGGTTTTGTGTCTCCAAGGTCCCGATGAACACGGGGAAACTGAGGCACAGGGCTGTGGCAGAGACAAACATCCTGATCCCCAGGAAGAGTTTGGGAATCCAGCCAAGGAAAAGTGGCTCTGAGGTCCCCTTCTCCCCCCAGTTTGGGTGCTGACCGTGCTGGGGACAGCGGCGGCTCCTCCCGCAGGGATCACTCGGGAACGGGCCGGTGACAAATGGGCTGTGCTGAAATGAAGCGATCTTATCGTGGCCTCTGTTCCTCCCCCTGGGGGGACAATGACGGGCCCTGGCTGCCTGGGCCAGCTCCCATTTCCCTGGGTGGTCACGGGTGGCTGGGCACCGTGAATCAAAGTGTGGGAGCGGGAGCAGGAAATGGCCAGGAGGGAGAACGGGAGCTGGAACGCCTCTGCCACGGAGGGTCAGGCCAGGGAAACCCGGACAGACCTCACCTGTCCCCACCCAGGGACTCAGGGTGGTATTTTAGCAGCTCCCCAGCCCTTCAGAATTCCACCTTCGAATTTTTGGGGCTGTTTTTTGGTGGCTGAGCCATAAAAGCTGGGAATTTGAAGCTGCCATCTGTTCTCATCATCCTCCTCCTTCAATGCCACCGTGGAAACACGAGCAGGTGAAGGATTTTCCTGGGGGAGGCCAGAGGTGGTGCAGGGAGGTGATGGAGCAGAGAATCCCCATAGACTGAGCTGCTCTTCCTTCCTAAAATAACCCCAGGTGATGCTCCAGGCACCCCCTGAATGAGACCTGGCCAGTTTCTCAGGGAGCCGGGATGCTCTGCCGTTCCCTCCATCCTCTCCCAGCTCTGCCCTCAGTATTCCCACATCCAGCAGCACCCAGCTGTGGCACTGGGCACAGTTATCCCCTCAGGGATTCGGGAATGGAGTCCTGCTCTCATCTCCAGTCTGCAGAAGGACAGAATATTCTGTGAGGCAGAATAAAACCTGCCTGGGACAAAACACATCAGAGCTTCATTCCCACATCCATCCCCACAGCCAT
>VZTH01018836.1:0-61304 GCA_013397815.1 Aleadryas rufinucha
AAAAAGCATCATGGCATCAATGAGGTTAGGCAGACACCAGGAAGGCATCAGGTCTAGTTTGAAAGTGAATGAGGGCATAACAAACTAGAAATGGCACAGATTGTTTCCTCTTCCTTTATTGAAAACACCAGAGAATTTGGTAGGGACTGATCAATTTCATATAAGTGTTGATTCAAAACTTCGACTAAATGCGATAGCCATTCTAAACAAGTTATTTAATGAAGAAGAATAGTATTTCATAGAAACCTAGCATGAGTATTGTTAAAGGTATGAAAAACAATCAGTTTCTTGTGCTCTGCAGTGGGCAGCAAAAAAACTTGCTTGAATTCACTCTATTTGAATTAATTCCATAGTACCTGTTTGGAATCCAGGTGGAAGTCCACCCCATTCTGTCAGAATTGACCACAGCTGGTTGCTGAAGTCAATTGATTTGTACCTGGTGACACCATATGTGTTTGTGGTCCTCTGTCTTTCAGTGGTGGTTAAGGTCCAGACTTTGGAAGAGATCCAAGAATTCACAGGACTTACCAAATGTATAAAAGAACATGTCTGCAGCTACTTAGCATGCCCTCCTGCCAGAGTTGGGTGGGTCTGTGTCTCCATTTCTCACCTTTCCCTCTTTGTCTGGAGGGATTGGTGAAGATGTTTCTTCCCAGAGCTGATAAAGGTTGTTTTGGGAATGATTTGCATTAAAAAAAATCAGTCAATTTCAGTTGGATTTTAATGTGAGGAAAAAGCTGTGAGATCTAGGGCTGGAATTAAACCAGGATTTATAGCGAACAGAGAGTTTGGATATGATCAAAATAAATGAAACGGTTTGCATATCAAGTTTTATAGTCAGTAAAGTTTTAAATGACAGATTCAGTCTGATAATACAGACATTATATAGTGGCTGAAAATTGCCTGTATGGAGAAATTTCCTTTCAATCTTAAACATACTGTGTTATATTCTGGTCTTAGGTTATGGAGTTTGAAGTAAGACTAATTTATTTAGTGTAGATTTACATCCAAACAACAGAGATAAGATTCACCCTTATTTTCAGTATCGGCCTAAACTCTACCTCCTCACACCAATATTGTCTTGACATAGAAGCATCTTCTTTGTTATTCAGCCATTTGAAGCAGTTTTCATGTATCTCTCTATGTTCTTCATGTCCTTTTCTGATAGAAATGCCATTTGGAAATGGAGATTTTCTTCTTTCCTCATGGCTCTTAATGGTCTTTCTCTGCTTCTCTCATCTGTTATTTACTTTTAGCTGTAGTATTTAAGGTAAAATTACAAAATTAACATATAGGATATTCTGAAAGGGATCCAAGGGCCACTTGTACCCATCTATGCAGGACAAGATTAATTCAGCTGAATAGGGATGGTGAGGAAGCCTGGTGGCTAAATTTAGGGAAGGAAATATGCAACTACTCATTTTGATGAATGGTCTTAACTTGTCCCTCCAAAAAGGGCTTTCAGAGTCTGGATAAAGAAATCAGAAATCCAGAACACCATGATAACCTTCGACAACAACACAGTAGCGGGGGGAAATCTGTGAGGAAAAAGAAAGAAATGGTGTGAAATATTTCGAAAAAGTGTTAAAACTTAGAGCATTCCTGCTGCCTTTCAGTCCTTCACATTGCTTTCTCCAGCTGATAGGTATTCCACTGAATTTGTTTTATTCCCAAACTTACAGGATTCTGCAATGACGCTTCCTGTGTACCGCATGCCAAAGGCAGATCGATCCTCATGTTCTCCATTAACTACATGGTATTGAAAATATATAGGCATGTCAGGTTGATTTTTTCCAAGCATTTTCTTTAGAATAATGAGTTTCTTCTGTGTTTGCATACCACTGTGTCTCTGTTTATGTATGGTTTCTAAACATAACACTATAAACTTTCTTTCCTCTTCACAAATCAATGCTATTGATGATTTCTCTTTTCATTGTTTTTCCCTCCTGTTTTAGAGAGCTGTCAGCTGGCCAAAAAAAAAAAGACCTTGTGCATTGCAGTATGTTTCTTTCTTCATGTCTTGGTATGTTTGTCATTATTCCGTAGTAAAGAATTCATACTGGCTTAATCTCTATCTATTTATTAGTAGTACTTCCTATGGGCTAATTAATTCCATGTTTAGAAAACTGATGGTTAGTGATGATAAGCAAATCATTAAAGAAGGTACTTATGTATTTACTGAATTCTTAAAGAGGAACTTCTCTGTTAGAAAAGGAAAATTAATTTCTTTTTTGCACTCTTACTCTGCCATGTTTTCAGAATTTCCAGAATTATTTATTGAGAGAACCTTATGGGGCCTAAACAGGGAAGAAGTTGAGACCCTGTCTCTGAACCAAGCTGTTTGCAGTTTCTCCATCATTGGGTAGTTTGTTTATTTTTTGCTATGTTAGGGCTGGTTTCCAACATTTTATCCCTAATTTAGCACCAAAAGTGCATAGTGGGGTTGGCTTTCCCCAGGCTTTTGTGCGTGTTTTTGCAATGTTGGCATTGGTTTCCTCCCTTGTCTTGTAGAGCACTCAAGAAACAAATGCAGCTTGTCCAAAATACACGGATGATAACTACCCCAAACATACACATTTTGCTTTTATTCCCACATATGTTTTGGCAGGGTAAAGAGCTCATTTGGCTTCCTATATATTTGAGCAAGGAGGGAAACTGTCGTTTCTCCCTTCTATTCTGTGTTTTTATTTATTCATCATACTGTTCTTTCAACCCACATAAAGAAACCCCAAGCACTATCACAACCGGCAAAGATTAAAATCAGTGACTAATATCCTTGCTACAATAAACTTTACCAACCCCTAGCACGAGACATAAATAATACAAAAGGCCCTCTCATATTTTGAGGAACTGATATGAAAATTATAATAATTGTTCCACAGTTAGTGGTACAAGAACTCAGTAACACTTAAGGACCTCCATACTGGATTTGATTTGCAGCCAGCTGGAGCCTTTCCATTAAATGAATGTGGTTTAGACTATGCCCCAAAAAGAGGTAGGTAAAATTTTCATATTCAGTTTGGACTTCTCCTCCCTTTTGAACTCATTCTTAGCAGCTGAGTGAGAAACACTTGAAGGGGTAAATAACCACTTGAGTGGTTATGAGATGACATGGTTGCATTAACTCTGTGTTTAGAAAATCTGTCTGTATTCAGGTCTGTGCCTGGAGCCCTGGGCACAGTGCTCTGATCTTATAAGGGAGAACGAGCCAGCCTCTCACCATCAGCCAAATAATCTAATAATTGCAGCTCTCTGAACACTGAAGCAGATCCAAAGCCTCAAATTAACCAAAAGGAGGTGCTAGGGGGACAGGTGAAAATAGCCCTTTACTTTTCCTCAGGACTGCAATTAGTCAAAAGGATATTTTCTCCTACATGGAATATGTGAATGGATGATATGAAGCAACTGATTAAACCTTGGCCCTTGGATCTAAGCCCTGTTTTCAGATTGGCTTGTGACCCAATACAAAATCTGATTTGGAGAGGGGGAATTAATGAACTTCATCTAATCCAGGCAGGCGAGTTTAGCTGCTTGCTTTGTTTGTTTGTTTTTTTAATACTAAGTTACTACAACAGTAAAATTCAGGAAAATGGTTCAAACTCTGAAATAGAAGTGTCACAACAGTCAGGTTTGTTGACTGTCCCCAGCAGGTGTGAGGTTGGGCGCACGTTGCTGTTGGTGTTCAGTTCAGCAGAGAATACAAATAAAGGATGAGGTTCTTCAAAGACTTTTTATTAGCAGTAGAGCTAATAGTTACACTTGAATAAAAATTAAGACTCGAGCTGGCACAATTTGGAGCTGACGCCAGTGAGATTTAGCAAATGGCCCTGTTCCCAGGCTGCTCGGGGCATGATGTCTAGTGGCGTATGGAGATGGAGGATTGGAAACACTAAAATAGCCAAAAGAAACCCATCGGGCAGTGGGAAAACAGTGCATGGTCCTTATACCCTTGAGGGACTGTGGGTTCACTCTGCCCAATAAAAAGCTGGAGAGGAGCTATCTCAAGGACAAGAGATTAACTTCAGATGAAGCTTCTTAAGCTTTTCTTTTTTTTTCTTTTCTTACAGTCAAGTCTCATAATCTCTTAATTTTGGTTCAGAGAAAGGTGCCTTTTAACCCTGTGACTTAAAGGAAAATCTTGTTGAACACAAAGTGGAAAGGAATATATACGAAGTCAGGATTATATATAATTGGCATACATCATAAATACACAAATTCATGTAGTTTTCATTAATTTCAGTACTCATTTTCTACTACCAATGTCAGAATTAGAGGGGACATTCTAACCAATTTCTCTATTTGTGTGAAGTCTGGAAAAGAGAAGTCTGACAATTGGTAGAATCTCGCCTCTATTAAATTAGGGGTAAAACTCACTGACTTCAGGGAGTTGAGATTTCAGCCTGAGAAGCAATGTTTTGATTTAAAAAAGATAATAATTAAAATTACTTTTGAAGCTTTATCTGTGAAAACAGGGGACAACCAGGAGGCTAGAAATATATCACAGCAGGAGGTGACCTTTCTCTTATTTATCCAGGTAAAATAATCTGATAAATAATCTGAAATAAATATGAAGAACCATCTTCTGAAATGAGACACAGTATCTTGTGAGACTTTCCTTCTATGAAGGAAGGCAGAGCACCCCTTGAGATAACAACTGCAAAGGATATAAATGCACTTTCCTTTTCAGATTCCACACACATGAAATCTTTGTACTGCTTAAGATTTAAATAGTTCCTTGCTTTAAACTTTGTTTTGGTTGTTTTGTAACTACAAGGATCTCCTTAAAGCTTTGAAGAGTCCCTGAGCTGTCCCTTGCTTCAGAGGAAAACATTTTCTAGGGAAAGAAGTTTAAGGCCAGGAGTGTGTTTTATACAAAAAAGAACTTCAGGGAAGTTGCAGAAACTGGCTTATTTGAATAGTTTATAGGTAAAAGGCTAATGATTCCAAATAGCCATGAATTTGGAGTCAGGCCCAAGAAATCATGCTACTAGTGAGCTTCAGAAGAGGAGTTTCAGTTCTTGTTGTGCATGTTACCTTTAAATCTTATTTTCTTAATTTTTCTAATGACCATTTTTGCTAGAAACTGCCTTGCAGATTAAATAATCTCATAATCTGCATGAATCCAGGATCCTGTGCTTTAAGAAAGATAGCTCTCTTGAGACCTCAAACAAACAAAAATCCTTTGAAAATCCTCCTGCACAATAGTTGATTAAAGGAATACTCACTTTGAAGTTCATCGTGTGTGTAGCCTGTGTGAGAATAAGGATAAAATGGGATTTTAACATTCAAAAACAACTTGTTATTTGAGAAGAGTCACTTGACAAAACTATTTCATATTCATCATTAGGAATTAAATTCTCTGAACAAAGCACATTTGTTTCATGGTGTAATAAATAGCTGCTGCAAAATATGAGGATTTGACTTAATGGGAACTGCACAGTTAAAATTGCCTTCAAGGAAAGTCATGCACATGGACATGCACTCAGAGTCTTCAACGACTCCTTTTCTCTCTTCAACTTGACCTGTTGCAGAGTGATACTGGATAGTTTTCACAATTTTTCCCCCCATTATAGAACTCGATATGCTCATGCAAAAAACAAACATGACTTGAAAGAGAGATTTCCCTATTCTGCCCAGCTGAGCACTCGGAAAGCTTGCATGGGAGTGCGAAACACTTCTCGTGGATATATTAAGTGCTACCATCTGTTTGAATTGTTTTGAAATGCCTTTTTGGGCCCAAGCCTGCCCTTATGAGGATCCAGTTTAACATGAAAGTCCCAGCAGTTCCCTCAATGTGAATAAGGCAGCAAAACTGAGTCCTTTCATGCCTCCCAATCATGCCCTTTCATTTAGCTACAATAACTGAATCAGAATAGCAGCTCCAAAAATTGAGCCTGTGCTTGTCTTGATGACTCCTTACTCACAAGTAGTTGCACTGATTTCAAGGGTTTTTTTCTCCACTGACTCTGATATTGCATTGGGCAACAGCAATGAGTCAAACACAGTTTGTGGGCAAACACAAAAACAGTGACTTTTTTTTTCTTTTAACTTTGTAGGACTGATTTTTATTTTTTTTCCCAGAAGCCTGGAAAAAGAAATTGGAAAAATATGGAAGAAAAACTTGTATGTAAACTGGTTTTTGTTCTCTAGGACCAGTAAAAAACCACTTAGAATACTATATAAGGTGATGCTATTACTGCCACACTTCAGAATTTCTGCCTGAGCTAACAAATATATTTTAAATGAAGTTATTTTGTCAAAATTTACAGCATTTGGCAGTTATGATTCCTATCTCTTATAAGCCAAACTTTATTTTTAGTCCTTAATATTGTGTTAGTGAAGTTATAATTAGTGTATACACAGGAATAGCAAGTTAATTTTTCTCCTGAAACACCACTTTTATATTTCAAATAATCATTACTTCTTCATAAACTGAATTTTTTACTGTAGATTTGATTTTAATTTACATGTCAAAATCAGTGATGTTTTTTCAATATTCTCTTTTCCTTTTTTTCTGCCCTCCTCTCTTACATCCCGAGGGAGAAAAACGCAAACCAATCCTAAAAGTTAATGTGTAGCACATATTTGTAACTTTTTCCAGATACTGTTATTCTGAAATGAAGAATGTACTCTAGTCACTTTCCTATATAAACCAAGTATTACTTTCTTTTGTGACATATCTTGAGCTGCTCTACACTTAACTACGTTTGGTTTCTCCCTATTTGTCTCGACTTGTTTGCCTTAGAAAAAGAGGAAAAAATAGACCAAGAGAGGCAATTTCAAATTTTTAGCATTCCTGGAAGCGCTATTCATCCCTTGCAGGGCTCGTGCAGTTGAAGCCACATGTGCAGGTTTCAGCTGGGGTAGAGTTAATTTTATTCCCAGTGGCTGTTACAGCGCAGACTTCGGCAGTGAAGCCTCCTTTTTCACCAGTGTTTGGAGCAAAGTAGCATTTCATCACAGTCATGTATTGTATGTGTGTGAAGGAGCTTGGATAAGTTTTTAAGCTGCTCTGACACAGCTGTGTCTGAGCCCTCACCATTTACCTGCTTTCCCCCTTTTCTGAATTGCATTACACCATTTCATCTTTGTGCTCATTACTGAGGGTGAAGTTTAACATGTCCAAATATGATAGAGATTAACCAACAGTGCTTAAAGGAAGGAAGGAATTACTTGGAGAGGGGAGTGTGTTCTGTCATTGAATTAATTCTTTGACATTGAATCTATTCTTGGATATTTTTTGGTGAAGAGTAAAAATAAAGATCTGCATCTTTGTTTACACTAGAAATATTGTGTCCTGACTTGCCACTCTGACAGCCTGGGGACCTTTTGAAGTCTGAAATCATGGAAAGTTCATCACCAAAGTTTGAAACCTAAGATGCAGTAAACTGAACTGACCAGACTGAAAGCTGAATTAGTGCTGGGGTCAGTTCTGGAGCAGCAAGGCAGGATAGCTTCTGCATTGAGAAGGATGAAAAGAGCCAAGGACCAAAGTCAGCCAAGAGTTACCTGGGCAGGAAGGGCAAGTTCAAGCAGCTCTTCAGCTTTCTACTGAAATGCTTCCCAGAGTCCTCTTCATACTGAAGTGCAGATGTTGTTGCATGCATGACAAAAGTTTGTAGGTAGCAATAATGTCTTTATCAGCTTTTCAGCTTTCAGGTGCATGGAGTTATCTCTGAGCCAGCACCACCCAGAGGTGTTTTCTGTAATGTGCAGAAGAATGTGTAACAGGGTGCTTGTCCAAGTGTACATGCTGTTCTATTGAAACAGATTGGTTTTCTCTCAGAACTTTGTTTTTGCAGCTCACTCTTCTCTGCTTGTCACCGTTATACCAGACAGCATCATGCTGGCCATCTCTGCATGTGGCTCTGTATTTCCTGACATGGAGTGAGGATGCAGGAGGTATTTCTGAGTTACCTGGAGAAAACCCAGCTTGAGAGGCCTGTGCAGACTGAAGCACTGAGGTTGTGCCTGTCTGGTATAGTGTTTCTTTCACTGCACATGTTTCAATGGCCCAAAGTTACTGTTCTGTAGCAAAAAGAGACAAGAATAGACTGGGATCACCAAACAGAGCTCTGGGATAGCTAAGGCTTTTACCCAGGCAAGCCTGAACAATGTCCTTTATGAGTATCAGACAAACTCCTGGCACCCTGTATCTGCAGTTTCAGCTGAGAGATTGTGGTGTCAATGGGACCACCTGAGCCAGAGGCAGAGAATAGGAAGGTGATTTTGTTTGCTTGTTTCTGGTCAGCCTTCTTTGTCCAAGAAATATAAATACACATGTGCTTGTTCTTTGCAAAAATGAATACAGGGCTATGTCTTACAATCCACTTGGGAAGCGGATCTGATCCAGCATGTGGCAATTTGTTATTAGACATGGTCTCTTCCTTGAGTACTTTCAGCCAGAGCTCCTGTGCTGGCTGATCTCTGAAAAGTCTTTTTTCTTCTCCCAGTCATAATCTTAGCCATAAATGGAACAGGACTTACCTCTTGCTTTGAAAAATGCTGCCTCATTTGTCCTTTGAGACTGTGCAAGCAAGAGTTGCTGCTCCAGCTTTCATTCACTCCCTGGTCCTGAAATAGTTTCTGGATCTGAGCCATCTCTTTTCAAGGTGATGATAGGGATGGGAGCTAGGACAGAACTTATGCATAGCAGGGATGGGAATTTGAGCCTGGGATGTCTGTTTTAGTTGGCAGGTTGTTGTCTTGGACCTGCCTGCTTGTCTGCTCAAGCCAAGATCATTGCTGTCCAAACTGCATGTGAGATGTGCGCATCTTGACCAGCAGTGGGGCCGAGCTCCCTGGCTCCCTCATGCAGAGATGCTCAGTTTTACTCAGCCTAGGACGTTGGTGACTAAAATGCTCAACTGCTCCCAAACTACCATGTTTTTTTCATAAGTATGAAATAAAAAAAATCTGCTGAAATGAAACCTCGTGGTGAGATCACTACATTGTGCCTGGCTTGAAAGAAGATTTTTTTTCTTGGGGTGTGTGTGCTGCAAGGAAATAGGAGGGAAATTCCCAGAAAGAAGTAAAATTTCAGTGACAGGGTCTGATCCCTAGGGGTAAACCTGTCACACCCTGAATCTGAAATCAGCAGGATTTGTACAGATCCATTGCTTTGTATCTGAAATCAAAATATTGTTGCACATAGTCCCAGGAAAGATTTTGCCTGACTCATTAGGCCAAATACAGTATATTCTTTAGTGCTTCTCACCTTGCTGAGATTTGCTAAAGTCTGTAAAGGAAGCAGAAGAAAGGACTTGCTTTTAAAAATGTATTGACTTCCTTCAAACCGCCTGGGTTTATGGACCTTCAGAAGGTTGAGAATTTGTTTTATATAACTTGCTTCCCCTCCCAGGTGGGCTTTAATAAACTCCTTCAGCTTTAGACTCCAGCCTCACAGCTGAATTTCATTCAAACTCTAGGTTTCTCTCCAGCTTATGTACACTATAAGGACCAGTCATGTGCACTCACTGTCTCCTGGAGGGTGTTGAGCACTTCAAGTTGACCGGCAACCATCCCCAGTCCCTGGCCAACGTCATCCCGCTTGTAAGAAAAATACATCACGGGAGAAAGGCTCTGTTATGAAAACTGTTATTAGAGAAAACATTACTTATTCTTAAATCTTAACCAGATTATGTAGGGTTTCGAATTTTCAGTAACAATAATTTTCTGGTATTCCCCATCAGGAGGCAAGAACTGCTGTCAGCTCCACTGGCACTGATCCAGCTTTCATCAGAAGAGAGATTCTGGACTGAGAAGGAGAACTGAATTTTTATCATAGTACTTTTGTTCCTCTACAGTTAAAACTAAAAAACAGGACACTCTGGAAGAACTCCAGTGTTTTGGTTTTTTGTATGAAGCAGAGAAATTGTTTTCTTACAATTCTAACATAGCCTGTTATGCTTAAATATTTTGTTAAAATTGTTGGTACTGTGTTTAGTTTTTGAGCTACAAAAAAAGGTCGCACGCTTTTTGCAGCTTGAGTTAACTGAACTCCTTAATTTAAAAAACAAAGCAAACATTTAATTTCATTTTAACAGTGCACAGGTATATGGATATTCAAGCAATTAAGAATTTCATATTCTTAACTCTGTGGGCACTTCACTAGAAAAACTGGTTATTTACTGGTTGCGGGTTGCAGGGAGATTTACTGCTAGGGTTAAACCCCGTTATAAAGCCTGACCTCATCACATAAATTACAAATTCACAATAAGCTGGGCATGTTATCTGTTTGCTTGGTGGAAGCAGTTTGCTGAAAACCCTCTTCAGTTCCTTTTGGTGAGAGCATGGAGCAATACTTGACACCTTGGCCTGGTTTGGAGTCCAGATGCAATGGATCCTTGGTCAGTGCATGCCACCAACAGGAGCCACACCCGCTTGGACTTGCTGCCAAATCTAGTTCCCACTCAGCTACGAAGGGTCACCATGGAGACATTTTGTACTAGAACAGCTCATTTTAAATATTAGATTTCAGCCTTTGAGCGCATGTTGGAAGTTTACATTTGCAGTTGCTTTAGAATATCTACTTTTTCATAAGAGGGGAAAAAACACTTCAGGAAAGTTAAAAAGCCTAAATGATAGATTTGGCATTGCATGTTTGCTACAGTAGTAACCAGTTGCTTAGCAAAGAAGGGTCCATCTATAAATACTTTGATATTATTTATTAAATTATTGTGGATTTTAAAACATACCTAATAATAACATTAAATGTTTCTAACAGGCATACACATTGTTTTAACAATATGTCCAAGTTATGTGCTTTGCAACAGCTTGCTGTGGCTTCGTCTGTTAGGCATTTAGTATGCATTCACTTTATCAATTTCTTCAGGAAAAAAGGAATTCTTTCTAGTAGGATGCAAAGGAATTTAACTGCATCTAAGGACCAGTTAACAGATAGGATCAAGCATTTATGAAAAAGTCAAAATGTAAAGCTGTATTGACATATAGGTGTAACTCACTAGGGCTTGTCTTTTGCCACCTTCCTCCAAGCTCTCCTAGCAACATGACCCAGGATAAGGTAGCTGTACTCCTTCAGTCATCATTACCTGCTGTGTGAGGGCAGTACTGCCAGCTGGGCTGGGCTGGGTTCCTGCTGTGACTGGGGTGATAGCACAGCTTTCCTGAAGAAATAGAGAAATAGCCTTGATTCGTGCTACCAGGAGTGGTTGGGACTGGCAAGTAATGCATTAAAATGAAGATATTTTATGTCAGGACACAGCCTATTTTGGTAAGTAACAGCTTTTCCAAAGCAGACCCCTACCTTCCTGCCCTCCCACAGGCACTGTGCTCACCATGCTATGAAGGGAACTGTTCAGTTCCTCTTTGAGAAGCAGCATCTGCTGGAAGGGTTGCAATGATGTGTCTTCTGGATAGCTCCACCTCATGAGTGTCAGGCACTGGCTGTCCTCATCATCTGTTTGTTTCAAAGGAATTTGAGGGCAGAGTTCAGTGTTCTGCTATCAACAGGTAACATGTCTTTATTGATATATTTATTATAAATACATAAATCTGATACTTATGAGAAATTCTGTGCATATAGAGAAAGCTCTGCCTGGGAGATTTGTTTCTTGGGTTTTTTTTCTCACAAAGCAGAGGCTCACAGTTGACATCCATTGTTAAATCCAGATGAAATCACTAGTGTTTTAAGAAAAAGGAAAAATTAGGGAAGTGATTGTCCTTCTTTAGGGAAGTGATTGTTCCCCTGTACTCAACACTGGTGAGGCTGTACCACCTCAAATATGGTGTCCGGTTCTGGGCCTTTCACTTATAGAAAGACATTGAGGCACTGGAGCATGTCCAGAAAAGGGCAACAGAGCTGGGGAAGAGTCTGGAGCACAAGTCTGATGAGGAGCAGCTGAGGGGGCTCAGCCTGGAGTAAAGGAGGCTTGGGGGAGACATTATCACTCTCTATAACTCCCTGGCAGGATGGTGGAACCAGGTGGAGGTCAGCCTTTTCTCCCAGGTAACCAGTGACAGGACAAGAAGGAATGGTCTCAGGCTGCACTAAGGGAGGTTCAGGTTGGATATCAGGAAAAGTTTCTTCACTAAAACAGTTGTCAAGCATTGGAACAGACTGCCCAGGGAGGTGGTGGAGTCACCATCCCTGGAAACGTTCAAGAAACGACTTGAAGTGGTACTTAGTACCATGGTCTTGTTGACAAGGTGATCAAAGACTGGACTTGGTGGCCTTGGAAGTCTTTTCCAACCTTAGTGATTCTATGATTCTTTTAAAAGAAAAAAGTTATTTCTGAATACTTAGGACAAGAGTTTAATTGCAGATTGTTTTTGCTGAAATCTTTCCTTTGGGTACCTGATACTACAAGATGTTTCATTCTGATGATTAAATAGGAGAGACCAGCCAGTGATTCCCAGATCATGACAGATAGCAATTTCCCTTGCTTTTAATCCCACTGTGGTTGGTGGACTCCCAGTGCAATACTGGAGGAGGAGTGCATCTGTGTGAAGGTACAGCTAACCCAGTCTTACAACACCTGAAACATCTGATTCCTCCTCTAGCAATCACTGTCTATGCCGTGAAGGTGGGGATATGTGTCTGAGAACTCTTAACCTGGGTATGTGCAGCACACTGGCAGGTTTCTGGTGTGTTTCACCACCACAGGTGCTAAATCATAGATTGGCTCTTTCCATGGCCAAGTGTTTACTGGGCAGGAAACCTGTGGCCAAAAGAAGACATAGAGAGACTCATTGGGTTTTTGTCCAATTTTTTTCCTCCCCAAATACTCCCACAAGTTGAACCCTATTAACTAGACACCAAGACACCAAACAGTTAAGGCACAGATTTTTGGAACATGGGTAACTGATACTGGCCTTGCAAGGCTGTTGCATAGAAGACTCCGTGTTTAAGTGCCTGAATATGGATGTTGGTGCCTTGCTTCAGGCGTTTGGTTTGCAAATGCTGGTGTTGGGTATTTGCCAGGAATAGAATTGGAATCTTTTGACTTTGTGGTTTAACTCCTAGGCAGCATTTCTTCTTCTCAGTACACTGTATCCTGTGCTTATTCATATGGAGAGCAAGCATGATACTTCCAGAGGGAAAATGATTTTTAGTGATGAATGAGAATATGTGGAATTTGGGATTCTTGCATTGGACTTTTTTTGATTGCTGTTGAAGAAGGAGTGTTTTATTTTCTCAATTCATCCCTTTCTTGGTTAATGCCCTTTGGAAGAGAGCTCCCTAGCATGGTTCCTTTTGCTGAGTTAATGGATGACTTTAGGGTTTCTGGGCCAGAGAGTGTAACTGCCCAGCCTGGTTTAGGACCTCCTTGTGCGGAAGAGCAGAGCAGTTTCTGCTCTCCAGGGGAAGGTTACCATCTTGCCACCCCAAAACAGAGCATGGCAGCCAGCCTTCTCTGTCTCTGAAGTGGCAAGGAACAGATAGGAAAAACTATACGGCAGGAAAGGGAAGGACTCCTCGTGTCTTTGCCTTTCTTCTGATCTCCTTGGTTTTAGCATAATTTGGGGAGATGAAAAAAGGAAATAAATTGGACTTCTGGAAAATGACTCTTGTGCCTGGGATAGGCAGATGCCTGGCAGGGATGCTCCTGGAAAGTTATCTGTGAGAGCTCTGTGAATCTGGAGCATATTCTGGGCAGACTTATCTTGAGAGAATTTTGCTGGAATAAGTGCCCAGAAAACATGCCTGAGGTGAGGGTCTTCTACAGAGTTAGAAGTCCGCCAAAAGGAAAAATTGGCCAAAAGGGAAGCAAGAGGCTTGATACAGGCAATCCTTCCCCAATGCTCTAAGTTCTTGCTTCAGAGCATATGGTTGTGAGAACCTCTCCATTAAATGGTTATTGCTTTTTTTTTTTTCTGTACAGACAAATTGTTTTTCCCCCCTCACTTCATTCTGGAAGACAGCTGAACTGTTTTAACTGAAACTTTCCCAAATAACTCAGCCCAAGACAGAGACATTGGCTAGCAAAATATAATACCAAGCACAGAGAGTTTGGCAATGTCTTTAGTAAATGAAAGCCGAATTTCTTAATGGAAAGTGTCAGGCACCCTTAACCATAAGTAGCATTAAAACGCAGCCTATAATTATGCAAATGAAAAGGGGGCATCTTTGCCAACTGGACCCGTTTCCCAAACATTGCATTCACTTTTAAGAATCTGGAGTAGTTGCATGATATTTAACAAGGTGGTTATAAAACGAGATTTTGAATGTGACATGAGCTGCCACTTACAACAGTGAATAAAGTCTTTGTTGGAAAATGGTAGGTGAAATTCAGCCACAGCAAGTCCTGGTGATCTGGAACTGTGAGGGGCTTCAGAAAGTTTGGCAAGGGTTTTTCTAGTGGTAGTAGAAACTGATGATCTTCTGACTGTCATAAGTTTTGTAAGCAAGGTAGGAGTTTCAGCTGGTGTGTTGTGAAAGGCAAGTTTGATGAATGGAGATTACAAGGGGTAATCGCTGCTGCTGGGATTGGGATTTTGCACTGTGTGCAATGAGCAGACTAGAAAATACTTTTTCATATGTCTCCTGTAAATAGAATTTGACCTCTGCGGGGTTTCCTTCTCCTCTAAAGGAGTAGAAGTTTGCCAGAGGTGGAAACAAATAGTTCTAATGCAGATAGTGAGTTGAGAATGGTGGTTCTTATGTCTCACTTATGAGCTCAAAATTAAGGAGCTAAGAAAAGCAGCAACTGTGTTCTTACATTTTCCGTAGCTTCTTGGGCTATGGAATGGGGGCTGTCAATGTCCATCTGGGCATTTTCACTTAACTAGGTTTTGGTGATTCCCTTGTTCTCTTCCGCTCTCTTCCTTTGGCACACTTAGATGCATTAGATGTGGAAAAACTAATGGTATTTAGTTTGTTCTATGCTCTTGGGATCATCTTGCTTAGGGTTTACAGAGCTTCTCAGAATAGATGCTCTGTAAACCCTCTGGGCCACGTGTCACATGGCAGTTGGCCATACACCGTGACACAGATGGTTCCTGCCAGTCTTTTTTTCTACAGAAGAAAAATGCCAGCATTAACTAATCCATAAAGCTCCCTCATGCTGGGCATCCACCCAGTTAGAGCAGTTTAAACCTCCATGGTGTCTTAAACACTCTTGTTGATGTTGTTGCCTTGGTGCTCCATTTCCTCCCGGTGCTAACTCCAAGCCTTTGCTGGAGCGCGGGTAGATGGTGCGGCACCGGGCGATCGGCAGGGATCACAGTGGCATTTTTATGTTTGGAGTACAGTTTTTGCTCTGGGAAACAGCCTTCTGCTGTGGAAGGGCTTCCCTCATATCTGCTCCTCTGGCTGTTTTTTTAGGATGCAATCCTTGCTAGTGAAACAAAGAGTATCTTTCTTAGTCATTTTCAGTCTGGGATGTGGTGGTGCAGGCTATGCAGTGTTTTTTTAAGCAGTGATAAAGCTAGGATATGGTGTTACGGCTTGTATCTGGAAGAAAAGCCAGCCAAAATTGTTTGGGAATAAGTGTCTTTTGGGGGAGGATCCCTGGCAACAAGGCATTAGTACTCTGAGCTTGCTGAGGGTTGGGAACAGCCAGAGCACTGAGCAAGTCAATCACTTGGATTTCTAGAGGGGCAAGATAGAAATTACTGAGCAATTATAAGAGGTGGCAGATGACAAATAGAAATGTCTTTCTCCTAATTTTTCAGCAGATGATCTCATTTTACACCAGATCCTCAGCTGCTGTAGATCAGACTTCTCTCTTGAAGCCTGTGCTGATTTGCACCTGCTACAGAGATGGCAGTGGCATGCTTGATTTTAAAAAGAAAATAATTGTGGTTGTAGTGTAAAATCAGCTTAGTTTTGGATTAGAGAAGCTTTCAGCATTTCAGTCACTCTGGAGGTTGCATGCACCACATGTTTGTGAAGCTGCAGGCTGACACACACACATTTCTTTCCTGTCTTTCAGGTGAATCTGTATGTTCATCTGCTTCACTGGCTGTTTTGGAAAATTCTCAGACTTCTCCCTAAGTGTTTTTCTGCATTATTTATTTTGAAAGCAGGGGTTTTAAAAAGAATTCCTCCCAGACCCATTTGGCCCCATACCCTGTCCTTGAGTTTAACTCATTCAAGTCTAATTCTGTGATATCAGGCAGGAATCTGAATATAGCGAGATATTGGATACTGTTGTCTAATTCAGTTGCAGTTTAAAATATGCCAAAAAATAACATTTTTTCCCCAGATTAGCCCCTCAAAAATTGATTTATTATCTGGTGCAGAGAATGTAATATGGGCCCCTGTATTCTGTGATCTCAAGATAATGTTTTGTCTTCTCTCTCCTCTCTCTTTGCCTGTTATAAGCCACCATTATTCTTTTTTCTACATGCATCTGAGGAGTCAGAGATGCTGCTGTTAAGACCACATCAGTTGTTCCTGGGGTGCAGGCATGTGCACAGACAGTATACAGTCAGCACGTCATGCTGAGGGTTACTTATAACATCCCCGTGATGCAGCTGATTTACATTGGCCCAGGGGAAGGGGTGAACTGGAATCATGAGGAGGCTCTTAAACTTAACCACATCTTGTTCAAGGCAGAGAAAAATATCCATACCATCTGATAGGAGAGTGGTGGTTCAACTCCTCCAGCTTTTCTGAGAAGGCAAAAACAATATACTGCATATTTACATGGAATCCCCTTAAGGATATCTGTCATGCTGGAGATTAAACTAAAAGTCTCTCCCCAGTTTAATGTTATGCCTTCAGGCAGTCTAAACCCAATAGATTTAGTTACTCTGCTCCAGATCCTAGATTACTAACACAGGCAGTTTTTATTCTCGCCCTTATTTTCCAGAAGCGTAGAACCTTCGCTTGTAAATTACTGGCTTTGTGTGGGTTTTCTAGGCCACTTCCACTCATGTTTTGGAGCCTGGCCCTATGCTGGATTTGTGGTTAGTGTTTTTTACATTAACTCCTAGTAGCCACGCTTTCCTTGCTTCTATCCCCATATGGTGCATTAGGCAAGTTATTGAATTAATTTCCTTTCCTTCATTGTGACACACGTCATAGGAGCTACGTTTCCATCCATCACCTTTTATCTAGAAATTTGCATTGCCTTTAGGACTTGAACTCCAACTACCACCAAAAAAAACCCCCAAAACCAAAAAAAACTCCAAACAAACAACAAAAAACCCCCCCAAAACCCCCCAAACAGAAAAAAACCCCCAAAAACTGGCCCAAGAGCAGAGAGGAAAGCAACTGTTTGAATGTTATTATGTTGACTTCTAAAACCAAGTTTGCTTTCCATAGTCAAGGAATTACTCACTTTTGCTGTCCTGCTACCACTGAGTCTACATGCTGTCTGCAGCAGGGATTCATTTTGCTCAGCCTCCTTGCTTGTTTGCTCACTGTGTGGCCTGAATACTTGAGGAGCTTGGCCACAACATTTCAAAATACATGTTAATTTGTGGAAGGAGAGCAGATTCCTTTGAAGGAGGAAGCTGCAGAGGTTCAGAGGCTTCCTCAGTGGAGGTATCACTTGGCAAGTTGACTTGACATCCATAGGTGTGTCTCCATTGACCTAATTGAAGGAAAACAAACAACAGGCATTTTGGACACCTTCTGCAGGATGAAATTTCCAATTCCCAGTTTTCACCAGCTAGTTGCAAATAAGCCAGAATTGAACAGTAACTCTGTCACAGATGTCAAAATTGCCCCTGCTTGAAGGAGAGGGTTTTTATCTGGAGCCT
The DNA here is from genome assembly GCA_013397815.1 of Aleadryas rufinucha. Taxonomy (NCBI): domain Eukaryota; kingdom Metazoa; phylum Chordata; class Aves; order Passeriformes; genus Aleadryas; species Aleadryas rufinucha. The sequence continues at coordinate 17,674 of VZTH01018836.1, forward strand.
GTTGGCAGGTGTCTGACAGAGAGCAAAGGATTATCTCCTTTAAGTGACCGTTTACAAAGCCAGCTTTACTCATTAGATGTAAAGTTCAGTATTCTGCCAACAACTTTCACATTTGTGAGCTGAATGTCCCATCTTGTGGCAACTCCTGCATTCTACAGTGTTCAACTTGCCCATGTATCCTTAAGGCAAGCGTGGCAATCAGTGAGGCAAGTGTGAACCCCCCTTTCTCTCACTGTTTATCCTTGATGCTTTTAAGATACCATATAGTTGCAAATCTGATGTATTGTTTTTGCAGTTTCTGTGCATGTTGCTAAGTCCACAAGTCTTAGATTAGACACAACAATCTCAGATCGGGTTTACCCAGTTAATTATTTGACTTCAGTCATTAATTATGGCAGATGAACACTCCTCATAACCTGTCTTCCAAGATGCTTCCAAATGAGCAGCCCCTGGTCAGTGTTACGGCTCTGCCACAAATAATGTCATTCTTTCCCCTTGCTGTCTGGTTAAACTATGAAACTTGAACCTCATCAGGCAAGCATAGAATTTGCTGGGTGAGTTGAAACACCTCGTTAGCTATATAAGGGCTTTCAAGGCTCTTAACAGATTTCTCCATTAAACTCATAAATTTCTCCATAAATCCCATTTTATATTTGAATCCTAGTCAGTACCACCAACTGTGGTACCATCAAGGAATAAATTAACACTGCTAGGAGGCTCTCCTTGCCAGTCCTTCCTATTTAAGCTCAGATGAACTAGCTTGCAGTAGGGGAGGTGCTTATATGCACATCTGCATGCAGCACCTCCAGAGGCTCTCTCTTACATTCTGGCCATATTTTAAGGGGGGCTGTTGCATCCTGTTGGTCCAGCTTTCCTCACGCATCCAAAGGGCCCTGTCCTCCCATTACCTTTCTGTACAGTGCTATTGTGTGGCTGATTATACTGTTATCCACAGCATATATGCATTAACCTCAAAATGGTTAAACTGCATTGGATTTGAGTTAAAATTGAAACAGCAGTAGCAAAGCTGTGCATGATGACTCTTCCTCAATGAGCACCCAGTAACCACCCAAAATCAGAACAATAGAGCAGCCAGCGCGAGTCTGTCCAGTGCAGAGCCCAGAGGAAAGGTTGCAGGGGTGAAAATGGTCTGTCCATGCAATTTGTGCCAGAGGACCCTGGGCTAGTGCCTACATGAAAGTTGCAATCACAGAGCTGTGTAGGGATGAGGACACATAATCCTGCATAAAGGATGGACAGATCAGAGTTGCCCTGGGTCTGCAGGCCATTTACCTGGATAGTGGGTCCTTCTCTGCATGAGCTGTGTGTTGGATAGAAGGACAACACAACCTACCTTTCACCTCTCCATTGTTTATAAATTGCACAGAAACAAAGTTTGTTATGTTTAGCAAGAAGGAAACAGAACTATAAGTATAATGAGAGTGATGTCCCCCTCACGGGTATCAGCCCACAGAGCTTGTGGGCTGCTTAGGGGAAGAATAAGGTATCTTTTAAGATATATATCAGGACAGCTGCACTCAGCCCCCTCATCCTTTCCAGTCTGTTTTTTTGGTTCCACACCAACTTTTTAATATTCAAATCCTCCTGTGGCAAGACATTCCCCAGTTCAGCTAAGCCCCACCACAGCACTGCAGCTCCAGGTGCACCTGACAGCTCTGAAGGATCTTTGGCTTTTCGGGGGGGCTGTGCTTCTGTGGTGCCTACATTTCCCAGGTGTGACCAAGAGAAATGGTCCAACTTATAAGGACCTAGCATTGAGAACAAAGGTAAGGTCTTTAATTTGTAACTGGAAATGCCGAAGATGCTCAGCCAAGGGTTTCAAAACTAAAAAGCTGTAACAAAAAGCCTTGATAGCTAAAGAGGGATAATGCAGTGGTCCTGAATTAAGAGTAAGGCAACCATGGTGCTACATCAGAAATGAGCTGTGTAAATACCTTGTGGGGATGGGGGTGGCCCTCGCCAAATCTGTTTGTATGAACTGTAGAATTTATTCTGTGTGACACAAAAAGACATGGGCAGTATTTTAAGGAGGGAAAGAAAAATTTCAAGGGTTAGAGCCTGCATTTAAACTCAGCCTGCGAGAACAGTTTACATAACCAAAGCTGTGACTGTGCCATTAAGGTGGCCCCTCATGAGTTCATCCAGTTCTAATTATAAAGCCACATTATTACACTCTGTGGAAATATCAGATACAGAATATGAACCCAACCCTAGAGGTTGCAGTCTTCACAGTTAGGTATTTCCTTGCTCTGAAATTCTTAAGAGAATGAGTCAGATAAACAGAAAGGACCTGGCTCTGAATTAAACTCTGTAGCTCTCAAAGTTACAATGCTTGCTTTACTCTCTTCCTTTCCAATTACTCTAAGACTTTTTTTATCTTTGAGAAAGATTTAAATATACTGAAGAAGCACCATTTTCAAATTCCAGTAGGTGATTTCAAAACCTCATTAACAACAACCAAGGTGTGGAGAGCACATGCTTCATGTGAGGGGTCTGGATCACTGCTCAGTGCAAATGTGCAGAGCTTCTGTGAGTTTGGGAGCGCTGCAGATTTGCACCAGCTGGGTGTGCAGACTCGCCTTTCCACCAGCACATATGCTAACCCTGGCAGAGAATTGAAGCCCAGATTGTGAACTGCTTCCTCACAAGGATGAGCAGCTACTCGTAAGCAGTTAAATTGACTTCACTGGGCCTCTTAGGTGAAGAGCTCCTTACTGGGGAGAGTGCAGGGTTCAAATTGCAGCCCTTAATTTTTATACTGTAAATAGCTGCTGGGTTTGCTCAGTGCTGTGAATGATCATCGTTTTGCAATGGATGACCAGAGTGGATGATGAGATCTGAGACTGAAGGAATCGATACCTGCTAAAACAAAAAAGAGAAAGAAAAATTCCTTTACCTCAATTCCATTACCTCTTTCTAAAGAGATGTTCCTTCAGCTACACAGCAGCAAAAGCAGATATGTGATTCTGTTTCACCAAGCCATCAAACATTATAAAAGTCAGTTATATAAACATTTGAAGCTGGTGACATTTGATTCCAAGGCTGTGTGGGCAGCCTCATTTACAGCAGAGTTTTCTAAACAGGCAATCCAGTTTTCCGGGTAATTAAAAATGTTTGCACAGGCTAGTAGATTTATCTTTTGAAACCATTTTAGCAGTAGTGCTCTCCAGAGTGGTATCAGTTGACACAGTGCAAAATCTAGAAGAGACTAATTGCTGCATGATTTCTAATTTTTCTGCAGTCATGTAAATGAGCTGGAGCCTGCACAGGTGGAGCCTATTAGAGTGAATGATTTTGCTCTCATGTTGTTATCTTCATTTGCTGTTGTCTTATCAACTCAGAGTAGGGAATCTGCTGTCATGAAAAGCAGGCGAGGGAACAATGTCTGACTGAAAAGTCTTGTTTCATTATTTTTTAATTCATACAGTACTACCTGCCTAATGCAGTTTTCTGATTACCATGAGAGGCAGCCAGTAATGCAGTTTTATTCAAATAAGGGAAGCAGTGCTTTAATTTAAGCTAAGAAATCATCCACATTTCTTACCAGGCAACAAGGATTGTGATTCAATAACACATGAATTTAATAATGCATAATGGTAGACTTTGCAGGTACTAAATAGCAAGATCAGAATGAATTAGTATGCTATGTTGTTCTACGGGAGTCCATCTCCTTTGCGTATGTGCTCCTCCTCTGTCCCTGTTTTGCTTTTCCTTGAGCTACTTCCCTAAGAGATAGGATAAACAAATTGAGTTTTAATTTCTGAAACCCTCATTACAGATCTTCTAAAACCCTTTTAGGCTGCATAGAAAGACTAATAAGGTACTGTGTGCAGCTGTCCCATGTTATGCAGAAACCCAGGTCTGCAGCAAGAAAGCCAAGTAATGCAGTTTTCCATGAAGGAAGTCCTCAGGAGACCTGAGCAGAAGGGCACTGCCGTGGCTCCTCTTAGAGGATCATCCCAAGCGCTCTGCTAGTTACGGGTTTGGTGCTTGTTCCAAGCCTAAATAAACTCATAGCTTTGTGACATTGTTATCTGTTAATATGAGAAGGTGTTCTCTTTCCTTGGGCTTCTACCCCAGCAGGTTTCAGACAGCATTCACACTTTTATTGTGTGATGATGCTATGTATCACAGAGGTGCAGCTATGTAGCTCTAATCAAGTTAATTTAAATTGATCTGCCTTGGGTATTTGTCATACTGCATGCAGGTTTCATGAGCCTTTTTAAGTCTCTAGATAATGGGGAGATGCAAGATGAGAGGAGAATCTGTATTTACATCTTCTAACTAGTGTGGCTTGGTTAGGACACTAATCCCTCAGGGCTGCCTCCTCCATTCTTTAGCTGTGAAGCTGGCAGGATTTTGTCCCTTTCATGGTTAGGATAGACTGATGAAGTGTGAGTCCTTGTCCTTCACCTCCTTTCGCCAGATATGACCTCCAACAAGCTGGCTGTTCAAACGAACCTCCTGAGCATCAACTGTTTTCTGCTCCTTGAAAAAGGAGGCACAAGATCCTGGCAAAAATACAAAATACCTTCTCACTCTGATTCTCCTATTTTGTGGTCCTTGAATTCTGTAGCTTCCTCCCAGAGACATTGCCCCAAGTTCCTCACCACCTCGATGCCTCTCTCTCACCCAGGTCACCTCTTGAAAAGGTTTGGGATTGCGTTATTTTGCATTTTTTTAACATCCTTCAGTTCAGTGAGTCCTGCATTCCAGCTGGCTGGCTTTGCTGGTAGCTGTCATTGTTTTAGTTGAGAGGGGTGTTGTCACCACAGTTGGACATGAGCACCCAGACCTGGGCTTGTCTGGAGGGCCAGCAGCTGGAGAAAAGAGTTTTCTGTAAGAAGACATAAGCAAGTGTGGAGCAAGGAGAAAAACAAAAAGCAAACCGTGGTCTCCGTTCTGCTCTCATCAAAAGGGTATGTAGATCTCAGTTAGTTTCCATTCTGCAGCCCTCAAAAATGCATCCTCAGTGCAATCCCATTGGTTTAAATAGACTTATTCCTGATTCACACTGTCCTCATATGTTTATAATAAAAATTCTTACCAGTGCCATTAATACCCTGCAGATTATTCAAACTGAAAGAATTTTTTCAGAATAAATTCAACTTTCATCATTTATGCTTTTTGTACACTCCTTGCATTTCACTCAGCACAAGCAATAAAAACTTACTGATCAGTTTCACTTTTATTTACAATCCAATTAATTCCCTGGCACAATGAAATCCTGTTTAGGTTCATGACATTGGAATGAATTGGTCTGAATTTTTTTTTTTAAAGCAACCTATTTCCATCGCTTCTTTTTTCTTTTTTTTTAAGTTGATCGTCTCCTTTTATTGGCAGTTTAGGAAATAAAACATTTGTATTCCTTAATAGCATTCCTCCTAATTCTAAAATGCCCCTGGGAAAGCTCTGATTAACTGTACTACATTCAAATGTAGAATTATCTAATTACTGTTCCCATACCGAGAACTTCCAGAAGACAGGATTATGTAGTTTTTAGCTCCTTTGTGTTTGGAGAGTGCTTCTGTATAATATCTGTGTGTACATGCTACATAGAGATGTGTGTAGGGCAGGGTGCACACATACAACAAATACATGGGTGAAGAACTACAAAAGGTGACATTTTGTTCCTTTTCTATCTAGGGTCTTTTGCTTAGTATTAGTTTTCTTTTCAGCAACAAATTTTGTTCATCCTCTGTGGACAGAAGCTTGCTTGAAGTTGTAAAATAGATTTCCTCTCACATTGTCCTGTTCAATAAACCTCTTGTTCCATTGTGGAATCTGTGGAAGCCTTCTCTGGGGACAAAGCTAGAATGTGGAATTCATTACGTATTGCCCACTGCTCCATGTGAAGCACTCCTCTGGATTCCTTTGACACAAAAACGTGCTTTATACCATTGCAGGGGCTTTTGAGAATTTTGAAGTAAATCCAGCTCAGAGCTGGTATATCAATGGCAAATCCTCTTAGCTCTGGTTACAGGAGATCAGGATGTTATTTCAGCATTCATATTTGGGAGCTGTTCCATTAACACCTACAACAGTAGATGCGGATATATATTTGGCTGCTGTTTAGGAGGATCTGTTTGATGACTTATCCTGACGACAGGGTTTCAAATTCTGTTCTTACTTGCAGCTATGTATCTCCACAGAGGTTGCTAGTTTAGTATTTCCAGCATACCATCATCTCTCTGCCAAGGCAGGGACACTTAGCCCAAAGGAGACACTCACTGTCTTAAATCATTGACGCCATATCCTGTTAACATCCTTGTATCCCTAAAATGTCCTTATTCAGAGGTGCAGTCTTTAGGTGTGGATTTATTGGAGGGACTAGTCCTGCTCATTAACACCAGCCCATGCAGTTCCATGTGGCCCTTTTCCTTCCCCAGGTTTGTATTCCCCATGGCTTGTATTCCTGTCCTGTAACTTGTGGCCTGCTTATGGTCAGGCCAAGTAGTCCTTTGAAGCAGCTACCATTCACAGGGAAAGATGTGAGGAGGGTTTCAGAGCCACCATTCCTTCCTGTTTTGTATAAATTGTTTGTAGGATGTCTTGTAGGTGAAGAGCTGCTCAGCTGCTGTTGGGCTCAGAGTTGTGGGTAGTGGAGGGGTGACTTGGAAGCCACCAAGGAAATGAGTGGTGCAAATGACATCAAGAGAGACACAGCTCACGAGTGAAGGGACCCAGAGAGATGGTTTTCCCCGGGAAACCCTCTTTAGAGGATTGTCAAAGCTGAATTATGGCAATGCTGAAAATGGTATTTCATATTTTCTCCTGGTGTGTATGGGATGTGGGGCAACTTTCCAGGCATTTTAGTTATAGCTCAGCAGTGAGTTTAAACAGATTAATACTTATTGACTTGTCATTCTTTGCAGTGCCACTGTCCTCCATCAGCTCATCTGAAAGCCTTGAAGGGCATGGAAATTTCAGCTGATTTCAAAGCTGGCTCACTGGTGGGGCACAAGTTCTGCCAGCCCATTTCTTACTTTGGGCCTGCACTGAGCTTTTGAAAGGTCTGTGTTCTGGATAGCAGCAGAGATGAGAAATACATCTGTGTGTCCAAGCCTCTTGTGGTATGCAGTGATGGAAAGGGTTTTTACTAGGGTGATATTTGGCCCAGCAACAATATTACAGAGCAGAAGTGGTGGTAGGGAATTAATGTTACTTGCATGATTAGCCATTTAAATACTTTAACCACCTCTTAAATAAGGGCATCTCTTTTTAAACACCCAAAAAACCATGTAGTTTAATTGAAGCTGTTATTTTCCTGATTTTCTTGAGAAAAATTTCCTGTGTTTTATATCAGAACTTCCCTAATGAATTGACTGTGTCCTCATTGTCAGCTCATCCTTCTTTAACCGTGACTCTTCTGATACTTGATGTTTTGCATTTGCTTTCATTTTTCCCTCGATCTTGCAATTCCTGAAGGCATGCATTCAAAGGAAATCCTTAGTGTTCCCTTAAAGAGCTGGGCCTTCTGTCTATGGAAAAGGCCATGAAGATGTGACCATTAGAGAGTATCACATCCATGAAGGCATAAAAAATGAGTTTTGAAGTAGAGTATTTTCAGTATATCACTCATTCTCAGCTTATCCCATGATTTCTGGGTGACTGTCCTATGATTCTGAGATTCAAGAGGCTGCAAGTTTGGTTTTGTGCGTGTGTGTTAGGGGATGGACAGCGAAACTTAAAAGTACTGATCATTTTGAATGGGGTTAAGCACAAATGGTTTGAAGTTTTCTGGTTTTGCATTCTAAAGGAGCTTAATCAGTGTCATTAAAATGCAAAGGGTTGTTTCATTGAGCTTTGAAAGTGGGAGTTGTCATGAGTTTTGTTTATTACTGTAGGGCTTTTGAGGTCAACAAAACCATCCTTCGCTGCATGAACATGGAGCCTGAGGTGTCTCTTGTCTTCAGAGATATTCCAGTGGAAACAGGGAAGGGATCACAGTTAGGCTGGGCAGAAGATGCCCTCATGGAGCAGTGTGAGGCTCTTTCAGTTCCTCAGTGTGGGGGAATGAGCTGGATTTTGTGAAAAAGAGATCAGTTTGTCTACAAGGGAAAAGGTGACAGAGGAGAGGGCAGAAGAAGGGAAGGCATAAGGTGGAGGTGACGGTAAGCTACAGTCAAACAGCTTTGGAGAGGGAAGGAGTATTTAGAGGATGTTTCTGTATGTCCAGAAGCCTCCCTCTTGGCAGTGTCTACAGTTGCTCTGTGAGGTTTCTTCTCTGGATTTAGCCTTCTGGAGGAGGGGGGCCTCATCTGGAGTTTGTGGGGCTTTGAAGCAGCGGCTATCTCTGAGGCTTTTCTGAATCCACAGGGCCAAGTAGGCTGTTTGTCTGGGTTTTGGTATTCACTTTCCTCATAATGTATATTTCCTCTACTCCTGGTAATTCTTCTCCTTTCTTTCGTTAGTGTCTCGGCAGTTAAATGACGTGATCAGGAGCTACTCCTGTCTCAGATGTTCCATGGGTACACCAGGAGTGTTCTGGAACAACTTTAAGGATAAAGCAGTCTGGAAAAAAGGATGAAGCAGAGCATTATAAAATCAATGTTAGTAATCTTTTTAAAGGATGGAGTTGTACAAGGTTTGAGTGACAAGATTCCTTCTTACAGCACAAGTCTCCATTTTATAATTTGGTCTCCAGATGGCTGTGATTATTCTCAATCTGGAAAAAGTATATTAATGAAGATTTGGGGTTTATAAATAGTGTGTGATATGAATTCTCTTTTAATTGAAGCTATCAAATTTTTTTCATTTTGCTCAATGATAAATTTGGTAGGGAACTGTAGACCCTTCTTACCAGACAGGATTGATGTCATCTGCTCAGCTTGTCAGCTGCCTCATTTGGAAATGAAGGTTAACTTTTTTTCTTTAAATATCCAGGTAGAAAAGAGAAAGATTTGCTGAAGTTGGTTAGAGCACAAACTCTGTATTGGGAGAATTAGACAGCCCTCCTCCATGAGAAAAGGACTCTTTGGTACTGTATAGGAATAGTTGCAGGAGAGTGAAGACCATGAATACTGGTGCACTGAGGCATATGCTGGACAAGCAGAGACTCTCCTCTCCTGGTACCAAGGGATAGGATGCTACAGGAAGGAGGCTGGCTTGTTTTGGTAGGAGGGGACAAAAAAAGAGCAAGAGTAATTACTCTAAATCTAGAGTTCCTTTTCTTTTCTAATAAAGTTGACTATCTCTTCCCTTTTTTTCCCTTTTTTTGTGGCTGGGACTTGCTTGATTTTGGTGCCTCCCAGCTCTATCTTCTTGGAAGACAAGAAGATGAGAGAATAATTGCCCAGCTCTCTCTTGTTCCTCCTCTCATCATCTGCTCTAACAAGCCATCCAGAGGGTCCTTCTTTTCAATCTGGCAGGTCACAAAGCTTCTTGGTGGCAAGGCAGGCCCAGTGTCCAGTTCTCACTGCTGTAACTCTTGTGTTTTCTGTCAAATTTGGTGCAGCTTGCATGCACCATGTTCTTCAGCCAGCACCCTCAATGCAGGATGAACTTCTTTCAGTGAGGAAATTCTGCATCATAGCACATCACCCTTGTATCTAGGAGAAACAAGGCTTTGGGGTTTTTGTTACATTTTGTCATTTCAGGTGGAAAGAAAGAGAAAATCATGTTAAGCACATGTTCTTTCCATAAGTGATAATGATGGTGGATTTTAACATCTCATTTAAAAATTTCTCCTCTCTAAAGACACCTCCTTTCTGATTAGACTGAATGTCAGAACACCACATTAAGTGTTTGTTAGGGCAGTACTACCCCCCAGACAGCTTCAGGAGCTACGCTTAAGGGACTCAGAGGTAAAGGCGCTTTCTGGGTTTTGCGAGAAGGAATCCAGCCAGTCCTGTAGGTCAGGAAGTCATCGGGAACAGAACGACTGCGCAGGTCCAGGAGGTAAAAAATTAGTTCCACAACACGGAAACACATGGCTGCTCTTGCGATGGCAATGGATCTGCCTGGAAATGTAACAACTCGTAAGACATGTAACCGAAATTGTATTGTTCAAGAGTGGAACAAATTAATTAGGCTAAATGGAGACTTTGGCTGTCATGATTCCAGTGAGAAAATTCACAGGCTGCCTTTTTCCAACAGCTTTCCTCCTTCTGCCCATGTGGACTGGGGTTTTCTGTGCCTTTTTTGCTCTCTGCCTCTTCATTCAAGTCTCTCTCCCCAGCTCCAAGAGCTAAGGGACTCCTGCTTCTTCCCTGGATAAGGGACTAGCACCCAGTGCTGAGGAGGAGCTGAAGTCAAGGATGTGCCTTTCCAACCTCTGTGACTACTCATAGAGTCACATTTTCTCCTCCCCATTGAACTTAATCCCTCCTTTGAGCTCTTTTCAAGCTATTTGTGCTGTGCTGCTCTCTATTCCATCCCCGCAGTGAGAGGGATGCCATGAACAACCTGCAAATAGCATGTTCCTGGAGGGGGAAGAGACCCTCAGAGTTGTTTTCAGGAGCAGAGCTGAGTTTCACTGCTGAGCTGACTGTGATTCTGATGATTTCCTCATGCTAAATTGCCAGGTTGTTGGAGGAATTTTGGCTGTGCTGCTTTTAATTTTTTTTATTATTATTTTAAGTTTCTGACTCTTTTGCAAACAGGAATATATCAAGGGAAGATGAAGGATGTGAAGAAGTAGCACCATTGAGATTAAAGGCACCAAATTTTACCAGCAATCACAGCAAATATCTGACTTGCTTAAGTGAAGCCAATTACTGTATTATTGCCTCCTTTTGCACTATGCACAGTAGGGATGTCACTGGATAATGGTTTGCATGTAGAGTTAATCACTTTGATGCATTTCTGACTGATCCCAGCAAATTATGTTTTGGTTCCACTATATTAAACACAAGAGCAGGGGATTATCATTAATAAATCTAAGGCACAGCATGCATAAATCTTGAATAAATCAAATATCAATTACATAGGCAGTATCTGCTGACATCTGCTTTCATCAAATAATATATTTGAAATAGATTTTATTCCACTTTGTTGGAGTCAAAGGAATGTTAGACTGGTGTGCAAAGACCCTTACTCTAAAGAGTTGGGTTATGTAGGAGTGCTATTGCTTGCTGAGCAACATAAAACAGTTCTCTTTTTTTATTGCCTTTCATTTTCAGACATAAATAGCGCATTGGTTTCATAGAGTAGTTCACACAGTAAAGGGAGGACTTGTATCTTTTGGGAGAAGCTCTTCTGCGTGTTCTCTTTTCAAGTATTTTATGGGGATTGGTTCTGATGAGGCTGCCGTGTGCTTGCAACCTTTTCATGTCACGGCTGGCTGGGTGGGGTGAACCCGGCCTGGGATTTCCCTGTGGGCTGGGACAGGTGGAAAGAAAGTTAGTTAATGCCCGATTTCAAGGGAATTACAGAAAGGGAGGATTAGGTGTGGGCAGAGCTCAGTAGCTGTGGGTGTTGGAAGGCCTGTGGGCAGGGTGAGTATTTATCTCCGCACACATCATCTCCCTGCCAGGGGCAGGTGGGTGTTTCTCTGGCTTGTGGGAACATGCAAAGCAGGAGTTCAAGGCGATGGTGAGTCCTCTTCAGCTCTCCTTCCTCTTCCTGGCTGTAGAAGCGACTCCCTCTATTGTGTGCTCTCCCTGCCTCCCTCTCCTGGGCCTGAAGGCACATGGGGATTGAGTCTGCACTGTTCCTGTTCCTGCACTGCCCCAGGGTGTGGAAGGGCTCCTCCCAGCTCCCTCCGATAAGCCACTCCTCCAACAGGGCATGGAGCAAGTAAGCAATATGATGTTGGCGTCTTCAAATGCAGCGTCTTCAAATATGTTGGCTTCCCTTTTACTGTCCTTTTCTTATCAACGACCTCTTCACCTCATTTCCAGATTAATGGAGACTGTGATGTGGTGACCAGTGACAGGACCCAAGGGAATGGCATAAAGTTCAGTCAGGGGAGGTTTATGTTGGATATTAGGAAAGGGTTCTTCACCCAGTAGGTGGTTGGGCACTGGAACAGGCTCCCCAGGGAAGTGGTCACAGCACCAGCCTGACAGAGTTCAAGAAGTGTTTGGAAAATGCTCTCAGGCACATGGTGTGTCCTGTGCAGGGCCAGGAGCTGGGCTTGATGATCCTGATGGGTGTCTTCCAACTCAGCATTTTCTGTGATTCTGTGGCTCTGAGCACCCTGTAACATGAGAGCACATGCTCCTATTGAAGAAAAAAACCAAACAAGATAAAACAAGTGTGCACCAAGCACTTCCATTTCCAGTGCTGTTCAGCCTCCTGAATACCTATGTCGGCCTTAGCTCCATGGAGGCACTTCAGAGGTTGGAAATGCTGCTTAAAGAGGCCAATGGATCTGCAAGTTTCATTTTCTGGGCTCTTTGGATAGAAGAAATAAGACCCAGGGGACATACCAGACGCTTCTCCAGGGTTTTCTGTGATACAATGAAACTTATACACAGATGTTTTCAAATATGTGCATACACCATATTAAGTTTGAGTACATGTAGGTGGATTTAGTTTTCTAATGTTGGTTCACCATTTGTACAGTGTGCTTCTTTGTGAACAAAATTATTTCTTTTCTGTCTGGACATCTGTTGAGTGTGTTAATTCTGAGAAAATGTGCAGATATCAAAACTATATTATGTGATCACCAAGCCAGAAGGAAAGTAATAGTTTTTCTCAGTTTTTTTTTTTTGAAAGATCTGTCAGCCTCTAAATTAGTAATTTCAACAACTATAAAATTCCTTTAACTTATGCATTCACAGAAGTGAAAAAGTTGCTATCCTATGGATTTTTGTATTTAAATACAGCCTGCTTTCTCTTGTGCATAGTCCTGAAAGGCACTGGGAGCCTTCTCGAATTTGCAGCCAGTGCAAATCTTTGCCCTGACTCCTGCAGTAACACCAGCAGGTCTATGGACAACACAGCACTCGGAGTGTGGAAAGTTAAGAAGTGTATGTGTGAAGAATTTATGGAAGTACTGTCCCTTGGGAAATGTTTTGAAAATATCTGACACTTGATATAATCTACTGCATTCCAAATTAAAAAAAAAAAAGCAGCTCTTTAGAAGTGTTTTTTTCTGAGCCCCAGGGATGTCCTCTGGCAGAGACGGTCCAGCTGTATCCAGAGAGGGAGGGACTCCACTGCAACTAGGAAAAATAAATACAATAAAATAAAAACCGACATACCTGCTGCTTTTGTTTTGGTGGTGGGAATATTTAAGATGGTCGGCAAGCAAATTTCAGGCTTGTATTCAAATCTGATTCCTTTCTCAAGAGAGCATAAATTACAATATAAAGCTTTAAATTCTCGTCCCATCTGCCTGGTATGATTCCCATTGCCTTCTGTGGATGTTATACCTGTGCATTTGGAAACAGGTTCTCATTCCCTCTTTCCTCTCATTTCCCTCTCATTTCCTCTTTAGGAATTTAACAAGTCCTGTTTCTGCTGTCAGGTGTAATGATCTGAATTGGGGGGTGACAGTATGGATCTGCCGTGGGGTAACCTTGTCTTATACGTGCTCTGTTGCAGAAGGAGCTGTAGTTCACTTGAAAATAGGCAATGTTCAGCTTTTGCCTCTTGATTCTTTTACATGGTTTTTCTTTTTACAGCTTTAAAGAAAATTCAGAGTCAGAACTGGTTTGTAAGGCAGAGATCTTCTTTCTGAGGAAGGGATCCAGAATGTTGAAAGAGATGTTGCTCTAACTCTGTAGGAAAACTGAGCCTGGCCCGTGTCACTGCACAAGAGGATCTGTAGAGGTAGATGTCTGTGGTTTTTTTCTCTCACAGATGTTTAAATCTTCTTGATTTGATATGGGTGGTTGTGTGTGGCACCTTGTGTCTGCTGCATGTACACATGTGTACGTGTGCCAGGGGAAAGCAAAAGCTGAGAGTAGGGAGGGATTTCACAGCCAACATTTGCAGCCAAGTCACATTTCTAAGTGCAAGGAGAACAGCAATTTAAATTTGTTTTTTTTTTCCTTTTTCTCAAAGGGAGGTGTGTGTAGCATGAATTTGATACCCCCTTGCCCACAAGTCAGGTAGGTGGCTTTCCATTTGCATTTCATGCAGTCCCATTCTTTAATTTGCCGAATTTTTTTGTCTTGCTGAAGTTTCATCACCAGCCACAGGCTACTGGTCTGGAATGGGTCAAAGTTTCAAGCTCAGTCGTAACATTAGAAGATGCAAAATAGGGGGAGGTGAAGGGAAAGGTGGAGGCAAGTACAAAACGCTGTTGCCAACTCCATGAGGTAAATGGGAGCAGCCAGAACTGCCAGCAAGGAGAGCACTGCCCACTGCTGCTGGGCTTCTTGTCTCCGGGACAGCCCCACAACCGTGCCAAAGTATAGAGATGTGGATAAGTAGATAGAACATGAAGAGATGCTGAATGGGATGTTCCATACAGCCTGTCCTTCAGCCTGATCCCAGCCTCCCTGTCCCCATATCAGCCCATGGGGGCTTGACCTCCCCTTTGACACAAGCTATGGGCCTACCACCACAGTTATCAAGGATTTGACAAAAGTAGCCCCTAGCTTGTCACATGAAGCAGCTCAGTTTAAGGAGAAAGCTTTCCTAAAATGAGCTCGTCCATAAGATTGTGTGGAATTTGAGTTGAAAAGAAAAGAAATACAGAGGGTTTGTGTAAGATAGTGGGAGATTAAAAATATTGCCATTTCCCTGACCTTGTTTCTTTTTCTGTGAGTTTAATTGGTATCTGGCAATTATTTAAAGTGGCTAGCAACTATAATGCAAGTATTTACAGTCATTAGCAACTCCTTGTGTTGGAAAATAAGCCTATTGAGTATTAAATTAAGTCAGGCTGCTTAATTAGTATCATCTTATGGCTGTCCTAAAGAAATCTCCCTACTTGCAGGTCTACATGGATGGCAGAATACACACCCATAAGCTGATCTGTGGGCTTTGAACCAAGCTGGCATGACGTGTAACTGAAAGCAGTAAGATTTGTGTAGTGCAGGCAATTTGCAAGGCCTTACTTCTGCAAGGATGAATGTGGCAGGCTTCCCAGATCTTTTATATTTATTTATTTATATGTACAGACAGATATATAATCTGCCTTTTAGTTAATTAGCTAATGTTTGTAAAGTGCTTTGAGGATTAAGTGCTATGTAAGTGCTAATTATTATTATTATTATCTCTCAGTATGTCTTAGTAGACAAGGTCAACCAAGAAGACACTGAAGAATATTTCTGCTAATGAAGGCTGGATAGACTGTTTGCTCTTCATTCTTCTTCCCCATCCCCCCTCCCTGGGATGAAGATGGTGTTAGACAGTAGGAAGGACCTCCTTAATGATGCAGTTTGGTGAAACCCTGGACTAGGTTGCTTGGGGAGCCCAGTACGTGTCTGCTACTGGGCATCTTTAAGAGCAGGACAGACAAACGTGTCAAGGAGGACTGACATGTGGCTAGTCCTGCCTCAAAGGACCTGGGTGTGTGGGGGGGTTACTGGAAGTCCCTCCAAGACACGGGATATGGTAGCTGCCTTCTACAGTCTGTCAGTTTGGTGCTGTCCTGAGTCCATGCAGGTCAAAATGTCCATAAGCCAAACATGTAAGGCATGGAAAGGGTTGTAAAGCGTTGGAGCATACTGCTCAGGGAAGTGGTGGAGTCACCATCCTTGGAATTGCTTAAGAAACATGTGAAAGTGGCATCTGAAGACATGGTTTAGTGGTGAACATGGTAGTGGTGCTGGGTTGATGGTTGGACTTGATGATCTTAAAGGTCTTTTCCAACCTTAATGATTCTATTATTCTAAAATGTGCAGGTATTTCTGGTCCAGGAGAAAAACTCCCTGCAGAGGTGTTGAGGTTTTGCTTGCAATCCTTTTAAAAAACCCACATGACGAGGTCGCCTGTTTCATTGCCCAGCAGCCCCTCTGTGGGGTGTTATCCGTCCCAGAGCCAAGCAGGCAGAATTTCTGCCCGTGGACCACCAGATCTTGCAGCCCATGCAGGAACACAAGTCGACTTTTGCATTTGGCACAGATTAATAACGTGCTTAGCACTGCTTTGCTTTGTGAGGCACCAGCAAGGGGCCAGGTGCCAGCAAAGAAGTCCTTTGCTGCCTGGCACATGGTGTTCCTCTGTGCCTTTACCTTTCACCAAGTGGAGAGTTTTCCCCTTTTCACTTCTCCCTGGCTTGATACCACTTGAGTGACTGCTAGGTGCAATAAGAGTGATACAGTGTGTATGCAGAGTGCCTTTCAGTCTTCTTTATGATGTACAGACATTAAATAACCCTCATAAAGTCTTTTCAAGCAGAATGGATGTTTGTATTTAATACACACACATAAATATATTTAGAGAGGTCTATGTGTATGTGTCTGTCCCAAAGAAAGAAGTAACAAACCAAGGCAATGAAAGGATAAAGAGAAGCCCCAGAAATCTCATCAGGCATCAGGCTCCATAACTTTTGGTCAGATGTTTTCCATGAGAACAGCAAAGCAAATCACATTTCTTTATTTCTAGACATCTGACTAAGATTTAATTGCTCTTAAATGTTTATTTCCACACTTGCATGAAGGTACATCCATGGTAACATGGGTGTATGGTGTTGTCATTTGATGTGGTATTTGGTTAAGCATATCTTTAATTGCTGGCAGGTAGTAACTGGTTCTCAAAACTTCTGTTGGCCAAGATTGAACTATTACTCCTTGAGTTCTTTACCAGAAGAAGAGGTATCTGATTTGGGCTTCATGGCATCATTTTATTTATTTTTTTAAAATTTGTTAAAAGTATGGATAGGGGAAAGAAGGGATATTAATTAAAGCACTAGATGTAGTAAATATAAAGTACTGCTTTTAATGTAATATGACATTCTTTCTTTTTCACTGCAGGAAATTTTTATAAACTCCATTTTAGCTTTAAAGTCTCTTAAAAGGATCTAAAATAAATAAGATTAGTGTTTTTTGGGGATAGAAAACAAACAGTTGAGAGAGTCTGGAGTTGCTATGTCTGCTCTTGCAGCTCAAGTTCAAGCCTTCTTTCAGGACAAAGCAAATGCATGTGAAAGGGGAGTGAAACGATGAGGGAATAGTCAGCACCTGAGACAGAAGCTGTTTTTTTTTTTTTGCGTACTGGCTGCTTCAGTCTCTGCCCTGAGACCTGACAAACTCAGGTCTGCTGGATAATTAAAGGCGTTTTGTCTTAGTCTGCATTTTGCTTATAATCACAGAAGCCTTTCAGAAGATGGAGTCATGCCTGACACAGTGAAATCATTCTTCATTCAAAGGACGATAGAAGTCAGGTCAAAGAGGAGCAGAAGTAGAGTGAGGAGGGAAAGGGCAAGAAGGAACCACCAGAGAAGCAGCGTGCAAGGCTGGTGTGGCTGCTGTTGTAGGACTTTTTCCCCTCTAACCTGCACGCTGATCCTGAACGAGATATATATCAGTAAACTTCTCCTATCTAGGACACATTCCCTTAAATTAGAGAATTAATTAATTTAATTAGTCAAAGAAATTTATGTTTAGTTATAACTTGTATTGTTTGTGTGTTACATATAACATGCATGTATGCATAAGTATAAAAAAGTTAAGTATATGTGTGTGTGTTATGCTTATATCATCATAGCATTTTACTATTATGAGTTATTACATGACTCAATTATAGTAATTATTGAAAAAATAATATATCATTATGCTATAATACTATTGTATTATTACATATAGGTGTATGTAGGAGCTCAGGAGATATCTTGGGTGGCTGAGAGAAGGCTGGACATAAATCTGAGTAAAGCTCAGTTGCTGAATTGAAGTCAATGAAGCCACCAAAGTGCAAAATGAAGTTTCTCTTTTCTTTTTCTATAACTGTGCCTGTATTTTCAGGGTAAATAATTTGGTTTCAAAACTCTTCTGGTAAATACACTCAGCTTAGTTATCAGTACCATCCATTGCCAAAGAAAAATTTCCTGTATCAGAAAGGTTACAGTGAAAACAGAAAAACACTGAGAAAGATGGTGAATATATGGAATTACATTGTTATGAGAGACAGTAAATAGACTGTATGAGATACTGATTACCCCATAAAAGTGAAGCTTGAATGAACCTGATAATGGTCTGAATGGTGGGAAGCAAGTTCCCAAGCAATGACTTTTTAGTGCTGTTCATACCACTGGAACTGGAGGGCACTCCCTGAAATAATTAGGCAGCAAGTTGAAATCAGTGAAAAGGAAGTTTTCTTCCCCCTCTGCTTCCCAACACCCTCAGTGCACAATTGTAGCGTGAAACTCCTTGTCACAGGATGTTGTAGAAGCCAACAGTATAAATGGGTTCAAGAAGGGATTAGACAAATTCATGGAGGAGAAGTCTGCTGGGAGCTATTAAACATGATGGTCCAGATGCAACCTCTGGCTCAGGAAGTCCCCAAACTGCTGATTGCTGGAATCTGAGAGGTTATACCAGAGGGGGGATCACTGTAATCGCCATGCTGCTTATATTTGCTTCTAAAGCACCCAGTGCTCCCCGCTGGGGAAGACGAGATACTGGGTTGGATGGGCCATCAGTGACTCAGAATGGCTCATCTATTTTTATGTTCCTAATTGTTGTAAAATGAATAGGGAAGTTACCTCGTTTTTCTCCTTTCTACAAGCTGAAATTCACTACTGCCAAGAAATTCAGATTTTCAACTGCTTGGGCCACTCAGGACAGGCTCCTCAGAGCCAGAAACGATGCAGTGCAGCACATTAAATATAACATATTCCATACTGGCCTCTGTGACTGCCCGGGGCCAAGCGAGGCAAGCGGCCCAGATCAATGGCTGGAACCACATCTTCCCTCTGGGTACAAATGCTTATTTGTTTATATGAGTAAAAATACTCAAGCAAAGTCGACTCCAAACTTAGGGCTGGAAATAGAGGAAGAAAAAAGTATATTGCTTGCTGTACCTCCTTCTCTGGAGCAGGTAGGAAGGGATTAAGCAGCAAGGTTGGCAGATGGAGGAAGGTTTAGCTGCCTGCATATACAATACAAGCAGTTACTATTCTAAAGCTGAGCAGAGAAGCTTGGAATTGGTGGGGTTTGTGCAGTATTGGCATTGTTTCGTCTGTAGTGCTAAAGGGGTGAAGGCAACCTACTGTAGATCCAGAGCCATGACTTATGTTCTCGCTCCAGAGTGGTGCAAAGGCTGATCTCACTCAGCCTGCCCTGACGCTTGTTCACACTGAGGGGTGAGTTAAAACCACCTCATTTGCTTGCATAGCATTGCCTTGGGAAACAGGAATGTGTTGGCCAAAGTGGATTTGGGTAGCTCTTTGGCCAAATTGAAATTCATGTTGAAGAGCTAATAAAGGAACTGAGACTCGGCAGGTTGTCTGTCGGGCAGCTCCCTCCAGGGTTAAGTCTGTGGGGAGGGATGTGTCTAGGGCTGGGTGCTGTGTGATCAGGCTAAGCTATGGTGCAGACTTCAGCAATTGCCCCAGAAAAGAACTTAAACCCAGGGTCCTGGACAGAAACCAGCTGAAGCTGGAAGCAGTTTGGAGGCTGAGGTCTGCTTTTCAACCCTGTCCAGTGCATGTGTGTTTAGCCAAAGTCATGCTCCCCCTGACCCACTTCCTCCCCCCGGCATCCCCTTTCCCTAATTTTTCATAAGTGTTGCCACTGGGGATTTGTATATGAGAAAAAAATGAGGTGAAAAAAGTGAAAGGAGGAGGAGCAGGAGAGCTGTACCTCTTCTTCAAATGCAGTAATTCCGATGGGGGAATGCGCTGTTAAAGTTTCTGCCTTGACGTGTGCATGTGAAACGTGGCCAAGTTATGGTTTCTGTGGGAATTGTACGTTTGAATTTTCTGCCTTTTGTGTGGTTAAATTCTCAACCACAACATTGCATTAAATAGTTAGGCTTTTTTTTATATTAGTTGTTGTACCCATAAAGCTTAATGTTTTGCTGCTTTCTGAAGGTGGGAGGGTATTTGTGTGTTTTTGTGCTAGGGCGATGACATGGCGGTTTACTTCAGATCGGAGTGCGGAGGATACGCTCGGATTTCTGCCAAAGCGAAAGGAGGGGGGAGGTGTTGGGAGCTCTTTCTAGTGAGAAGGGATGGCTCAGCAACCAGGGGTGTACTGCCAGACCAACAGCAATTAGCCTAGGGGACAGGAACAGGCCTTGGGATTTCCTGTTGTGATACTGAATTTTATCTCTAACTAAACAGTTCCAAATTTGCTCCAGCTGGTAGAGCCCACCAGTTTTGTCTGCTCTTCCCTGCACCTTCCCTCCTCCAGATATTTGCTGTGCAACCTCTGTGAACTGATATGAGTAACCTTTGTAGGAAGACTGCACTGGCTGTCCTGTAAAAACCAGCTTCACCACCAGCATTAATTTCTGCTGGGGCTAAGACTCTCCACAGAAACCAAGCGCTGATGTGGTGTGAAGCTTTGGTCTCCTGTCAGCTGCTGTAGGAGCCTGTAGAGGGTCAGAAGAAGCATGGGGGATGCTGGCACCACATCCATTCTGTATGTTTGAGGCTGCCAGTGCTGGATGTTTTAATGCCAGTGTAGATGAGGGCTGTGGTCCATTGAAATGTAAATTAGAAGGGTTTCACAAGAAGTGTTTATATGCTGTGCCAGCAGTAGGCTGAAAGGTGAAGGCTTAAACTTGACTAATATATTTTCTTTTAATCAGTGACCAGCAAAAGAAAATGGATGTTTACAGGTCCCGTGAAACCCATTAGCTTGGGTTGGGTTCATTATTGCAGCCCTGAGCAGTCTTATGGAATCACAGGCATCAGAAATTGTCTTCTGTAGCACTGAGGGATGTGGGATAGGCTGGCGAAGGGAGAGTGCTTCTGTTTGCTTCTGTTCAGTTATGTGTCTTTTGGATACTGTTACCGAATTTTTTCTTTAAAAACACAGGTTCCAACTTCCTGTAGCTACCAAAAGTAGTTACACTTTTCAGACCCTGTTCCTGGTAGAAGTCTGTCAAAGATGGGAGCTTTGCTGGGCCTGTTGGAGATGGAGATCTGGGAATAAAGGGAAACCAAATCACCAAGCTGGTTTATTCTTTGTGGTAGATTAAACCATCCTCTTCCAGCCTGCTGAAGGTTATTATCTTCATGAGAGGTTATCATCTTCATAAAAGTTTATTATTTTCTATATGGAAGATGTTATCTTACCCATCATTCCTGCTTCATAGGCCTAGTGAGTCCTTCCCCACATGAACACCCCTGGTATTTTTTGCCTTGGTGTTCCTGTATGCTCCTTTCCAGCCAAGAAGCAATGATCCCGTATTCGAAAGCTGAGGTTGTCCTTCTGACCTTCCCACTGTGTCTTCTCACTGTGTTTTGAATTTCCACGTTTGCTATGGGCACAAACTTCCAAACCAGATGGAGGTGGAATTTCTTTGCTCTTCCTTTTCCTCCCACAAGGAGCATCCGGGTGCTTTTGGTACCCTGAGCCTGAGCTGAGGTGGGTGAGGGCCATCCTGCGTGTGTACGTCACTGTTTATCCCCACAGGATACGCTCGGGGCTCTGTTCTCAGACCTAATGGGTAGGTAAAAGGCAACTGGTTTTAAAACTCCTTTAGAAGAATGTAAATATATTTTCTATTTTGACCCATCAGGTCCTTGAGCAGCTTGTGATGTTTTAAAAAGGCAAATGTCCAATTTCCTTCACTGTCCCCAGAAGAAAATCCTGTCCACTGGAGTGGGTGGGAGGTTTTCCTTGACCTTTAGGAGAGAAGGGCTTCAATCTGCATGTGTCCTGGTAGAGACAGTTTGGGTACTTCCATGGGTTTTCCCCCTTGACAGGATTTTCTGGCCTGTTGGAAAAGTTTTCTTCTCACTCTGCCTCTGACAGCTCTAAGGGCACGGGCAAGGACGCAGTCAGCAGGGAAGCCGAGTTTATTGGCTTCCTATCCTGTGATTTGGTTACTTTCTGCCTTTTTTTGAAACAATTCTTTGATTTTGAAAGCAAATGGTGTCTATAATATAGTGAATTGGACACTAAATTTCTATTAATTCATAAAAACTAAAATAGAATCCATTAGGAGTAGTTTGGTATTGGTGTGAAAGGAGATGTAAATTATCTACTATCATGCTTGAAATGTGAAAGCTAATCATGTTTGGCATCAGGCCAGCTACCATTAAAGTAATTATTTTTAATCATCAGCTTTTGGTGACATGAATACTCATATTTGTTGATTTACTGTGGAAAGCACTTTACATTGTAAATAAAAAGCTGAGAAAATATACATTTTGTTTCAACGATAATAATAATTATTCAGATAAAAAGACATTTGGTTTTATGAAGCCAAAAGAGTCGGTTTCTGTCCCC
Source organism: Aleadryas rufinucha (assembly GCA_013397815.1). Taxonomy (NCBI): domain Eukaryota; kingdom Metazoa; phylum Chordata; class Aves; order Passeriformes; genus Aleadryas; species Aleadryas rufinucha. The sequence continues at coordinate 39,939 of VZTH01018836.1, forward strand.
ACGTCAGTCGATATAATCAGCCTGATCCAATGCCTGTCATATTAAACAGGAACTCCACCAACTGCGAGAGGGGTTTGGATCCCATTCCTGTGTGAACACTACATTTTTTTATCCTTTAAAATTACAAATAATGATTAGTAAACTGAACCACTGCTGTTGAACACCTTTTCTGTTTAAATTGACATAAATTTAAGCAGGGGTGTCCTACGTGCAACCTATATTTGATGATAAACCTCATAAAATACTGTAAATGGTCTACATGAACTAGGTTAAAATTCCTAATTTTGCCAGTTTTCCATGAAGCTGAGACCCTTAATTGCCTATACAAATTCTCTAAGGGAAGATATAAGTGCCTTGCTTATTTGGGACCACTGCAAATCACCTGCCTTTTGCAAGAATAAAACTATATATCCTGGCATTGTATGACAAAATATTACCTGAAATTTGGAAGTAGGTAATAAGAGGACCTGCAATACATTCAGTAAACATCTTGTGGATATGACTGAAAGTCTGTATTTACTCCAGTGGTCCATCTCCCCAAAATATGTGTCTGGTTTGCAGAAAGCATTCCTTAATTTCACAGGCATAGAATATTTTCGTATAAAATATACAGCATTTAGGTAAAAATTACTTAATTAAGCAATCAGGGAGCTCAAATTCAGCATGTAGTGGCTGGACAGGCAGTGACTATATGAAAGCAATTCAGGGAGGGGAAAGGATTATTAGCAGGTAAAGCAAAAGCAGCACAAAATATTGTGTAGGGCTGTTTGTGATTTTAAGCAAAGAGGGGCTGGTTCCTGGCTGTTAATTACAGTAGAATAAAAAGCTTATTACAGGGTGTGAGAGGGTGTGGGACTAGCGTGTGCTCGGAGTCTCAGAGGCAATTCCACCACATGCATCTTGACAGAATATTTTGTACAAGCCCAATTATAAAACAGCCAAGTAATGCAGACAAGCAAAAAAAGGAAAGCAAACAAAAGCTCATCTCTCGATTGTCTCCTTGGGTAAGCAGATCCAACCAAACACAGGCTGTTTCCAAAGCTTTGAGAGCACTGCCATGCTAGCTGAGCTGGCCACATGCTGGGAGGCTTGGAGGACCCGTGGGAGTGTTGGCTCCCGTTTCCTTGGCACCAGCAACTCCACCACTCAGCAACGTGGGTATTGATTTCATCAGACTTCGAGTAGCTTCCTTTTCCTCCAGTTTTTGACCACGTTACGTGTTGTGTTGCTGAGAGCAACATGGCTTGGCAGAAGTTTGCCATATTGCTATGGAAGAGGTTGTGCTCCACTGCAGTTCTGTGTCCTTCTGTCCCCACGCAAGTTCCATTCCCGAAATTCGGACCCTCTTTGGGCCTCTCCTTTCTGCAGAGCGTACAACCTGTACAACCAGCCCCTGTAGGGTGGTGTCTGTTTTATCAGGAGCGAGGAGCCTCGGTCAGCCTGCTCTGGTGGGGGCATGAGAAGCTGCCGAATGGTCACCAAGCCCCGAGATACAGCTGCCCCTTTACATCTCCTGCTTCGGAGCACAGATGTGTGTGGAAGGCTGTACACACAAACTGCTTTTAACACTGGCCCACAAGTTAGCCTAGGGCTTGAATTTGGGTCTTTATAGTCTAAAAATAGGGTGCAAGTGCTTGGAAAAAAAGGCGTCAATTGGCCCATGGTCCTTCCTTGCGGAAACACGCTCTGTGAGTGTTTTAGGTCATTTCTTAAAGGAATACAACCCCAACCTACCAAAAAAAGATAAACACATTGTGGGAGGAAGGTTATGAATGCCTAGCAAGCGGTTTAAAATAACTTAGGTCAAAAGTAGAGATCAAAAATTAAAATATTGGTTTAGTTGGTTGTTAAAATAAAACTCAGTTGGATTTTTCTGAAGGCCTAAATATAAATAGTTAATTGGGCCAGTGCTAAATCAAAATACTTCCTAATTTTGTGTGTTTTAATTCTTTTTTTCTTGACAAATCCATGAAAGATAAAGATGTAGTCTTTTCTGAAAATTCAGTCCTATGTGGAAAAATAATTTAGGTAAATACATACTTTACTATCAATTCTTTGGGGAAGGGATGTTCCCAATAATTCTCTAAATTCTGTGCCTTATCCTGCAGGTAGTTCCAATATCAGCTTAACTGACTTCTCATCAGAATTGTAAGGGAGAAAGAAGTTCTGAAAATTTTTCATGAAACTGCTAGGGAGAAAAATCCTTTCTTTGAGTTTTTTAATATTTGGCTTCATTCAGAAATGCGTTGTCCATCAGTTTCAGATTATTTCACCAGTTGGGAAAACAAGGGACTTGGAAATGTTTGTTTTATAAAAATTACAATGCATATTACTAACTTATTTTGGGGATTTGTTTTTACATTTTAGATAATAATGTAATTGTATATAATAATTGTATATAATTGTATATAATTTATATAATTTTATATAATTATTTTATATAATAATACAGAATTATAAAATATTCAGAAAGAATTTGCTTTCAAAAAGGAAAATTCCAAATCTTTCACTTCAAAACACTGTATTCTTTTGAACTGTTCACCCTACTGTATATTTTTTTTATCTACAGGAGCATTTCAGCAAATATTGCATGAACTTGTTCAAGATTTTGATTGACTGTCTGATTATTCTCTCAAAGTTTTCTCGGCACCTTCCATTAATTTTGTAGCCCTTCGTTAAGCTTTCTGCACTCAGTTTTGCTTCCACGACATTTTTCTCATCCGTTTGCTCTCTGACATTCCAGCAAAAAAGGTATTCTCATCCATGTCCTGCTCTCATATTTTCTCAGATTGTTGGACGAGGTACCATTTAATTTGTTTTACCAAATTTGCACTTGTCCTTTCCATGGCCATTTATATAATTTTTTTTTTTTATCAGAAAGAGATCGGTCCGTGCTCCATCTGGCTCTATGTGAAACGCTCACTCCGCTCTTGGGTGCTTTGCTAAATCCGCCCTCTCCTCGCCCTCATCAGCATGCGGCTCCCGTCGCTCCAGCTTCGGGAGCGTCGGCGGAGGAGCAGCTCTGTAGGCAGGAGTCTCGGTGTGGGTTACCTTCGCCGCTAGCTAGATGGTGCTAAAGAATTTGTGCTTGTCATCGCTGAGGAGGAGACCATTTGGAGTGCAATCCTCCTGTCGGTTCCTGGGCTCGCAATTAAAAAGAAGCGCTTTTGCTTTGTCCTAAGTGCGGTATCGGCTGCCGCTGGTACTTGCAAGGAGTCTAAACCAGTGGGAGACCTGCTCTGGAGCACTTTATGGGTTAGGCCTCTTGGTTTTGATGACTTCAGTGCACTGTGGATCAGCCCCAGGAGCCTTATGCATACTTTGACATAAAAGAGGTTTTGCCCGCAGAGGAATCCCTCCCTCTCCTGTGCCTGTTTCCGATCCTCTGGAGCAGCGATGGGCTTAGAGCAACAGGCAAGAGCTTTGCCTTTTGCTCTTGCTGTGCCTGTCTTGAGAGAGGAAAGGTTTCCTCTGCCTTTCAGAGCTTAACCCTGCAGCAGTTGGGAAATTTTTAGAAGTGAATAATTTAGAAAACAAACAAAACCCAACACCACCCCTCCAACTTGCAGTAAGTGCTCTTGGAGCCCAGGTTTCCTTGCTGTTTGAACGCTGCTGTTTTGGATTAACAGAGCCCTGGCTCTGATAAATACTAACAAAGTGTAACGAATGATCAAAGCTGCATTTACAACCCAATGAGCTTGAAATGATTGATCTGGATGACATAATAATGATAACCAGTGTGATGAGGCATGCAGGACTCTACCCCTCCAGGTACTGGGAGGAAAGAGCAGGTATTAAAAATGACTCCACTTCTTAGGTCATCAGGTTGTTCCCATTCTGATATAAGTGGAAGACAAATGCAAGACCCTTGCTTTCCCCCCGAAGAGCCCTGCAGCTGCTTTGGGCTGTTCATATTCTTTTGATTGTAATTCATTGTTTTGTACAGATTCCAAAGTTTGACTGATTGTGGAGTAAGTAAGACCGAGTCATTCATGTCCGTTCCCTGTGCTGCTGGGGATCTGAGTCTCTTGCCTGTAGTTCAAAGCATGGTGTAATCTCAAATGTTGTTCTTTGCAAGGCCATAGTCACAGATGTGAAAGGATATGAATATGTCCACGGCATGGATTTTGCCTCCATGGCATGGATTTTGCCATCTGGAGCTTTCCTGTTATCCCCCAGAAGACTGGCTAGAGAATTAATGACAAGACAATGTAGACAAACCATAACTGCAGCTATGCTTTAGTACTTGGCTGCCTCTGGTCCCATGATAACCTCTCCAACAGCAGTGTGTCTCCTTACAGCTTTCCAGAATCAAGCTTCCAACAGACTTCCTTTCCTCCTACAAAACAGAAGTGCCTATCTACTGGCCTTAGACCTGGCAGATGAGAAAGAATTGAGCCTTCCTTGATGTGTTCATTTTTGTCTTTTTTTCTTCCTTTTAGTCTTTGGCAGCAAAGATTGTCCAGATATGTGGAATGTTCACATTCCTCAGCATTCCTTAAAGACAACTCATCCTTCTATAAAATCAGCATAACCTGCTCTTTATTTCTAGCAGGTTGCTTTTTCCAGGTAGGAACAAAAGACTTTGTACCCCCAAAGGCACCAGTTCAGTGTTATGGAAGACAGTCTATTTGTGCATGTAGAAGATACTCTCACAATGTTATGATCATCTTTGTTCTACAGGTCTGATCCTGGTATGTCCCTTGCTCTGGATTTACAGCAGGCAAGGATCCCTTTAGGGACAAGTCCTCTGTTGCTGCTGTACCATTTTCAGCCACCAACTAGTTCTTCCTTTCCTTTTTTCTCACAAAAAACCCCAACTATGGCAGTCAGAATAAATTTGTTCACACAGGGGCCAAGGAGCATTAGCCTTTTAAAAATACTGGGCTGAATCCTCAGCAGCATGAATGTAAACAGTAACACCTTCGAAGTCAAGAGAATTTTTCTCATTTACTCTCTGAGACTCTTTTTCAGTATGATACTAAGAGCATATTCACAACATCTACATGTACAGGAGGTTTTATCCAGATTTCCAATAAAGTTGACAAGAAGACAGTCAGTGGCTCTGGAAGGCAATTAGAGTATTTAAATATGAATCTGAATTGCTCTGTGAAAGACACTATCTTTTATTCTCCCCTTCCACTGCCATCCCTTTTCCCTTTGCCTCTCACTGGGCCATAAAGACTCTGCCAGGTTAAGCACCCGAAGCAAGGTGTTTAAAATTTGGCCAGCTGAGTACCATCTCCTGTCACCACTTTCAGCACTAACTACAGCCATCCCTCAAGGAGTTCCTCAGAGCAGCTCCATCTGTTTCTCTAACCTAAAACACCCCCCCACATTAGCAGTGACAGGTAGGACGGACAAGTATGTGGGCAGGCATGAACACTTCTCTAAAGATTTCTAAACTTCCCCAAAGTTCTTTTACCCGAACAGTGTTACTGCATATGACAGCTGACCTCAGACTTGGTCCTTTGAGCAGTGAGTTCAATTAGCTTTAATACTTTCAACATTCAAATAGTTAACAGTAAGCAAAGTTCTTTGGAAGCGTAGGGGGATGGCTACATGTGCGTCTGCTGAAGTTGTCAGGCAACGATGGAAAAAAAGAAAAAAAAATTTAAAAAATCTCTAATTGCTTCCAGACAATGCCTTTTGGATAGGGCTGTGAGAGAGCAAGGGGAGCTCATGCTCTGACAGAGGCACTGCTCCCAGCCAGAGAGGAGTCAGCTGCAGCCCTGACATCTCTCCAGTCCTGCCTGGTGACCTCCTCAGTGCCAGTGGAAAAGCTTTGCCCAAAACAATCAGGTTCTCCAGCTCTCTGCAGTACCCCTGGCTTACAGGAAGCTTGTGGAAAGTCAAATGCCCAGGGAAGTGAGCCAGCAGCTCTGGGTCCACCGCGGTCTTTATTCACAATTGTGGGCTTGTCCTGTCACTGACTCTCATTCTCCTTGCCAGTAAAATCTGAGATAAATCTGAGCTGTTGAGGGCTGGACTTCGGTAGCTAATTTGTTCAGGTCCTACAGTAGGAAGTGTCATTGTGTCATTGATATACAGATAAATTCCTGCAATTTTCAATGTATTCTTAGCTAGTAGTATAACCCTAACACAATCTTCCTGCTTTGTTATCTTCCATATTATTTTCTGGAGTTGGTGCATCTAGGTGTTGTCAGAAAACTGGATTCACATATTTTTTGCTGCAACTGGAAAACAAAAGCAGAAGGGGCTGGGAGAGACGGCAGCAGAGAGCACTGAGGAAACTTCACTGGCTGCAAACAACATTAACAATCAGTGCCAGAACTGAGGGAGGAGTAATAAGGTCATATATTCTGTGATGACAAGTGGGAGAGCTTCTACTTGAACTACCAGGACTCAGCTCAAGCAACTCTTGCCACTAGCCCAGCCCTGCTTATGACAAACCATCCTCAAAGGTGGCTTTTCAGGAGAGCCTATATTCTGAAGAAACACAGAAAAAAAAATTAGACGTCAGAAAATTTAGCTCTTACTAGATTCCACAGAAGTGATTAACTGTTCTCCAAAGCCTCCACAAGCTTCTGTGTTACTACAGTCTTGCCATTTACTCTGCTTTGGCTCAGCCTCAGACAATTCTTTATCAGAGTTTTCTGATATTTAAATGCTAAGCATTAGAAATGCATCTTAAAATGGAGACTTAAGCTTAGTTTATGGTGGCATGAGGTGGTAGTATTGAGGTTATTTCTCTCTGGGAAAGTCTGTATCGGTCCTTGTCAGTCCATAGTGAAAATACTCATTTTATTACTCATCTGGGTGACTGATTGTGTCCAGTGGATACTGTCCTGCCCTGATGTCTTTTGCTATCTCAGAGTTTTAAAAAAATCCAACTGTGGAGCTGAAACCACTTAAATATTTTATTACAGAAAATGTAGGCTCAGCATGTAAGTTTACCAGTCAAACTATATTTATATCTGTGCCCATATACATGCTTTTACAGACCCCAGGGTTTTATTTTATCCTAACTAATATAAGAGTAAATGGTTGGATTGCAGTGGAATTGTTAAGGGTGTATATAAGCATCGTTTTATATCAGGACTTAAACAAGTCTCCAGTAAAGCAGTATTGTGGTTTCTTGCAGTTGGAAAGATCAGAGACTGTAATAAAAGGAGTCCATAGAAATGGATGACCCTACCAGCAAAGAAATCCACAGGAACATCTTGAGTGAATTCATTGCTACATGTTGACATCCAGTGGAGAAATGGTCTCAGAAAGCCTTCTTTCATCATTGAGACAGCAACCTTAGGCAGAGGCCCCTGAAAGTGATGTAGCTTAGGTTTAACCTGAAGTTTTGTCTTTCAGATGGATTTAAGGAATTTAAGTCACTGTCAACAGTTACTGCAGGGAAGACAGTGGAGATTCAAGATATTGGTAAAGCACCACATTTCATCTGGAGCCTTCTCCACTCATGGCTGAGCTGGTGTAATTGAGTTCATGAGGAACCGTCATCTGTTTCAGTCTAAAGTCAGCTGGGTTAATTTAAGGCAGGGCTGACTAGCTGGCAGGGGAGAGCACTTTAAACCTACCCCAGCCATGACTGCTGCAGTCTGGCCTACTGCCAGCACTGAGTCTACAAGGAGTTGGAGTATATTTAGCTTCAGCTTATTCTCTGCCCCCTCCACCTACATGCTGACCCATGCCAGCTGTGACTCAAGTCTGCCTGGCCCCTTTTGCTGACATCCTCCAACCTGTCTGCTTGTTTAGATTCATGCTGTTTGCTGGCGTGGTACTTATCTTCGACCGTGAAAATTTGACTGGACAGCAGACTTGCTCAGAGACCTTGGACAAGTCTTTTAATCCCTCATACTTAGTCTGCAGGTGTGCAAAATAAAGGATTACTCCAAGAGTCCTGACAGGATGCTGTAAGGTGTGATGCTGGATAATTGTGCACCACTCTGCTTTCTCTGTAGAAAAACCGAGTGTATTTAATATAGCATATAACATATATTTGTAACATTAGCAAAGGAAGTCAGTCAGGGACCAGGGGTTTATTACTCCAAGAAGGGATACAGTCCTGCTGTTATTACAAAAAAAAATGGCAGCTCTTACTGTATTCCTGGGAAAGTGCACCAGATTATAGTTTTCTCCACCAAACACGCACTTTTTTAATCTTGGAAGCTCCTTTTTCATCCAGTCCAACTTTGACTTCAATTTTTCATGAACAAAAAAATGTCAGGCAGCTTTATAGGATTTCCAGTTACAAATGATACAAGTCTTAGCACATCTCATAGGCAAGGGAATATGATGTACTTTATGACCTGATAAAAGTAAACCTGAGGGAGCTATTCCTAAAAGTGCCACTCAGGGTCAAGGATGAGATCACATCTGAGAAGGCAGCTGTGGTATCAAATACCTTCTGTAAGACAATGACATAAAGGGTTTCAGAAAGTTGGCCTGAACTCAGGGGTCTGGATTGGCTCCTAGTGATGTCAACCGTGTGCCTACGATGCCTAGCAAATATCTCATTCTTCTTCTATTTTAGGAATAATTACTCCTTAATGACAGCAACAAGCGAATTTAGGTCTCTCGGTGTCCCCTGTGAGCTGAATATTATGTGCTCCCAATAGTCACAATCAGTGGAACTGAGGACCAAAGTGTTTTTGTCGGGCAGATTTTGCACCTTGGACACCTTTCTCACCCCATCACAGCAGCATCAACACCTTTTGGGTTGAGGTTCTTTACCTGCCTTTCTTGGGCCTACCAGAAGATTCATTTTCCAGTGTGGTCTCATATATTGACCCCTTTCCCTAGAGCAGGCTGCTCTGATCTCCCACCAACCTGGCTGTGAACAGTTCCAGAGATGGGGCATCCACAACTTCTCTGGGCAACTTTCTTAGAAGCCCACTAAGGGTGACAGGGAATTGTGTTAATGGTGAATGGGAAACCTTTTTCATTCCTGGGTGTGTGAGGTAATTGGGTATTACCGTGGTGCTGAACACAAAATATGCCTTGTTTGAAGAACTCCACCAAGGCTATTGCTAGGCAAGTGCAACTGCAGTCTTGTGTCTGACTCCTGCATAATCAGGAATAGGAAGTGCTGAGGTATCCATAGCTGTGTCCTGAACGTTTGTAAATAAAATGAGCGAACTCCCTGTTCCTTGTGCAGTGATGTATCACGCTTGTGTCTTTAGTAAAAGTCCATCCCTTTACTAAAGAGTCTTTGTGGAATAGAAGATTACAACTATTGGGGATTTGGTTCACTATCTAAGAAAAGAATGAAATTATTGACACAAATTCAGAAAGAGAGAACTAAAAGGTCCATAGAAGAGCTAAGGGCTGTTTAAGAACATATGCAAAAAGTAGTCTAGAGACCGGGAGCTGTGTATTTTCACTGTTTGATCTGCATGTGACATAATCTGACCCTTTTGCAGATACAAGTGTATTAAACAAATTCTCATATAACCTGAAAACAGAGGAAGAGCATTTCTTAGAGCAGAGGGAAGGATATCAACATATAAGGAAAACAGTGGAGTGGAGAGGGGATGTAGCCAAAAGTTTGGTTATCGACTTCAATTTCACTTTCAAATGCATTACCAGTGTCTGTGGTCCTCCTCATGCTCCCTAGTTGGTATTTCTGCAGGTAAAGCATGTGTAAATTGTAGCAATTTACAACCTTTTGGACACTACTCTGGCAATGTTAATTTAACAGAGCCGCTCAGAGCTTTGCCCACTTGTTGCAACTGGAGAGTGTTTAACTTGTGCCCAGGTGTCCATTCCACTCGGCAGTGACCTCAGATCCGAGCAGGAATACCCCACCCACTGCTGCCCCACCAATCTGGGCAGCCTTGGAGTTAATGCTGTTCACCTGGCAGGGCTGGGAAAGGAAGCACAACCTAGCAAGGAACTGCTCCAGAGGAGTTGCTGAGAGGTCTATTGTTCCTGATTGTCCTATCCTTTTCTTCTTCTTGGCCTGGAAAATGTACCTGACTGATTGCTGCCTCCTGTTGCTAGTAATGCCTCTCACTGACCCTGGGTTCAGGTTTGTTTGATAAGCTGGGATCTGTAAAACTGCAGTCTAACAATTTCACCACTTGTTCTGATTTAGTGAGGGGTGAGAATTAACAGATGGTGTCATTATCAAAAGCTGTTCAAGTGTTGAAACAACATAAATTCCACAAATACCGAAAAACAAATACAAACTGCTGTAATTTTTCCAATATTGGTTGAATTATAATCACACTTTGCATTTATACAGGGCTTTTTAATCCACAGCTTTTGAAGTGCTTCCAGATTGTAACTAAAGCTCAGCCCAGATCTGTGAGAGAGGAGAGCATAACATTACCTGCTCTACTGAAGTTGAAGGTGTGGTGCCAAGTGTTAAAGGCTCATATTGGGGATCTGTCCAGGGACTCTGGCTTCTTCTCCTGGGTCTGCTGCTGCTCCAGCTGAATGGTCTTGGGTAAGTGGTTTCATTTCTCCATAGTTGAATTTCTGCTTCTGAACAAGGAATGATAATGTTTTGTCTCCTTTGGGAAGTGTTTTGTTTCCAGCAGATGAAAAGTGCTCTGCTGTAAGGTGTGGGTGTTGCTGATACCATTGCTGTTGCAACTATTAAAGAGCAGATGCTGGGAGGGCTTAATAAGAAATACATGGTCTAGGTTTCCAGAGGGACAGAGGATATCAGGGTTCTAACTGAAGTTCTTCTAAAGGCTTGATTTTTAGGATTCCCATGGTGAACACTGTAAAACAAAAGTAAGGGTTTGCTGATTTTGGTGGGGTTTTCTTTTCCCCTCTCCTTTTTGTTATCCTTGCTAGTTATAACAACTTCTCAGGACCTTTCTATTTCAGCTTTCTGCATATTCCATCTTCACAGTATACCAGTGTGTTGCCTTTGTCTTACCTGTAGTCCTGCAGGTGTAAATGAGGGATTCTGCAATTAAATTAGGCAAGTAATTCTGCTGAGGAAAAAAGTTTGAAGATTTGAGCTCACTTTCTTTTGCACTCTATTTTTGGACTTTGTTATGAGGTCATGACTCAGGATTAAAAAAAAACAGATAAAGTGAAGATGATCTCTTGTTGGTGAGTTGGGTCTTAAGACTGCATAACAATAGTAATGAACCTTATAAAAAAAATCAGTCTATGATCATTGAATTTCAGGGTTGTGTGTTTCAGAAGATAATATTTATGCTGTTGATTATATTTATATTTTGGTTGGCCCAAAGGATTCAGCGGTTCCTTATGACAGATGCTTTGAGGATCTGAATTTTCCTGATAAGTGTGAGTGGAGAGGGAGGAAAGAAACATGGAAAAAAAGAGGGTGGAAAAAACCCCCAGCATTTTGGGAGAGGAAGGTCTCAGATTAATCATGGGCAGTTCTAGCCCAAAACCCAAAGTTTATGTATTTAAGATTCCCTTCCTCACATGAATGCATTCATATGAGTATTGTATTGGGAGGGACCCTTTGCATCATTTGCTAGATTTGTGTTGTGGTTTTGTTCTCTCTTCCTTTGGGCAAATATCATGGTACAGCTCGTATCCGTGCAGTCTGGAATCTTTACCTCCCAAAAGAAGTCAGCAATGCTCCAGTGGCTTGCTAGGAGCAAACCCTGGCCTGTGGCAACCCCTGAACTCCACTTGGCCCTCGGTAAGGAGGGAGCCAACACATCCAGGCTAGAAGTGGGCCAGAAAGTGCCACTATGGCAACAAAAAGAGGGCAGTGCTGGAGCCTGCCATAAGCCTGGCTTTGTTCACAGGCTATAGCTGATAGTGATCGTGTCCTATAAGCCATCCAAAATCCCTCTGAAAGGCTGGAGTCTGTCCTAATTTCCAGCTGTGTGTAGGATGGATGTGTTTTGAACACACACGTTTTTTAAAGAGACCACATTTCACACATTTCTTATAAACTGTTGCACTCAAGTTGCATTTGTGCTGAAAGATGACTTCTCCTGCCAGAAGGTCCCGCTGGAGGCCTGATGATGGGGTAGGAGTGGCAATGAGGTGGCAGAGCAGGGTGGTTGTGTTGCCCTGTTGACTTCCACATGGAAAAACCTGGTAGGGACTTAGTCCTGAGACCCAAAATTCTGTTCTCTCCCTTTATACACCAGAATGTTATGAATGGTGCTTATTTATTTATTCCTTTGGTCTTGGTCAGATGAAAAGAAGAGAGAAAGGACTACTTGAGACTTTTCTATCTTTGACAGCATTTGAGGCTTTATAAATGTGGGTTTCAGCTGCGCTTGGTGGAAGTTACTGCAGACTGGCAAACCAGCCTGGAAGCCAGCACAACACAACCACAAATTTGGCAACAAATTACCGCTGCCAGATGCCTTTGCTGTTCCTTTAGCTTTCTATGGATTTGAGGCACTTCAATTGTTTTTTTTTGTTGTTGTTTGTTTGGTTTTTTTGCCTTTTTTCTTTGTTTGTTTGTTTGGTTTTTATTTTGGAAATACTCTCAAAGTAGAATGCAGAGTTTTGGGCTGTCTAGCCAAAGTTTAGCTGTCCTTTTGCATCTCTGCCAAACTTCCTCTTTTCAGCAAAAACAATTTATTATCTTGCTGATTCTTTAGACCTGAAAGATTTGCAAGTACAAATAAACTTGTGGTGGTTTTTGTTTTTTTTTCATGGCCTTTCAAAGAATAAACTCACTTGCTTCCTCTCAATTATGTGGTCTATGCTAGCAAAGAAAAGTATTTAACCTTTGGGCCACTAGCAAGATTCAGAAAATGTTTTAATTATGCAAAACTTCTGCACTCTGAACTTTTAGAGTACAGATAATTATTTTTTCATATGCTAGAAATCCTTGTTTTCATGTGGTTGGGCAATAGCATCACTTGACCACATGCATGTTAAGGGAGTTTGCAGCGAGTTAAAACTGGAAATCTTTGTTGTAAAAATTTCTTAAGTCTTTTGTAAAGGTTTATTCTTGACAATCCATGGACATGTGGTAACAAAACGGAAAAATCTATGACAGGTAGGCAGTAATCCTCCCTCTTACTGAACAAATGAGATCTGAAGTAAGAAATTAGGCAGCAAAGTTATCCCTTGTCTCCATGGAGGGAAAGCAAGAAGTTGTAAACCCAAGCCCTGCTGCAAAGGAATTGGAGAAGAATCTTCTCTCTAAAAATAAAATGTATGTAAGTTATCCAAAAAGAAAAAAATAAAAAAAAGCACCAGCCATCTGTGTCATTCATCCCCAATGCCTCTGTAGTGTAAGGGAATGGAACAAAAACATGTTTGTAAAACTGACATTGGCAGGAGTCGGGCTATGGGGTGGGAGGTGGTAACTTGGCATTAGACAGCTCTATCTCTTCGTGCCTTCAAAAATTACTTGTGCATTACCTGCAACTGTTGGGAAGATGTTGAAGTCTATTTTTTGTGTTGTATTTCAAAGGTTTTGCAAATTCTTTGAAGGTGACTTAACAGCTATTAAATGATACTAAAGGAGGAAAAAAAATCGAAATCTTTCCAAAGAAGAAGTTTAAAGGATGTGTTTAATATTAGTGTTGGAAATGTGCTATAAATCCTTGTAGTTTATGTGTGTCACTGTCTCTGAGATGGCATTTATCACTGCAGAGGGAGAAGGAACAATTCACAGAGGAAAGGATCTTTTAAGAATTTTATACGTTCCTCCCTATGTCACCGAAAGAAGGAAAAAAAAGACATTTGAGCAGAAGCCCTCAGCTGCACAGAAATCCTTGAACAGTTGTAATGTCCAGGCTGTATGACAGCAGGACACTCCTGCTGTTTTCCTTAAGGAAAATTGTACATTCAGCCATTTTTCGGCAGTTTGTTGTCTTTCATAAGGCAGTTATAAAATAGCAAGAACCTCCTTGTGCCAAGTAATAGGAAGAAGTGAAAAAAGTAATTTAGTATGTGGAAAAAACCCCAGAGTTTGAATAATGAAATTAAAAATGCAAATGCTCTGAATGGGATGCTTCTGTTGATATTTTTCTATTCTAGTTCAATCAATTAATTCATGTAGGAAATTCTAAAAAGTGTCGGGAAGAGAAACGCACCTGTGATTTTTTTAGTTGGAAAGATGTTCCTCTAGAGTCAATTTTAGTTTCTTGCCCCTTTAAAAACCCAAGCCAGGGATTTTGTCAAGAACTCTGTATTCATCCTTTCAAAAGTGAAAGTGTTTAAAGTGATATTGCAAATAATTTCTGATGCCACTAACTTCAAAAGAAGTTGACTGCATTTAGTGTCCTTAGCTCTTAGCTTAATTTGTTAAATCAAGCTGCTTCTGAAATTTATAGCAAAATTGTTCTTCTCTGGGGAAATAATTACTATTCCTCTTACTGGTGTGTGTGTGCAGATGTTTGTCAGCAGAGGAATTTGAGTCGATGAGCTTGAAGGAAGTGTTTCATTCAGTAGCACTGAGTTGGTGTCCTAACAAGAAGGGGAAGCTGATCTATTGATTCTTGACTATCGGGGTTGTGCCCTATTGATGGGAAATTCTGCTTTGGTACAGGTTTCCTGCAAGTGAAACTCGACTGACCTGTAAGGGGTTATAAATGTAGTAGGGCTGGTTCATTCCGGGCTTCCTGTTCACCTTGCCACAAGGTAGAGATGGGATTTTGGCTTTCAGGGCTATCACTTGGTGGTCATCAAACAAGGAAGAGGTGTTCAGCATCTGACAGGAATGAGCCTGTAGTGAAAACCTTAATTTAGGGTGTTTTTAATGAAACCATTTCTCAAAAGAAGGGATTTAATTAATGTGTGCACCTTGAAGAGGCTTCGACAGAGGGAAGTTCCAGCAAGACCTGCCTGACCTGAAACTGCATTGACTCTCCAGGGTAAGGATTTTGGTGGGATGCTGGAGTAGATATACATGCCATCACCTGCTGAGTCTCATCTGATCTAACCCCTGTCTTGGTATAGAGGTTGGGGATCAGAGAATTTCTCCAGGTTTGTAGGAACATGAGTGTTTTTTTCCAAACTGGGAAAGGCACTTACTGGGGAATTTGGGACATTGCTCAGAACCTCCAAAACTGGAGCTGAGTGTTTCAGTGGATTCCATGTCTTTTGTGTGTTGTCATTAATGGATGTGAAGCTCCTAGCCTGGCCATGTATAATACCTGCATGCAGAGCTTTCAGCAATGTGCTGTGAAGGGAACTGTTTGCATAGTTTTCCATCATCTGAGCTACTTGGTAATGCCACGTTTCTCTCCTCCTGAACCATGCAGAATGTTATGGTTTTGGCTGAGAAGAAACTTTGCCTTGAATAGTTTGAAGTCTCAGTTCAGAAGTAGAAAGCCATACCGGGGCTCTCTTTGATCTCCACTAGGTAAATTTATCAGTGAAATGAGAGCCAGATGGATTTGAATGACTTTCTGCCACAGTACTGGATCTTGCACTGCATGGAGGATAGGGAAAGGAAAGGGTGGTGGTGGCTCATCAGCTCCTGGCTTCCCTGTCAGCTGAAAGAAGCAGAAGAATAAAGTTTTGTCAAATCCACTAGTGGCTACAACTGACAGAAGCTGGAGCTTCCAAGGCTTATAATAAATAGATGAGAAGCACAGACGGTGCTGTGCTGCCTTTTGGGATGCAGCACAGCGCTTGGACAGGTGCTGCCTGGTTAGTTTTCCCCTGGAGAAAGTGAGGACCAGGATGGTATCTCCGATAGCTTGGAGGCTGGCTTGGCTCTTGGCTCAAGTCGGTTTTAGACGCACGTAAAAGACTGTTTATGTTAAGCTCTTTCTTTTTTAGTGCTTAATCAGTGTTCCTAGTGAATCCGAGGAGTTGCCTATAAAAGTTTCTACATCTGTTTCCTTCCCTAGGCTTGTCAGTTGTTACTTATATCCCAGTCATGGCTAAGAGGAAATACTGCTTTTCTTCATTCATTGTGTCTGGAGCCCACCCTGAATTTAAAGCACCTCACAAATTTTTAAAACAAGCCGTTAACAAATACTAGATGCACATCTTTGGTACTTTGGTTCATATTTTTTTTTTTTCCTGGAACTGATTTTTAATGAAAAGTCTTTTTCCTACAAAAAGCCAAACACCTTGGCACGTCAGCAGAAATCTGCAGCTCCCTGAAAGTGCTCCAGCCCATGGCTGCTGGAAGACACCTTGCAGTGGCCTGTGGATCTAGCTGTGAAAGAAGATGGAGTACACTGTGTGATCTAAGTTTTGGGAAACTAGAACTGGAAGAGCATTTCACAATCAATGGACCTGTAGGAGATACTGGATCTGTGTGTCTTTGTGTGTCTTTTGTGCCAAGTTTAATCATTTGAGTGACATCCTTTCCACTCCAGCCATCTACTTTAGACCACAAAATTTTAGCTGAAGTGATCTCAAAAAAGTAGGGTGGGTAGGGTGGAGCAGTACAGGGAGAAGACTAGAACAGTGTATTGCAATAGTAGATGGGGGGGAAAAAAAGGAGAGAAACACTCAAATCTGGTGATCATTTCTTTAAAACTGTATGGCACACCCATGTTTTGGAGCAGAGGCATGAAAGCTGGCAACAAACTGGCTTTTGTTTCAAGGATATGCCTTTTGCAGTTTTTGTCAAAATCCACACAAATTTGGCAAAGCTGTCAGGCTTTTAACGATCTTGGTTCATGCATATTCAGCAGCAAGGAGTTGGATTTCAGCAGTGCCTACCAGCCTCTGCCCAAAGACAGCCGGCTTCATACCAGAGGCTGGAGCACTGCAGGGTGGAAGGTGAAGATACACATTCCATACGCTGCCCGTTTCCTCAGGGCTTTTAGAGGATGGCAATCCCTTGTGCTAGGAAGCCTGCACCTCTGTGCTGGTTTATTTCTGCCAGAGCAGTCTTGAGGGCTCTCCAGTCTGAATGTGGAGGAGAGGAGTGGCAGGGAAGGCAACCCTAGAGCAGAAGCCTGGAGTTTGGCTGGAATGGTGAAGGACTAGGAAGGTGGGAGAGGAGGAGCAAAGAGACAATGAGCCCTGGTGAGGACTTGGCAAAGGGCCAAGGCTATGGACTGCAGCCACAAAAGTGAGGGATGAGGTCAGGAGAAGAGGCTGGAGCATGGAGGGGCAGGGTTGTGAATTAGGGCACACAGGTTTGAAGGGGTGAGAGCTGGCTGGGGAGGAGAGCAGAGACAAGCGCTGGGTTGAAGTAGGTGAGGCTTCTGTTACTCCCTCACTGTAAACTTCATCTGTGCTCATTCCAGGCTGAATGTGTTAAATAAAAGTGACAAGTACCAGGATACATTTTGCCCCCAAAATTGAAACATCCCTGCCTTTGATCATGTTCCTTTTCCTGTGTCAGCACATAGTCTTCAGGAACTAGAATTTAAGTTATTTGACCAGGTTCTCTGCTGGTGACACCTGGTTTAACTTTATCAATGGCTTCCTACAGATTTATATAGACAGCCTGGTCCTATAAGCATCTTCCCACCTCCGTTATTTCCTAACATGGCTTATGCTTTTAAAGATAATAAAAATGTGGTCTGGTACTCTCAGACCTGTCGGGAGGCTGAGTTTTCTTATTAGTAGCCAAGAGCAAAATCTGTCTCTTCCTCTGTAAATTATCTTCATTTTAATGTGTTTAAAATGCATCTCTTGAAAGTCTGAAATATTTGACAGTCTGCAAATGTATTTAAAATACTGCAGCGTTTAGCAATGGTCAAATATCTAGCTATACATTATATACTGTCACATATATTAAATATATGTGCAAAAATGTCAACAGACAGAATAGTTATGGGGAAAATATTATAATAAATGTAAAAATTGTCATCTACTGATGAAAATGACCCTAATTTATTTGGACCACCAACATGCATATAAATCTTTACTCTGACATTTTATTCTATAATTTTAATAAATAACTTAGTTTTAGTACTTGTTTTCATTGTGTGTAATGTCCTGGGATGAGGTGGAAGTTGGAATGCAAAAGGAATCAAGTGGAAATTACTAGGTGGAGCCTTTTGTTTTCCAAGAGTAGTGAAGTGAAGTTTGAATGTGTTTTAATATTCTTGAATATTTAAATGCCCTGGGGCATCTTGTATTTAGAAGGAATTTTTTTTTATTAGTTTCTTTGTGTATTTTCTGGTTTTTTCTTCCTTCTTTTCTATAAACTTCAAAGGTAATTTTTTGCTTGTGACTTTCTATGAAATCCTGGAAAATGTTCATGAGGTCAAATGGGTTATTTTGATGCGGTGTTTGGATGTTCATTCTCTCATTGTTTTTGAAGTAAATAAGGCTATGTTGACATAAAACCATGTAACAAGTTGGTTGTATTAACTAGCTGGTGGACTGAAGGAGGGGATAGATTTTAATTCTTTTTTCTTATTGATTTCTCTAGTCCACATTTGAGTGCAGATTGCTGTGATGTTATCTAGGGACAAAATCCATCAAACTTCCGAATATTCTCACAGCTGTGGAGCTCATATGGGAGGTCAATGGACTTCTTTGCAGGCTCTGGGTATTAAAATACAAGATACCACTGAATCTTTCTGAATGGGAATGAGACTTGTAATATTAGTAGTAAAGTAACAGCTTTATTTTCTTCTGATAATTTCTGATATTTCTCAGCCCACCAGATTTAACCACCTTACTAATGTGCTCTACAATGTTCTGCACCAAATATTAATATCAGCATTATTACTGTGTCAGCACTTCTCTGGTGTTAGCAGATATATTGTTTTCATTATATAAATCTGGTCCCCACACTCCCTGCTTTCCAGTTTAATTAATCCTCTGTCACACCAATGCTGCCAAGAAACCTGTAGCTATTTATAGAAAGGCATCATATTTTAATATGCAGAAGATAAATATGACTTGGAATGTTACAAACTGTGCTACAAGTGGGATTTGAAAGTAAAAAATTAATTTGACTCAATAATAAAAGCTATAGACTGCCTCTAATGCTTTTCACCCTGTGAAAAATGTTAACTCTGATTAAGCAGATAGCAGATTAGCTTTAATTTTGAATTTTTTGACCTCGAGATCTCTTAGCCTGGTCTCCATGCATGTTGATGGGCTGCACTCAAACAGGGAAAAGTAACTTCTAGTTATCTTTTTGTGCTCTGTACAGCAAGAGCATGAACCACAGGGATGAGGTGATAAAACTTCTCTGTAAAGAAATTTTTTTGGGGAAACAATTTTTGTTTGCTATGTAGAAAACTAGATGGATAGGTCTTCACTGGTGAGTCACCAGCATTTTCCAAGACCTGCCATATGGCAGGGGGGGATGTACTCCCACATCTCCTCAAAAGTGCCCAAAGATTCATGATTCTGGCTGTTTGCATCAACCCCCTGCATATAAATGTCTCCGTAGGGAAAGGGAGGCTTCAAAGAAAACAGAGATTAACCTCAAAATATTGGGCAGAAACAGCTTATGTGTTACAAATTTGGAAACTTGCATTCATGCCAAAACAGTAACTTTCTGGTGGTATTGCTTCAGGCCATAAGTTTGCTGGCTGAAGGCATCTGGAGCTGGCCAGGGCTTGTATTGGATGTGTCTTTGGTCCTTCTTCACATACCCAAATCTAAGCTGTGACAGTCTCCTAAAAACAGTTATGTTGGCTCTTCCCCAGCTTATTGTGTTTAGCTTTTTCTTGAATGATTCTATTCTTTACAGTTTCTGCAGCTTTAGTCCAGAAGGTACTTACTGCTCTACATTTCCTGAAAACATTTTTTTTTTTCTGGGATTGATGGTACGTTTGCCAACTGCAATGTCTCTGGCACCAGGTGGATATAAATGCTAGAGTTACAGTACCAGTAAGTGGTGTTTTCATAGTCTGGTATTTGAATTCCTTTAGAGTTCTTTGGGGAAGCAGAAATGAGAACTGATGCGGTCATTTGGCTACTGTGCCTTCAAGAACTGAGAAATTTGGAGGCTTTGTGCAGATGATACAGTATTGGACTTAGCTTGTCCTGTAGTCTTACTCTACAAAGGCCACAGGGGCTCTTAAAACAAGCTGAATTTTTCCTCAGTATACATTGTGAAAACTTTTGCAAATGTTGGGTTTAAAACTAATGATTGTGTCTTTACATATGCAAAATAGAAATCAATTGTATTCTTAATAACAAATATATGCCAGTAATTCTGTTGAAAAAAGTGCTTGTGGCATACTCTCTCTTCATTTTTCTATTTAATACCCCAGCTGTTTTACTAGTCCACATTTTTCTTCAAAATACTGAAAGTGAGAAAACCATGTTTCTACATAAAAGTGCTTGAAACTATTTTTGATTTAACTCAAAGGCATTCAGGAGCAAGCAAATGCTGTCAAGTGTCTTCAGCCAGTAGATTTCAATTTGTATTTAATACTTGCATAATTTAAACATTAGCCAAGAGAATTTTAAGCTTTTTTTTTTTCCCTTTAATTTGACTTTAAAAAAAGTAAAAAAGACTTCTCCTGGACTGAGATCTTGTATCTCAAGTTTCAGACCAAAGTAAACTTTTACAGCCGAGTTGTAAAATAGCAGTTTATGAGACAAACTCTGCCAAAACTTTAACTATAACTGTGCCAATGTGCCATTATAATAATCCAACAATAATCATGGTCCATTATATTAAATCACTTGCACAGACAAAGGCTGCTAACCTTTCCAAGTGGGAAAAAATGTTCCTTTCAGATCAGGGATAAATTCCAACTGAGAAGACCAAATGCTCCAGCCTTTAAGTAGTGAATACATTTACTTCTCCCCAGGGCTCAAATAACCCAACATTTGGTAAATGTTTAACAAGGACGAATTCTCCCTCCCATTTGCCCTTTTCTCATATACACTAGATTAACAAATTTAGTTTAACAAGATGATCTGTGTTACCCCCTGGTATCCCCCAATTAGATCCTTCCTCCTGTTATTGGCGTATCATCCCAGTCCATTTGTTTGATAAGGGGACCCAAGGTAATTAGCTGTGTGGCAGAAAGTGTCTTCCACCAGCCCTGCTTCTTACACAGGCAAGTCTCCCCCCTACACGAGAAGGTGCTTTTGCTGTTGCTCTTGCCTTTTTTCATGTGTTTTTTAAGGGGATCTCCTTTTTGTAGCATTTTGCAGAGGAGATTAAGCGAGCATGGCATGTAACTCTTGACTCCGGTTATGCCTCCCCTGCAGCATGTCAGGAGCTAAATCAAAGCCTCTGCAGGAATTCACAAATCCAGCTTAGAAATCTCATATTTAGTCCTGGATAAATGAACATTGTTGAGGACGGAATAACTGTAGGCGCTCTGACAGATTCAGGGGGCAGTGATAGGCTGTGCCTGTGGTGTCTTTGTGCAGTCACCAATTCCTCCGCTAGCGTTCTCTGTTTTCAGCTGGGCTTTGTCACATTCAGATGCACTGTTGTTGTTTCATGTTGTATCTGTCAAGCTGGATGGAAGGCAAAACTATATGTGTAGGCTCACACTGATGAGCAGGTTTTAGATTTGGTGAAAGTTTTCCTGTGGGGTTTTTTTTTGTTTGTTTTGGGGTTGGGTTTGTTTGTGT